>CM049386.1:21440390-21817307 GCA_026937815.1 Etheostoma perlongum | reverse complement strand
CAACTGAAAGATGCCTTAAACCCAGTAGTTCTCCCACTTCTTTCATTCTCTCTTTCTGTACATCTCTCTCTACCTCCTTTTCTATATGGTTTTTGTAAGGTGTTTTTCCATCGGAGGAGGAACTTTGCCATGTGAAGGACCAAAAACGTTGCGAGGATCTAATGAACCAAACCTGCATGTCCTTAGGTGGAACCACTTGTATTAAATCCAGTTTCAGAAGGATAGTTTGAGGGGGCAAAAAAGTCCATGCTCAGGGGTATGCTTTCAGAGGTTCAGGAACTTTTACCGGTGGGGTTTGCAAAGCGGAATGAAGCTGATGTAATGTAGTATCAATATTAAGAGGAGGTTGACTTTACTTGTTTATTGACATTAAAACCAAAGTCGGTTGTCGGCTTCCTGACACATAAGAATAAAACTATAACTACTAGTGTGGACAAGCTGAGAGTACAAGAAATTTGTAGTTAATTAGAGTAAGAACTGGCGATAAAGGCGTCTGAACAAGAGAAGTGGAACTTTATTTAACTAATTGTTTCATAGCAGTAACACTCTAAAGCTGAAAGAAAAACATTGTTCAGCTTTAGAAATGTTTTGACGTTTCCTTTTACTTCTCTGCATGTCTCCTTTTCATAAAATTTGTACATCCCCACAGCTCATAGTTTCCTTTCACGAACATATAAAAGCATTGCAACCAATATCACCAGTCCTGGATGTGTATGTTTCACAAACTCCATTAAACACATTGATGGGATTTTCACATGAATCAAAAGATCTCAGAAAAAAGTGATGAACTTCAAAACTTGTTACCAGTAACTCAAAGCTACTTTTCATTAGCATTTTATATATAATATATATTTCACACGCCTATATATTTCAGTTTTACCGAACATTTAAAACACATTTGTTCTCCGTATTTTGCAAGCAGTTAATCAGAATCAGAACAGCATTTATTGGCAAAGCTACAGTTACAAGGAATTTGCCTTTTGAGGTTGGTGCACACACAAACAAACAATACATACAGATACAAATATATACAATGTGGCGGTTTACCATTAGAGAAAATAGCAATAAAATAAACATTTTCAACATTAACTTCTGCTAAAAACAGAAAACACATTACCATGACTAAATGAAAATTGGGCTTTATATTATCTGGGATTGATTGTGAAGAAGAGCAGCTGGGTAGACTGCTGACTACGTCAGGTGATCTCTACAGCAGTGCACATTCACACTGGGAAAAAAAAAGAGTCTTAGGCGTTTCTCAATCTGTGTTCTTCTATGGACTTGTGTTAAATTTCTTGTGAAACGTCATGTTTGGTGGCCAAAGTACTGACCCAATACACAAGTTAGCATTTCGCCAGAACAGTTAAAATCCCGGATGTGATCTCGACACACCCATTTTACCGAGATACATCGGATGGGTTGTGTATGAACGGCGGGCATTATAGCATTCAATTTGGATTGTAAAAGCGGCGTATGGTTTCGGTACATAGATTTTTCACAATTCACGTCTATTATTAAATCAATAAATTAATTTTTAAGATGTTTTAAGGCGAGAAATCAGCTGTGTAGATTTTGAATATATAGGCAGTTCAAACGCCAAATAGATGGTGAATTAAAAAGCCTTGAGTTGACTCACAATCCCGGCGGGCATAGCAAGCTCGCCAGCGGGGAATGACTCTTGCGAGCCGGTCAGTCAGTCAGCTCACAGACCCCTCTGTGTTCAAATACTTATTTGCAGCTGTATCATACAAATAAATAGTTAATAAATCATACATTGTGATTTTTTGAGATTATGTCTCTCACATTGGACATGCACCTAGATGACAATTTCAGACTCCTCCATGATTTCTAAGTGGGAGAACTTGCAAAATAAGCAGGGTGTTCAAATACTTATTTTCCTCACTGTATATATATATCCTTCCTCCTCCCTCTATCCTCTCATCTGGCTCTCCTCACTAAGGCTCCTCTTCTGCTTCTCGGTAAAGTATACCGTCAGCAGTGGCTAACTTGCAATCCATCTATAAATTTGAATACCCTATTTTAACGTTTCTTTTCTGCTTTTCAATTAAGCGTGTATCAGAACAATGTTACAAGGTTTTTTCCGCCGTTGTGTTGTTATTTATACAGTTATTGGCCCGTGATACTTAATAGCACTTTAAATGAAAACGTAACAAACCAACAAAAGGTGGTGGTGAAAGGTGACCGTCCATGCTTCATTATGAATACACACATCAAAGCTAACTATAAAGTGGCTTAAAAGCGCCCTCTATGCAGGGGTGTTGCGCAATAACAGGAAGAACGCTTCGTCTCAAAACTGTCAACAGCGTTTTGTGTGCTTCTGAACTTGCGAGTTCATTCTTTCAGGTACAACCAGCAAGTACAGTCTCCCCAAGAACACAAGTCCGCTCTTTGCTTACTTGGCATAGAAACGCCCTTAATAATGTGGGGTTATAGGCCTCAATGTGTTTTTGTACCAAAGTTATTTATTGTTAGCTACTCTTTTTTTTATCAATTCTATCCATTTCTTCCATTTACTTTTGCATTAAGCGATTTAGGAGATCATTTGCTGTTTGTTTTATACAATGGCAACAAAAGATACTTGACTTTTACTGAAAATGGGTAAAAGTCAATGACCAGAAGATAAAGACACCATTCCAAATTAATCCGTACACAACCATCACTACAGAGTACTTTGCATGAGCACACTCACAACTGTGAATAAATCAATATAAATGGTCATTTATGCTCCTACATCACAAAAATAGATACATCCATTTCAAATGATGTAGAAACGCCAATGCTAACACACTTCAAGGTTCTGTACTTGAGATCCATGGGCATTAATTACAGCACAAACAAACATTTGCTATATGATATATATTTTGGATTAATGGCATCCTGAGCAAAAATTACAATGCATGTGTGTGTGTGTGTGTGTGTTGTAATCCGAGGTTTCTCTGTTCTTAGTTTGATAGCCGGCCTGGCTAAGTGACAAAACATTGGTAGTTCACATATTGGGTAATGATCTGTGAGAGCCGTGTGGGAGGCAATCCCAACCCATTTTTAAAGTACAAATTTAAGCAATGCCATCAACTGGAGGTGGCTGGAACAAATGGGTTTTGCACAGATCTTCACTTTCCTTTGCTTCTGTCTAACATACATTAAATTCCAGCTGTTCTGATTTTGTCCCTGTACCTGGGTGAAGTAAATTTAAAAATTTTGACCAACTATCTCTGTCATTATTAAAATGTTTTTGTCGTGTCTTATGGTAGTATGGACAGAAGGCTCCTTCTGCATCTGTACATGTATCTAGCGTTGAACATGAATGGGCCTTAAAGGAACACACCACTGTTTGTTGAAATAGGGCTTATCACGGTCTCCCCTAGCTGTAGATGGGTGGGCCAACGCATTTTTTGTCTCAGTTAGCTTAGCATAGTGAATGGAATCCTATGTTGTGTTAGCATGTTGTGAGTAAAAGTGAGTCAATAAAAACAACAATAACCTAATTACTTCTTGTGGCTTACAATTACAACTACAGATAGCTATGCAGATATTGATTTTGGACTATATTGGGTGGAAGCAATGACTGTCCCAAGTCAATATCTGCCTTGGAAATTCCTCTTCCTTTAAGACAAACGGATGTTTATAACCAAAATAATATTTAGCTAACAAGTGTCTACTGTATTCAGCACTCAAAACACATGCAGATACTCATACTGGCTTATAGCTTCTGGAGTAATTGAAATGTAAATGTATTGCTGCTTCTGCATAAAACCATATTTTAGCTATTGAATTATGTCAAAAAACATAGTTGTATAGGAAGGCAAAAGCATGAAGGAAGTAAAATAAGAACTACAAGACACTTTTCCCCAAAGTCTTTTGTTTTATTTTTTAATGGAATGAAATGATCTTCTGCTCCCACAGCACAATCCCTCATCCAGCACATTTCTTCATCTTTCTTCACATTTCTTCATCTTTCCTTATTAAAAGTCTCCATTGTTCAGTGTTAGCAAAAACCCTCATTAGCTGCTTATGTCAATGCACTCTACTAGTAATGAATAGCTGCTACATCACCGGGTCAATGCAGCAAAATTTAAGCCTCAGTGCTTAATACGTCCCAAACAAAACAGTTGACCTCTGGGACAGACATGCGAAATAACAAGACTGATATTTTGTCCCCCTCACAAAATGTCACGACTGAATTGTATTCTGGTTTATTGAGGATGCTGTCGCTGAGGAAACTGGTTCCTTTTCTTCTTTGCTTCTCTGAAACCACTCTGCCACTTGTGCATCCACAATGCAGAAAAAGTTGAAGACTTGTGCCATATACCGTCTTATTTTAGAGTGATAGGCAAACAATGGTAACACTTTAGATGATGTGGGGCTAATCACCGTTAAATTGTTAGCTTGTTTTAGCCTGCTATAAGCATGTGTTAATCAGTGGATGAATAGATTAGACTGATCTATGTGAATATGCTCCTGTTGAGGTTGTCAAGATGGAGCTCGATAGCATTCATTGGGAGACAATAGGACGATCACTCTGACACCCACACCTATTTAGTTTGGGGTTCAACCCTGAAATACCACCTTTCTTATGCCTTACCTCAGAGTTTAGGGGCATTTGCTAAGTCCTTCCCCAAAAACTGATGGCCGAAAGATAGTAATTGTATCTAGGCATGCCAAGTTTTTTCAACGTACCAAAGTGGTAATCTAGAGTAGAGATCTCTGTACCTGAAACCGACCTGTGGATAACCAACTGAACCAGACGTGCAGATATGATTATAGGATAAATAGACCCAATCCAAAATGTGGCTTATCTTAATAAACAAAAAGGTACATTTCTCAGTAAATAAACTGTCAGAATCCCATGTAATATAACTGCAAACCAACTTTAACAAACAATGACATCTAACTATTAATAGTTACCACTGAGCTCACAGACTAGTCCAGAATTTTTATGGTATAATTGAACACAACACAGATATTAGAAGTGAACCAAGATGAGAAAAACTATTTGATGCGTGTGACGTATTGTATGAAAAAAAGAAGAAGCTATTGTTACATTTATCATTATCAAGATTAATGTGACCATTTATTCTGATATAGATTTTAGATATGTTTGCCTAACTGCTTAATTTCATACAGTACTGCCTCCTTCCTTCCACTGAAGAGACTATCCAATATATTGACTAAGTTGATTTGCAGGAAATCTATTGCAGGAATTTATAGCAAAAATGTTGTGAAAATGGGAAAAAAAGAAAACACAGATAAGTACAAAACAATGTAAAGTTTATTTCTGGTTTCTGCTGACTGCTACAACATAAACATAAGGTAGAAAATCACTGGCACAAATTCAAATCTTTTTTTAGCTGTCATTTACACAGCTACATAACTACTTTAAATCAATAATTCTCAATGAGACACATTTTGTGGAGACTTCAATACTGGAAACATTTTCCCTTTTCATCTATGGTGACGATATGATGAACGTTGGGAAGTGAAAAAAAAATGTATCTACATTCTGTTGGGTGTCTGCAGGAGGAAGATGTCAGGCTGCATAGTGAAAACAGGCTTTGTCCCATGAAGCATGTCAACCTCTCAACTCTGAATCCCACACAGAGGAATGAAATCCTGAAACAGCTGTCAGCTTAGTAATGACGAAAAACACTGCTTTTTTGGAGTTGCACTGTCTAGTTTTGCAGAGGTCAACTAGGGTTACGCCTGCCAGTTCCTTTTACCTGTCTTAATTATTTGTCTCTGAATGTAGTTTTCTATCTCTGTCGGCTTATTTGCCTCTGTCTGTCCAGAAAAGTGGCCATTTATTCAACACCTTAAACAACCTGTGTCCTACTGCAGTGACTGTCCTAATGACTGCGTTTGCAAAGTAGCACAATGTTTTTATGATCACAAAAGGTGTTAGAGAGGTAGGCCGAGTGGAAAGTTGGGTCAACAATGTGTGACTTAGACATTTGCCCACCACCTTTTCAAAAATTAGCTGACAGAATGAATGGATGAACCATCTGTGTATCATGTTCATTGTTTTGAACAAACATTTGCGGCTGTCACACACACCTAAACCACGCTCTTAGCGGCCAGTAGCTCCTAACCGGATGCTGATTGGTTTGGTTAGCTGGTAGTTCAGACAAAAAAGCATTACTCAAAGCCTGCCAAGATAGATTCTCGCGTAATATCGTGAAATCTAGCTGCCGTGCAAGGTAAGGTCTTCCCCTAACCTTAACCAAGTACTTTTTGTTGCCTTAACAAAACCAAACTTTAACTATCACATTGACAGATTAGTTTACATGGCAGGGCTTTTTACCCAGGCACCGTCCCTCACCACAATATTTCCACCTGATTTCTCAGGCATTTTTTGAAGTTCATATGAGAAAACGACTTAAAGGTCCAATGACATGGTGCTCTTTGGATGCTTTTATATAGGCCTTAGTGGTCCCCTAATACCATATATGAAGTCTATTTCCCAAAATACAGCTTTGGTACAGAATTACAGCCACTAACTGTACTGTGATACTGAGCTTTCCTTAGGATGTGCCATTTCTGAGGGGGGTGACAAACTGCCACTTTGCTCATTTGAAAGCCATGTCTCTCTCTAGTGGGTGGGCCAACTTTTCTGGCCAGGCAAATGACCTCATAAGGAGCTGGAATTCCAGATCAGCCCATTTCTAGCCATTGGGAACCAAAGGCAGGCTGGGGGAACGCATTATTGTTAAAAAACCTCATAAAATAAAATTTTAATACCATGGGACTTTTAAGATAATATGGATTTTACTTTATTTTTTGTCATTTCTATTATTTTGTTTTAACTTTAGTAGAAAGGGACACATTTGTAGAAAGCGCAAGGTTGGTGTAGGTTTTATTTTATTTTTTATTTTTTTGGGGTGTGGGAGGGGCTTCAGTAACTTGGATGTTCCAAAGCAAACAGAAGGTGCTCCAGTATGCAGTGGAGAGATGAGCAATAACTGCTTTAATCCATCTGGTTTTGAAGACTATTACTGCACTCTTAGTGAATGTAATTAATATAATACCTTAATTATCCCCATTAATTGGGGTACTAGGCTGCATATAAATAGTGTTTATCTTTTTGGATTTAAACAAACCTTTTGGTCAGAATGCCTTAATGCATGATGTTAACTGTCTGCCTGTTTGAAAATTGTTGATATGTGCAGCGCTGAACTATTCTATTAGTCTGACTTAATCTTAATTTCCCTATCTGTCTCATATTTTATGGCTTTTCTGTCTGCCAGCATATTTATGTGTCTGTCTCCCTGCCTGCCTATTTACCTGTCATACTGTCCATCTATCATTCATCATAAGTGTTTATGTTTTGCGCCACAGTTTGACTCCTCTCTATGGAGTGAGTTAATGACATGCATAAGTAACACATAGTTGATATGGTTGTGGACAAACCATCCATCATAAACCCATTACATATTCAAGGCTCCAGTTTGATCTGCAAAGTCTCTCCTGTCAGAGTCTCTTCCTCCTTCTCCTCTTATTCACCCTGCCAGTCTGTCTGTCCTTTATCATTTTGTCTCTCTCTCCCCTTTCTCCTTCTAATCCTGTCTTACTATGCCCCATCTCTCTATCATCTTTTAATGCATTCTCATGAACTGGTTTGTACATTGGACGAAAACTAATGGGGGCCTATGATGAGGGTACTTATGATGCAGGTAGCCACAAAAAGGAGGCTGTCATGCAGGTACACAAAATACAATTACAATTTCTGTGCAACATGAACAGGGCCCTTACGTGACAACAAGATGTGTTTTCAACTCAGACATTGTAAAGAAACCATTTAAATTTAAAGTTTGTACTGCCACCTACCTCTTTTTCTATTGGTTGCTTCACCAAAAGCCCAGAAGAGTCAATCATGGAGGTCATGCCTTCACGACAAAAAAACTTGAAGTTTATGTCCCCCTCAAAAATAGGTAATTGAGCACTGTAGTGGTTATGTAACTACATGGAAACTGTCCAAATGATGTTTGTGGATTGCACAGTAATAGCGTTACTGAAGGCTAGAGGCTGAAGTCCCGTTTCCTGCAACAACTGAATTCCCACGGTACTTCAACTCCCTAATGTACCAAGCTTGGGGTTTCCTTGTGGTGAGTGACAAGCCCAGAGCCCAGACACTAAATATGGATAATATTTAACATATACATATTAATCCATTCTATGTGCGTTTACTGGCTGAACTAAAGAAATAAAAGGTTATTTTATGAATAATGAAAATTATGTCCATCTTCAAAGCAGCACTGACTTTTTTTTTGGGCCATTGAAAACAAGTTCTAAAAACAATATTGAAATATTATCACCATATTAAGTTGTTGTGGCAAACAGTTGTCTACACATACAGCAGGCATGGACCTATAATATAAAGTCATATTTGTAGTAAATACATGTTTTGGTCATGAACAGCCCCTTAAAACAATAAAATTGAAGTAAGAGCTATAAGAGGTTACTGTAAAATGCTCAGTAAAGTTGAGGAAAACTGCAGAGTTTGGTGACAATTCTCTTAGGGTTTGTCACAGGGTGAAGACAACTTTCACATCACATCTAGTTTTTTCATCTGTTGTTAATATAACAGTACTGATTAGTGTAGCTTCAAAGATTATCTGCCACTGGGGTAAATAAAGAGAGGAGCAAGAGAGTGAAAAGTAAATACAGACAAATATCAGGAGAATAAGATAGTGAGACAGAGAGCACAAAATGACTTAACCCTTATGTCCAGCTGTGTGTGCTGACTGTACAAAACAAAACAATTATCAGTAATTATCATTTATTACACCAGGAGAGTCGCATGGAGGAGAAAGAGGGGGATGAAGAGAGAGCAATGTGATTGAACAATGTTCCTTTTAGCAGTAATGTCCACGAGGGTGCTCTTTGCTGTAATTATAGTTGTCAGACATGTCAGTGACACCACCAGATTTATTACAGTCTTATATGAGGATTCATGTTTTTTGCACTGTCTACCATTTCTACATTTCTACTTTAAATGTGATAAAAACAAGTTTCATAGCAAATAACTTTAAATGAAAAAAAATAGTTCTGCTTATCACAAGATCAGCATGTGTACTAAATTCCTTTTTCATAAAACACAATGTTATCTAATCAGATTATTTGGCTCAAGGTAAACAACTTATTCATTTTGTTCTCTCATTCATTATCTCCCCTCCACTTCTGACTTTATTATCCGTCTCCTTTTTTATTTTCATCTTAGCTCCTCTTTCTTTCCTTCTCCCCCTATTCTCTCTCAACGATGAGCAATCACAAAGCATCAGGTTTTAATTAATCAAAGGCCCTATATTGAATTTCTGTCGCTGTGTGTGTGCGTGTGTGTGTGTGTGAAAACATATATGCTTTTTGTGCAGGTATGCGGAGGAGTTCAGCTCTGGCTTCAGTCAGGCATTGAATGAGTCACATTCGGGCACTAAATTTTCTCATTTAAGGCATGAAACCATTTGGCACAGAAGCCATTTAGCACAATGAGAAGATTTAGAGTCTGTAACAAAGTACTGTCTAAGCTAATCGGCAATTAGTTTCTAATTTTGAAGAAAGGAACATAAATGGTATAAATGAGCATTCATTTTCTCCTCCTTATGCAAGGTACTTTAACACCTGTCTGCAGAAAAAAAGCATATATTTCCACAAATGGTGTTCCTAAGCTACAGCCAAATAATATAGGACAATGACTGCATGATTTTAAATGCATTTAGGGGAATGAATTACAGTGTTACAAATGGACGTTAAATTGCTGTTAAAACTTAAACTGCTCCTGTAGCAGAAACCCTTTCAACATTTTCGTTTTGCATGTTCAGTATGCTCCCAACACAACTCAGGAAAAATACACTATGTTAATGTCACACTGTTGCCTCCTAATAGCACCGAAGCTCCAGACCAGAAGTATATTGATTAATTGGTGAAGCAAGGATTGTTTAGGCAGCGTCGGTTGGCCCTTAATCTTTGTCGTGATAGCAAACTCACGTTTCAGAAAAATTAAACCAAACATGGATTCTTCTTACTTGTCACCATACGGGTTTACTTTATACTTATAAGTACTTTGAGGAGGAATGAATAAATGAGCCAAATTGTTATTTTACCTGCCATCAGAGTCACAGAGAATACCTGTAAGGACTTGTTCATGTGTAGGCCAGTGTAGCCACAAAATGCAAGGAAAAGGTGCACTGCCACAACCACAACCAGCCTGGAACAATGTTCAGCCCACGCTCTGCCTGAACTCTATAAAAAGTGCTTTGAATGTAATTTTACTTCAAAAATACAACCACTGTCAACAATGGCTTACTTGACTGTGATGGGAAACATGAACCCCAATCATCACAAAACTTGTTCTTCAACTTGAAATTGTACACAGTCCCTGCATTTTGATTTCAAAAAAGGACATGAAACAGCATTGCCCTTTCTCAGGAAAAGTGTCGCAAAAAAAGGTCATCTGGTTGCAGACACAAGAGACAAAATCCACTCCCCATGCCATCTGGTGTGAGTTCATAAGAGTGTTTCTTAGGATAGGTTGATTGGTATGACTAACATGTATGCAGTCGTGGTGTGGATGCTCTGGCTGAATGTTTGCTTGAGTTTGGTTTCATCAAGCAAAACAAAAATACCAAAACAAACAGGACAATCATATAACTACAGGCATCATTTAGTTGAATATACTCCCACAAAATGGAATGCGGGCCCATGTGGAAACCCAATATTGTGATGCATTATCTGGGTATAACCTCAGTTTACACCAGGCATTATAATCCCAATAAAGATGGGAGTTTTTTAAGACTGTAAACTGATCTGGCATCAATCCAGTAGAGGAAGGAAGTGCATGAAAGATCTTTTTACCTTTACATGGCATTGAATGTATAATTAAAAAACAACTACCACCTAGTTACACACCCAACTATTGTCTTCTTTGTCTATAAATTATTATATTTCACTTCCGTGACTGTCTTTCCTATACTCTATCTTCTTCTGTCTGCGTCTGTGACAGCAATCCAAACTCCCTGACTAATACTATGATGCTCAGACCAGGTTAAAGCAAGACAAACCCCTCACCTAAGTTTGGGTTTCCCTCTTAGCCTCATCATTTAGCCATTTTCTTACATACTCAAGACATAAAAGGTTGTGTCTTTGCTGGTTTGCCATCTTGTCCTTATATAGCTGTCAGTTTCATCACCAGTGTCCCCTGCCTGCCCCCACAATGCTATATAACTCTGAAGGATCTCTGGATGATGTCTGCCATCTGGAGTTTGATCCCTTCATCATCGCCCCACCTGGCCTTAAAAATCCAGCTGTACCCTGCCTTAGTGGCAGACCTCAGTGCTTTACTCTGAAAATAAGCTACCACTTGCCAAGCCTGGAACTCTCCCAGCTGAAGGTAAAGACAAGAACCTGGGACTACCTCAGAGCCCCATCTCTTCTCAACCTGGGAAAAATAAGTGTAATAGAAAGTACTCTCTGGATTGTGTCCCCACATTTAACATTTATTTTACCCAGGCATTGCACCTCAGCCATATAGTTGGGACTTGATCCTAACTACACTGTTGCCATTTCAGTAGTGTCCATGTTTTGCTGCAAGACTAGCCTAACTTTATGTACAAGAAACCAGAAAGGTGATTGAGAAGCTTGTGCCTCCCATATATTAGCATGCATTCGGGTTACAGAGGCAATCATAACTCAATGGTCTTTTAAGCCCCCAACCGCAACTTACAGGCATTGCTGCAATCGTTGACTTCTAGACACCTCACCCTAACCCTTGCCTAATCCCAGTGTTTTACAGGGAACGCTGACTGGGAGGTGCAATGAGGGCTTAAAACACCAAACACCACAATCATCGGTTTCTCTAAACCAACGATGTTTGAAAAATCCATTCCAATAAAATTTTCGAATTGGATTCTGAAGAACACCAGTATTTGTAAATGACCTTTTGGGCTTTTCAGACATTGCCATGATTTAACTGTATGTTTTCATTCTCCTTGTCTCACTGTCAATCTGTCTGGCACCATGTTTATTGCTGCCCATAATGTGTATAGTATTTTAATCCTAGAGGAATGACCTGATAGCTTGATTTCTGCTTTGATTTGTAGTCTTTTTACAAGGGTACCCTGTATGTGTCCCTACATGTCTGTCTGACTCCCAATATGTCTCTTTCTCCCTGTACAAGTCTTTAATCCAGCCAGTTAATACTTTCTGTAATGTGTTACTTTCCTCCAGAAGGAATAAGCAGGTAGCTTTATCTAATCTCTGATTTCCCTTAAGACTCTGACATACCGTTCATTTTAAATGAATTCATTCCACCACCCAGCCACTTATAGCTCCACACTGCCACTAATAAGCCAAGCTCAACAGTACATAAGAGCTGGCTGCTTCTAAACGAGCTAAAATAAAGCAAAACACAGATGGGAAAGCATTGCAAGCTATTATGCCAGATTTGTGTGCTGTGTGTGTGTGTGTGTGTGTGTGTCTGTGTGATCCATTAATTTGGCAACAAATACACATCCACATGCACACGTGCATTGTGTTGGAGGTAGAGACTATGCTGTGTTGTTGCACTACAGTACATCAATTATTATCTCTCATTGAAAATCTCAGCAGGCTCTAGTCCTTTAATCCTCCTTGCTAAATCTAAATAACACCATTATTCTGGGAGTTGCACACTTTTACTTCCAGTGAGAAACCCTTTGAAAGTGTGGTTGTTGGAAAACACTATGAAATGAAGTGAATCTTAATGAGTAATGGACTGACAAAGACAAAAATCTAAATGAAAAATCCATTAAAAAGATGCCCACATATTATAGCCCTTTCTCACCCCTTTTCCCCTGTAACATACACAGCAGATGTGAGCCTGAAAGGTCCAAATGTGGTAACGCAGGGATTTGTCAGCCGCAGGGCCAAACAGAATTCCCTGCCAGCTATAATAAAGTGTGCCAGAGGTGAGGAGATTTGTGTGAAAGCTTGTTGGTATAAACAAGGGGGTTTATTACCTGCCATGGTGTAGAGATTGGAGGTGGCGGTAAGTGCGTTAATCCTTTGACCAATAGGAGGAAATAACGATTTCGAAAACAAAGGCTGTTGAAATAAAACCATCGACAGTTACTTTAAAATCCAACATGGTCTCATGGAAAGGCATATAAATAGTGCACCACTTTTTTGCTTTGTTGACACATTATAAGCTTTCTGGGTTTCAGGTTACTCCCCCTTCTAAGCAATAATTTTAGTTGAGAGTAGCCGACAAAAGGTCAATGTGAGACACTACAGGTCACCATGGGGTTAAACTTAGACTAAAATGTATAATTTTCCACCATTAGGGGTCTCTCAATTGAAACCATGGATGAAAACACAAACTTTTGATCACATTGTGAGGTTGCATGGGATCATGTGAGTTGTTGTCTTCATTGTTTATCAACTTTGCCCATTATAAAGTAAAGTATCTGTATTGAAAAGTATCTCCGGTGTGGACCAGAGGTGTCCGGATGGCCATCACCTCATTTCCACAGTTGCTCTGAGCGTTAATATTGACTCGGGTGGGTTTACAGTTAAAAGCCTGGATATGTAAGCGTTGTGTACTCAAAATGACTTAACAGAATGGCGTGTAATTTGTAATTCATACACCATTTCATGAGACCAGGCTTTCATACTAGAAGTACATAAACTGATTGTACAATTATTGTCCAGCATGGAATGGAGACAAGCTGGTAGAACTAAGCTTTGGGGAACTAAGTTCATTGCTAAAGAATTAGAAATATTTAGCAAGGCAATAGACCAAACCAGAGCTGGAACGCCATTTTTGCAGGTTGGTAATGATGTAAACAGATCACACGTTTTACAGGGCACTTTTAATGTAAATCATTACTACAATACTAAATAAATTTCTAAAGAACGAATCAGGGCTACTTAGAGAGAATAGTATTTAAGGAGTAAACACAAACAGTCAGGGAATTTACAGATGTTTGAGGAACAGATCCAGCAGCAGCAGGAGGCAGCTAATTCTGTCCCAATACACAATACATCAGATGTTCTGCCTTCAGGTTGATAACAATGGGGAGTCCAAACCATTCATCTAAAAACAAAGCTTACAACTCAGCTATAAGCTTTTAACATGGTAGACTACTGTGAGAGTAGATGCTTTGTCATTGATCAAGTCAAGTTTTTTGAAAATCCATATTATATATAAAATATATATGGAGCTTTTCATACTTATTGTGACAATTATTGATTAACGCCATATTATGCCTTTGGAAGTGCTGATCTCCAAAAGGCTCTGATTTGTAATCTGCACTGCTCAGCTGCTGAGTTGGCAGTCCAAGCAGGAGCTGCCTTCTGTTTTTACACTGCTGCATTGGTGTAATTGACATCTAGCAAAATGGCATGGGTATAGCATTTTGTACTCGGGTTTGACTCTGACCTGCGGCCCTTTGTTGCATGTCATTCCCTCTCTCTCCCCTTTCGTGTATTCATCTATCATGTAGAAATAAAGGCCTAAAATGGTTAAATAATAATCTAAAAAAACTAATTTAAAAAATATTAGTTATTGTCTTTCCTAGAGTCAGTTTTAGCATTTTTACATTACACAATAGTTTTTCTCTCAAAAACTAAAATTATTTTCTGCAACCATCCTAGTGAACAGAATAGGAGTGAATGATTTAACTAATCTAACTAATACAAAAGAAAAAATGATAAAGCATATAACGAATACATTAAATTGCTTAACACACCTCTTAACAGCAGATTAATTAATAGCATAACCTGTCATCTCACACCCAATCAACAGAGAGATGGCAGCATAATTCTTACAAATGGCCCTTTCCTTAATTTACAGCACCAATAAAATTTGCCCTTGAAGGGGAAAGGTAGGTAATTTCCCCAGATCACCATCTCACACTTAAGTGACTTCATTCTCAATTCTCGTTCTCAACAAAAACAACAACATCTGCCAGAATCGTTAAAACACCATCATGCTTGGAGTGAGGGGGGTGAACACTCCCAACCACCTACACACACACACACACACACACACACACACACATACGGGTTTATGTGTACTAAAGGGACACTGCAGCCCAAACAGGTTTTTTGCTACATTAGAGGGGCTCCCCTTTCCACTTGCTTCACAAAGATGTGGTTGGTATCAAAAAATCTGTTTTAAGCCATACAACACAAATTCCACTTCAAATATTGAATACACACAACACAACTCAACATGTAACAACCTGACAACATGCTGAATTCTGAGGACAAAGTTAATGAGGTGCATAAGCCCCGCCCCTGACACAAATCGAAATTATAAGGACTAGGCTTATTTGTGAGGACATCAGCTATACACACACACAAAACTGTCACTGAGGCGCATTAAAGGGTCAATCACGATTAAAGGAACATGCCCACACACATACACAGTAAGTGAATGTGCATTAAAAGGACACACCTAACATATGAGGACAGATTTTAACAGACAAGATAACTGTTTATATTTATTTTGATATACATACACAAATAGATATAGATAGGTCACTGTGTGCAACCACTTTTATTGTCTGATTTATGTTTCTTGCCCTTTGAGGGCATGAGTGATTAGACTTCTACACATGCAGCCATGACATGGCTGAGGCAGTAGGCCCACTTTAAAGCTCAGTGGTCTCCTGAAATACAATCCTATTAGTGGGATATGACTGGTAACCTACATCCAGTATTACCTTGTAAAATACATTATACAAACAGACAAATGACATCAGTCAGTGAAAAAGGTGCCATTTTAATACAAACAGCAGCAACAAAAAAACTGAGGCATCAGCAGAAACTTGCCCTTTTTTAAGAACTACAACATAATTGCATCATAACAGCAACATTATTGGCTGGTTTTCTTTTTCAGAGTTATGCCCCGATTTCTAACAAAGTCTCTGATGTTTTGAAGTGACCGCCTATCGAGATCAGGATGTTCAGCGTTCTTGCACTGCTGACATTCAATTCTTGTGGCCAGTTTTCCCTTGGCAATGTGCTTTTTAAAATGTTTCATTATAGCGGCAACCTCTTTTGGGGACCACTGCCTTTTCTGTTTCCTTCTTTGATTCTGTCTCTCTCAATAGCTTTCTATTCATACAGAGCAGAGTGGGAACCAACTGACTCTAAAAAGGTGACAAACTAGTAGGGTTTTTTTGGTGTGTGTTTGTTGCATTCACCAGGTTGGTCATGCTCCTCTGCTGTCCTGCCATGCTCTTTGTTCACACTGTCTGTGTATGCATTGAATGCTGCAAAAGAGAAAAAATACTTATCAATGTCAACTAAAACACTGTTTTTAATATTTAATCTTCATTTCAATTGTAATTTCATTTACAGCTTAGTATAAATCTACAAAACAATGTAAACTTCATTTTCAAACGCTTTGGAGCATTCTACAGCAACTGGCTAGGAGATGGAGATCTTAAAAGTGATGGTAATCTCAAGATATATGTAAGTAATCTGACCAAATATTAGTGTAAAGCAAAAAGGAGAGTGCCTGAGGGGAACACAATGTAAAAGCAAAAAGAGTGAGATCCCTCAAACAGACCAGTTGATTTATGGGACAAACAGCAAGCAGAGGCTCATTCATTTGGGACATTATTAAAATCACTTCAAAGTTTATCGTACCTGTAGATGTGCCTTCTAGGGAAGAGTCAATATCTGTGAATGAAAAAATAAAGACTTAATTAGGAATACATTGAAACATACAGTAGCATTGACAAGTCTACATGCAATGAATCAAACATCAATGAACACGCTAACAATCTGTGGTAGAGGAACATACAGTCTGAGGTAGAGGAACATACAGTCTGAGGTAGAGGAACATACAGTCTGTGGTAGAGGAACATACAGTCTGTGGTAGAGGAACATACAGTCTGTGGTAGAGGAACATACAGTCTGTGGTAGAGGAACATACAGTCTGAGGTAGAGGAACATACAGTCTGTGGTAGAGGATTATACAGTCAGTGGTAGAGGAGCATACAGTCTGTGGTAGAGGATTATACAGTCTGTGGTAGAGGAACATACAGTCTGTGGTAGAGGATTATACAGTCTGTGGTAGAGGAACATACAGTCTGTGGTAGAGGATTATACAGTCTGTGGTAGAGGAACATACAGTCTGTGGTGAGGAACATACAGAGGATTATACAGTCTGTGGTAGAGGAACATACAGTCTGTGGTAGAGGAACATACAGTCTGAGGTAGAAGAACATACAGTCTGTGGTAGAGGAACATACAGTCTGTGGTAGAGGAACATACAGTCTGAGGTAGAAGAACATACAGTCTGTGGTAGAGGAACATACAGTCTGTGGTAGAGGAACATACAGTCTGAGGTAGAGGAACATACAGTCTGTGGTAGAGGAACATACAGTCTGTGGTAGAGGAACATACAGTCTGTGGTAGAGGAACATACAGTCTGTGGTAGAGGAACATACAGTCTGTGGTAGAGGAACATACAGTCTGTGGTAGAGGAACATACAGTCTGAGGTAGAGGAACATACAGTCTGTGGTAGAGATTATACAGTCTGTGGTAGAGGAACATACAGTCTGAGGTAGAGGAACATACAGTCTGTAGAGGAACATACAGTCTGTGGTAGAGGAACATACAGTCTGTGGTAGAGGAACATACAGTCTGTGGTAGAGGATTATACAGTCTGTGGTAGAGGAACATACAATCTGAGGTAGAGGAACATACAGTCTGAGGTAGAGGAACATACAGTCTGAGGTAGAGGATTATACAGTCTGTGGTAGAGGAACATACAGTCTGTGGTAGAGGATTATACAGTCTGTGGTAGAGGAACATACAGTCTGTGGTAGAGGATTATACAGTCTGTGGTAGAGGAACATACAGTCTGAGGTAGAGGAACATACAGTCTGTGGTAGAGGAACATACAGTCTGTGGTAGAGGAACATACAGTCTGTGGTAGAGGATTATACAGTCTGTGGTAGAGGAACATACAATCTGAGGTAGAGGAACATACAATCTGTGGTAGAGGAACATACAGTCTGTGGTAGAGGAACATACAGTCTGTGGTAGAGGAACATACAATCTGAGGTAGAGGAACATACAATCTGAGGTAGAGGAACATACAATCTGAGGTAGAGGAACATACAGTCTGAGGTAGAGGATTATACAGTCTGTGGTAGAGGAACATACAATCTGTGGTAGAGGAACATACAGTCTGTGGTAGAGGAACATACAGTCTGTGGTAGAGGAACATACAGTCTGTGGTAGAGGAACATACAGTCTGTGGTAGAGGATTATACAGTCTGTGGTAGAGGAACATACAGTCTGTGGTAGAGGATTATACAGTCTGTGGTAGAGGAACATACAATCTGAGGTAGAGGAACATACAATCTGAGGTAGAGGAACATACAATCAGAGGAACATACAGTCTGAGGTAGAGGAACATACAGTCTGTGGTAGAGGAACATACAGTCTGAGGTAGAGGAACATACAGTCTGTGGTAGAGGAACATACAGTCTGTGGTAGAGGATTATACAGTCTGTGGTAGAGGAACATACAGTCTGTGGTAGAGGATTATACAGTCTGTGGTAGAGGAACATACAATCTGAGGTAGAGGAACATACAATCTGAGGTAGAGGAACATACAATCTGAGGTAGAGGAACATACAGTCTGAGGTAGAGGATTATACAGTCTGTGGTAGAGGAACATACAATCTGAGGTAGAGGAACATACAGTCTGAGGTAGAGGAACATACAGTCTGAGGTAGAGGAACATACAGTCTGAGGTAGAGGAACATACAATCTGAGGTAGAGGAACATACAGTCTGAGGTAGAGGAACATACAGTCTGAGGTAGAGGAACATACAGTCTGAGGTAGAGGAACATACAGTCTGTGGTAGAGGAACATACAGTCTGTGGTAGAGGAACATACAGTCTGTGGTAGAGGATTATACAGTCTGTGGTAGAGGAACATACAGTCTGAGGTAGAGGAACATACAGTCTGTGGTAGAGGAACATACAGTCTGTGGTAGAGGATTATACAGTCTGTGGTAGAGGAACATACAGTCTGAGGTAGAGGAACATACAGTCTGTGGTAGAGGAACATACAGTCTGAGGTAGAGGATTATACAGTCTGTGGTAGAGGAACATACAGTCTGTGGTAGAGGATTATACAGTCTGTGGTAGAGGAACATACAGTCTGTGGTAGAGGATTATACAGTCTGTGGTAGAGGAACATACAGTCTGTGGTAGAGGATTATACAGTCTGTGGTAGAGGAACATACAATCTGAGGTAGAGGAACATACAATCTGAGGTAGAGGAACATACAATCTGAGGTAGAGGAACATACAGTCTGAGGTAGAGGATTATACAGTCTGTGGTAGAGGAACATACAATCTGAGGTAGAGGAACATACAGTCTGAGGTAGAGGAACATACAGTCTGAGGTAGAGGAACATACAGTCTGAGGTAGAGGAACATACCGTCTGAGGTAGAGGAACATACAGTCTGTGGTAGAGGAACATACAGTCTGAGGTAGAGGAACATACAGTCTGAGGTAGAGGAACATACAGTCTGTGGTAGAGGAACATACAGTCTGTGGTAGAGGAACATACAGTCTGTGGTAGAGGAACATACAGTCTGAGGTAGAGGAACATACCGTCTGAGGTAGAGGAACATACAATCTGAGGTAGAGGAACATACAGTCTGAGGTAGAGGAACATACAGTCTGAGGTAGAGGAACATACAGTCTGAGGTAGAGGAACATACAGTCTGTGGTAGAGGATTATACAGTCTGTGGTAGAGGAACATACAGTCTGAGGTAGAGGAACATACAGTCTGAGGTAGAGGATTATACAGTCTGAGGTAGAGGAACATACAATCTGAGGTAGAGGAACATACAATCTGAGGTAGAGGAACATACAGTCTGAGGTAGAGGATTATACAGTCTGTGGTAGAGGAACATACAATCTGAGGTAGAGGAACTTACCGTCTGAGGTGCCTGGAGGTTCCTCAACAGGTGGCCTGTCTCTCTTCATCCCTGCACAATATTAAGTATAGCATAATGTAGGTCATATGACAATTTGACATCAAAAACAGTACATATAAGTTACAGCATTAATGATTGTAATGTTTTATTTAAATGTCCCAGTAAGCTAGCAATGCTGTACAATAACAGACCCCTTGAACTTACATGCCTTAATGAGATGTAACCATTAGAAATATACATTAACATCTACTTTCAATGCAAAGTCATGTCAAAATGTCTAATAAGAAAAAAGCCTGTTATCTTTGGCAAACAACCTTTTCAAAGAGCTTGCTTTTGCCCTTATTGCTATTTCTGCTAGTTTGTCATACCTGTAGATGTGCCTTCTAGGGCGGAGTCAATATCTGTGAATGAAAAATAAAAACTTCATGTATACATTGAAACATACAGTAGCATTACATTGAATAAATCAAACATCAATAAGCATGCTAATGCACTGAGGTAGAGGAACATACCGCCTGAGGGGCCTGGAGGTTCCTCAACAGCTGGCCTGTCTCTCTTCATCCCTGCACAATATTTATTATATATCAATTTACTGCAGGATCATGCTAATTGAAATATTCCATAAACAAAAACAAATAGTTCTATAGACAGGTGTGCTTGCAAACGGCCACAATTTATACCCTGAATGTTTTGATTCCATACTGTATACATAACAGCTGTATATCTGAACTAACATAATGCATTAGGAGTACATCATAACCTACACTCTATTCATAGACTTAAATCATTTGATATAAGTTCAATCTTTTCATAGATTTAGCTGGACTTGCCCATTTCTGTCCGTGGATATGGAGGGTTATCATCTTCCTCAGTGTCGCTCTCTTCACTTAGTTCAGAATCAGTGAAGTCAATGTTATCTAACAAAAAAATTGACAAGCAAAAAAAGTTATACATGACCACTGTAATCAATGATAAGCATGTGAAATATGGACTTCATGGTTATTTTTTAAAGACATAAAGTCATGGTTTATCTACACTAACCTTAAATGTATGAAACTACAACCTAACCTAAACTGTCAACAACAATGATTACCTTCAATCTCAATCTCGTCAAGTGTTTTGCCTTGAAGATTTGTAAGGGACCCTTTCTCCATAGCAAGTAGTAGTTTTGATATTTTAGCCAGCTGAGTTGTAGCCTCTGGAAGCCTGTAATACTCTCTGTGGACACGAATATCATGGCCTAGGAAGTCGGCAACTTGGTCCATCTCGTGGTTTTTGAGGTTCAGGACCTGGGACAAGGTTGCAACATGTTTGCGTAACTGTGTTGACCTAAGGAGTTCTGGGTTCTGAGCGCCACACTCATTTGCATAAGCCCTTAAACAGTCCTGTCCTCTGGTCACCTTTTCAACATCTTTGAGGCTGTCAGATGCCACGACCACATGGTGACCCTCTGCCTCAGTTGATATCTTGTGTAGAAAAAAGGGGGAAATTATCATTAATTAACCAGTAAGGCACAATAAGATTATGCTTGTTGATATGGAGTGAGGTAACAACTTAATTATCTATACAGGAAGAAGATTTGGCCTCAGGTTTACAGTATGTTCACATGAATATTTGTACAGTCATTCACAGACACTTAGTACAGCACAGTGACATCCAGTGTTAAACAAATGACTGTAGTTACTGATATCCTAAAAGCTAATAATAACATTATGAACTAAGAAAATGATAAATGATTGTGATAAGATGATAATCTAGTGAAATGATGATAGTAAGGGGAAGAAATCTTCTTGACATACACACCAATAAAGAAACACTTAACAGTATCCATACAGGGTTCTCATAGAGTATACACCTGAAAAATACCTGTAAGCTGAGGACTGTGTATCGGAACCATGAAATATCATTACCGTAAAAAACTGCTTTTCTACAGAAAAGATATGATATCAATATCAACATTTAAAATGAAGTCACCTGTTCAACATCTTTGAGGCTGTCACATATCACGGCGGCAGGGTGATCCTCTGTCTCCGTTGAAATCTTGCGTAGAAAATGGGAAAAAAAAAAAGTAATTAAATAACCATCTATTTAAGAGAACGACAAGGGCTCAAATATACAGTATGTAAACATAAAAATGTGTTCAGCCATTCACAGTAATTATGTCAGTGCAGCATTGTGACATCCATTATTGGAAAATTAATGGACAACAAATGAGTGAAGTTACTGATATCTTGAAAGCTAACAATACAATTACATACTAAGGTAAAGATAATGATATAAATGAGGCAGTAATGTAGTGTAATGATGATGGTGAGTGTAAACATTAATCTTTGGATACACACAATACAAAACTTAACAGTATCCATACACAGTCCTCACAGTGTATACACCTGACCAGTACATACACACTAAGGACTGTTTATGTACACCATTTAGCCCTGAAAATCCATTTCTCAATAATCTTACCATAAATAGATTATTTGAACCAATTGAAGTTGTTATGCATCTAATATTACAAGGATATACTAAATGTGAGAAACCAAGTTTCAAAGGGAACCCAGTAAAGTACAACTTGTCTGTTAAATAAAACACTTAACAGTATCCATACACAGTCATTATGTATATAAGGCTATTTGGCGAGGGAGATTCTCCAGTCAAGTCCCCTGTCCTGTTCTGACCAGACATGACACTTTTAATACCTGAATATTGCCCACACAACATTCATCAGGTAAGTTTAAAAAAAGCATTCTTGAGTTTTATATTTTTGTGAAAAGGTTAAAGACATTCTGAAGACTGTGTATACAGAAACAGTCCTTAGTGTGTATGTACTGGTCAGGTGTATACACTAAGAGGACTGTGTATGGATACTATTAAGTTTTGTATTGTGAGTATGCACAGATGATTTTTTACACTTTATACAGAAACAGTCCTTAGTGTGTATGTACTGGTCAGGTGTATACACTAAGAGGACTGTGTATGGATACTATTAAGTTTTGTATTGTGAGTATGCACAGATGATTTTTACACTTTATACAGAAACAGTCCTTAGTGTGTATGTACTGGTCAGGTGTATACACTAAGAGGACTGTGTATGGATACTATTAAGTTTTGTATTGTGAGTATGCACAGATGATTTTTACACTTTATACAGAAACAGTCCTTAGTGTGTATGTACTGGTCAGGTGTATACACTAAGAGGACTGTGTATGGCTACTATTAACTTTTGTATTGGGAGTATGCACAGATGATTTTTACACTCACTATCATCATTACACTACATTCCTGTCTCATTTACTGTATATAAACACATACAATAAAAGAAACTAAAACTGTTCTTACACCAATTGTTAATTCAGTTTTATTTTTGAATTATAGCTAAAAAACATTTGAAGCAATCCGTTTAGTTTCTATTGCAATACCTAACTCCTTTCTCTTGTGATTACATATTTCATGGCATTCCATGTGAACTGGTCTTCTGTTAATGTCACTGTCAATTAAATCTGATAAACCACATCCACACTGGGATGATTAAAAATAGCCTGGGTTTTTTAAAAGTTTTGATTCAAACACAAAATGTAAGTGATTTCTTTCCACTTCAATTTTTGTGGATATAATATTATAGAGAAATGTTGAAACTACTAATTATACTACATAGCTAACGTCATACGAGTGACATTTTCCAATAATCTTACTATGGAGGGATAATGTCCAAATACCCTGTCATCTAGATGTCTACAACTGACCAGTACATGTACACTGAGGACTATGTATCCATACCCCTCCCTCAAATATCAACATCTAGTAAAACTGCTTTGCAACTGAAAAGATCTGATGTCAAAATCAACATTAAATAGAGATTAAGTCACCTTTTCAACATCTTTGAGGCTGTCAGATGCCACGACCACATGGTGACCCTCTGCCTCAGTTGATATCTTGTGTAGAAAAAATGGGGAAATTATCATTAATTAACCAGTAAGGCACAATAAGATTATGCTTGTTGATATGGAGTGAGATAACAACTTAATTATCTATACAGGAGTAAGATTTGGCCTCAGGTTTACAGTATATTCACATGAATATTTGTACAGTCATTCACAGACACTTAGTACAGCACAGTGACATCCAGTGTTAAACAAATGACTGTAGTTACTGATATCCTAAAAGCTAATAATAACATTATGAACTAAGAAAATGATAAATGATTGTGATAAGATGATAATCTAGTGAAATGATGATAGTAAGGGGAAGAAATCTTCTTGACATACACACCAATAAAGAAACACTTAACAGTATCCATACAGGGTTCTCATAGAGTATACACCTGAAAAATACCTGTAAGCTGAGGACTGTGTATCGGAACCATGAAAAAATCATTACCGTAAAAACTGCTTTTCTACAGAAAAGATATGATATCAATATCAACATTTAAAATGAAGTCACCTGTTCAACATCTTTGAGGTTGTCACATATCACGGCGGCAGGGTGATCCTCTGTCTCCGTTGAAATCTTGCGTAGAAAATTGGAAAAAAAAGTAATTAAATAACCATCTATTTAAGAGAACAACAAGGGCTCAAATATACAGTATGTAAACATAAAAATGTGTTCAGCCATTCACAGTAATTATGTCAGTGCAGCATTGTGACATCCATTATTGGAAAATTAATGGACAACAAATGAGTGAAGTTACTGATATCTTGAAAGTTAACAATACAATTACATACTAAGGTAAAGATAATGATAATAAATGAGGCAGTAATGTAGTGTAATGATGATGGTGAGTGTAAACATTAATCTTTGGATACACACAATACAAAAAACTTAACAGTATCCATACACAGTCCTCACAGTGTATACACCTGACCAGTACATACACACTAAGGACTGTTTATGTACACCATTTAGCCCTGAAAATCCATTTCTCAATAATCTTACCATAAATAGATTATTTGAACCAATTGAAGTTGTTATGCATCTAATATTGCAAGGATATACTAAATGTGAGAAACCAAGTTTCAAGGGAACCCAGTAAAGTACAACTTGTCTGTTAAATAAAACAGTTAACAGTATCCATACACAGTCATTATGTATATAAGGCTATTTGGCGAGGGAGATTCTCCAGTCAAGTCCCCTGTCCTGTTCTGACCAGACATGACACTTGTAATACCTGAATATTGCCCAGACAACATTCATCAGGTAAGTTTAAAAAAAGCATTCTTGAGTTTTATATTTTTGTGAAAAGGTTAAAGACATTCTGAAGACTGTGTATACAGAAACAGTCCTTAGTGTGTATGTACTGGTCAGGTGTATACACTAAGAGGACTGTGTATGGATACTATTAAGTTTTGTATTGTGAGTATGCACAGATGATTTTTACACTTTATACAGAAACAGTCCTTAGTGTGTATGTACTGGTCAGGTGTATACACTAAGAGGACTGTGTATGGATACTATTAAGTTTTGTATTGTGAGTATGCACAGATGATTTTTACACTTTATACAGAAACAGTCCTTAGTGTGTATGTACTGGTCAGGTGTATACACTAAGAGGACTGTGTATGGATACTATTAAGTTTTGTATTGTGAGTATGCACAGATGATTTTTTACACTTTATACAGAAACAGTCCTTAGTGTGTATGTACTGGTCAGGTGTATACACTAAGAGGACTGTGTATGGATACTATTAACTTTTGTATTGGGAGTATGCACAGATGATTTTTACACTCACTATCATCATTACACTACATTCCTGTCTCATTTACTGTATATAAACACATACAATAAAGAAACTAAAACTGTTCTTACACCAATTGTTAATTCAGTTTTATTTTTGAATTATAGCTAAAAACATTTGAAGCAATCCGTTTAGTTTCTATTGCAATACCTAACTCCTTTCTCTTGTGATTACATATTTCATGGCATTCCATGTGAACTGGTCTTCTGTTAATGTCACTGTCAATTAAATCTGATAAACCACATCCACACTGGGATGATTAAAAATAGCCTGGTTTTTTTAAAAGTTTTGATTCAAACACAAAATGTCAGTGATTTCTTTCCACTTCAATTTTTGTGGATATAATATTATAGAGAAATGTTGAAACTACTAATTATACTACATAGCTAACGTCATACGGAGTGACATTTTCCAATAATCTTACTATGGAGGGATAATGTCCAAATACCCTGTCATCTAGATGTCTACAACTGACCAGTACACTGAGGACTGTGTATGTACAACATTTAGCCTTGAAAATTAATTTTCAATCATACTATGTAGTCACAAATACACTGTCCCTAGAGTGTCTATAAATAACCACTTTAGACACAGGGCTGCACGATTATGGCCAAAATGATAATCACGATTATTTTGATAAAAATTTTGATCATGATTATTCTCACGATTATTTCTTGATTTTAACCAAAACAAATTTTATCGTCACATAGTCTATTTATAACTGCGAGAGGGAGTATGGTGGCCGCTACTCACAGAGAGACGGCTGATCATTATGAATGGGGGGGGCAGCACGGGTCGAATGGCGGATACACACGTCATGTGTATGAAACTTAGTTACTTACTAGCGATAAAGTGGAGAAGCTTGATCCATGATGCAGTGTTGCTGTGTGATAGTGTTTAGACTGCTCTAACACAGAGTTGGCTAATTTCAATCACCAATGTTGTTAAAAGGAATGATGGATTAATGATTTCCCAAATTTGGTTTGTGTTTGTTTAGATATTACAAGTGCCTGTCAGCAAACACATTTTGTAATTTGGTGGAGGAGAAACAGCACAACGTCATGGGTCTGGGCCATTACACTGAGTGCACTGCATGACAGACACGAGTCAAACATCACCTTTCATTAAATGAAAATGAAGTGTAGGTCAAGCTGAAATGCACAAATAAGTCAACAACACTTGTTGTTGATAGCAGAGAGTTTACAATCCAACTTGTTTGCAGAGAGAGAAACAATCTAAACATCTCTGTAACACATTTCTTTCTGTACCTTTGATCTCCATGGCCAGTCAGAGTCTCCATAGTTGTAGGTGATCTCTTCCCCTGGCCTGATGTCCTTGATGGCAAACAAACACAGATGAGGCTTTCCTTCAACAGTGATTGTCCTCATTCTGCTGTTTGGGTCTATATTGTCATCATTGACAAGTCTGCCCAAGGAGTCATCCTCTTTGGCTGCATCAACACTGAAAGGCAAAAGATAAGGATGACAAAATGTAAAAGTAGAATGACAGAAGCACACTATGCTGAATGAATAAATAAATCACCACCACAACAATAACTACTACTACATGTACTGAAATTGAGTTTGTATGAAATAGCAGTTTGTTTTTCTGAGAAAATTAAACTGGCAAAAGATACTACAAATTAAGTGTGACAATTCACATACCATAGTTTTTTCCCATTGTAGTGGAATTCAAACATGAAAACCTTTAGAGCATCATGGTACAGTCTTAGTCGGTTTTCATACTCCAGTTTGCCTAAGACTTCCCCTCGATATTCTATGAGGAAGTCCCCTTTCTGAAAGTGGCGGCAACTAAACACTCCTCGACCTAAAAAAGAACAGAGGATGTGTCAGTGTGATGAGATTAATACAATAATTAAAAGGATGATATATATATATATATATATATATATATATATATATATATATATATATATATTATATAGCTACCTTGGCAACTCACCTTTGAATGAATTAATATATTTTATATTAAATCCATCCTTGTCCTTTCCCAATGATGAAAAATAAGCTGCCTCTTCTTTAGGCTTAATCTTAGCTCTCTGTGGCCTCACTACAGACATGCTGTCTCCCTTTAGTAAGAGAAAAAGAAATATCATAATTATGTTAACTAACTCATTGCAGACATATACTATTTATGGTTGACTTTGTCTTTAAGAGTACAGCCTGTATAGGAAACGTACCAAACAAATAAGCAATTCATATCAACCTGCCTTGCTTCACTAGTAAGCCAGCTGGTTTCTCCCTCAACAAAATATAACCTAACTTTGGAGCATTATTTATCCCTGTTTCTGACATAGTGCAGCACCTAATGCACCAATGAATGCATTAGCTTGTCTAGCTAGTTTCATATGATAGCACTTCATAATACATTAAATATCAGGCCCACTACAGCCTCTGAAAGACAGTAACACTGGCTGAAATCATAGTATCTTCAGAGGGTTAACTCACATTAAATCCGTGCCCAGACTGTTAGTTTAACATTATAATTTTGTGCTAACACAAACTTTCGAATTAGAAACACTTACCCGAGATAAACACTGTCAAAACTAAGCTAGCGTTAGCTAACACTGCCCAAAATAAGCTAGCGTTAGCGTTAGCGTTAGCTAGCGCTAGCGTTAGCATTAGCTAGCGCTAGCATTAGCTAGCGCTAGCGTTAGCATTAGCTAGCGCTAACGCTAGCGCTAACGCTAACGCTAACGCTTAGTTTAGGCAGTGTTTATAGGATTAGCTAACCCGTTAGCGTTAGCTAGCGTTACCTAAACTAATATAGAGTTAGTTATCAATTACAGGTAAAAAAAAAAAAACACGTTAAACTAGCGACCAATATCAACATAAAGTTTGCTAAGTTTCTGGACCAGATATGTAGCCGTGTGTGTGAGTCTTACCTCTTGCTCTCCTCTCTTCACACAGGCAGGTGCAGGTGTCAATGCTAGCTCAGCATGATACGGTGTTGTTAAATGTAGAATACACAGCTTGTCTGATAAAACACGGTATTATGTGGACCTTCCGGCTGACAGCCAATCAAAAGCTGTGAATTTTACACATTGTGTGAATTATTAATGAGGGGGTGCAGTACCAAGACCAACCTACAGGGGCGCTTGTCGATACACAATTTATACACAAAATCCGATAATTGTGTACTATGAAGACTTTTGCTGAAATTTGGAATTCTAGCTTTTTAGGCTACTAGAAACACTTCTACGTTGTCTGAATTATGAGGACATCGGCCATGTCCCGTTAATTCAAAATGTCCTCATAGTGTGGCGTGTATTCAGACAAAATGTCCTCATAAACCACATAGGCACACACACACACACACACACACACACACACACACACACACACACACACACACACACACACACACACACACACACACACACACACACACACACACACAATGTGTACTCAACTTGCTCTTACAAACAGCTGTGGCTCAATAGTGCAAACATTGTTATGAACTTGGGTAGGAGAAAATAAGTTTGGACTGAGGTGAACTGGGATTTATTTTATCTTATTGGAAGTTTCACATTCAAAACAGTCCAACTTCCTCCTTATCACTTTTGTTTGTCCCATACCACAATTTGAAGATAAAATACATATTGTAGTAGTATATACTAATCTTATTCAAAACATTATGCAAAGACACACATTCACACAAGTGTACCAACAAATAAATGCAAGCACTCACACACACACGCACATATATATTTATAGGTGGAATGAAGTTGTCAGTATGAAGGCCAGAGGTGCTGACAATCACTGTGTGTGTGTTCATGATGACACATTATTCACACAGTGACATTGTGGGGACTTACTTCCCAACTTGAGACAAAGTACCAACAAGATAAACTTACCCAATTATGGTTAAATTGGGGTTAGAATAAGGGTAAAATACGTAAACATCACTAACATAAGTTGAGCGTGCAAGCATTGTAGCGTGCTAACAATAGCACTGAGCTCTCAGCCACATTGTGCTTGAACATACAACTTTTCTGCATTGAAGTGTGGAAAACAACTAGACCCATGTTATATATATAGTTAAGTTGTGTACCTACATTGCTTACATTATCCTAAATGTTATCCACCTATGTTCAAACAATGGCATCATTTTTACGCAGGGTGACACACCTGACTCAAACGCAAGGCTCAAAAAGTAGAACAGGTTTATTCAAAGGGAAGTGGGGAGGCAGAGCACAGAGCCAGGACCAAGGAGCCCAGGGGGAGACACTGGAGCTGGGGAGCAGGGGAAGCGAGGAGGGGGTGGTTGGGAGGGGAGACGGAGGCAGGCAGGAGCAGTGTGCCATGGGGGGGGGGTCCTAGTGGTGAAGCCAGATGACAGATGGAATTGAAGGTGATTGTTGCAGGGGAGAAACACACAAAGGTAAGTCAGAGTACACAAGGAAAACACGAGCAGTTCAGAAAGGCTTTTCAGCATATTTCACCAGGGTGACTAGAGAAAGGATCAAGACAAGATGGTCTGTAGAGCCGGGGTTGAAATACTGATCTTGATTGTAGATTGGAGGCAGGTGTGAGCGGTGGGAGAAGGTGATGGTGGGATGATTACTAGGTGTGCATGATCAGCTGGCAGCAGCAGGTGGGAGAAAAAAAAGAAGAAAAAAAGGAAACACAGCAGAGACAAACAGAGCGGGGCCAACAGAGAAACTAACAGTGGGAAAAAACAGTAAAATAGTAAACAAAACAAAAACCTTTAGTTATCAGACACAGTTCTAAAGTTATCAAAGAAAGCTGGCGTGCAGCCCCTCTCTAGAAATGGAGACACATGGATTTTTATTCAGTGTTTTACCTGTAAGAAAAAAGGTGAGCAAACGTTAGCAGCAGCCCCTCCACTGACGAGCTGAATAATGTCGGAGAAACACAGATTTTTAACGTGTGGATAATTCAGCATTGCAAACTGATTGCAATGCATGCATTGCAAATTACATATTGTACCTTTAAATACATGTGATGTGGCTCGGGAAAGGGAAGTTTGGGGTCCCCTACTGGAGCTGCTGCCCCCCGCGACCCGACTCCCGGATAAGCGGATGAAGATGGATGGATGGATGGATGGACCTTTAAATACAAGAGCTGCTGAATACAAACATCAAAGCAAAGTAAAACAGTTATAAATGAACAAAGATGCTTTTACATTAATTAATTAAGATAATGTGATGAGATATATATATATATACAGTTGTGGTCAAAAGTGTACATACACTTGTAAAAAATCATAATGTTATGGCTGTCTTGAGTCTTCAATAAGCTCTACAACTCTTATTTTTCTGTGATAGAGTGATCGGAACACATACATGTTTGTCACAAAAAACAGTCATAAAGTTTGGTTCTTTCATAAATTTATTATGGGTCTGCTGAAAATGTCACCAAATCTGCTGGGTCAGAAATATACATACAGCAACATTAGTATTTGGTTACATGTCCCTTGGCCATTTTCACGGCAACTAGGCGCTTTTGGTAGCCATCCACAAGGTCCTGGCAAGCTTCAGGTCGAATGTTTGACCACTCTTCTTGACAGAATTGGTGCAGTTCAGCTAAATGTGATGGTTTTCTTGCATGAACCTGTTTCTTTAGCACTGTCCACATGTTCTCAATGGGGTTTAAGTCAGGACTTTGGGAAGGCCATTCTAAAACCTTAATTCTAGCCTGGTTTAGCCATTCCTTTACCACTTTTGATGTGTGTTTTGGGTCATTGTCTTGTTGGAACACCCAACTGCGCCCAAGACCCAACCTTCGGGCTGATGGTTTTAAGTTTTCCTGCAGAATTTGGAGGTAATCCTCCTTCTTCATTATCCCATTTACTTTCTGCAAAGAACCAGTTCCACTGGCAGCAAAACATCCCCAGAGCATAATACTACCACCACCATGCTTGACAGTAGGCATGGTGTTCCTGGGATTAAAGGCCTCACCTTTTCTCCTCCAAACATATTGCTGGGTGCTGTGGCCAAACAGCTCAATTTTTGTTTCGTCTGACCAGAGAACTTTCCTCCAGAAGGTTTTATCTTTGTCCATGTGATCAGCAGCAAACTTCAGCCGAGTCTTAAGGTGCCTTTTCTGGAGCAAGGGCTTCTTTCTTGCACGGCAGCCTCTCAGTCCATGGCGATGTAAAACACGCTTGACTGTGGAGACTGACACCTGTGTTCCATCAGCTTCCAAATCCTTGCAGACCTGCTTCTTGGTGATTCTTGGTTGACTCTTGACCATCCTGACCAATCTCCTCTCGGCAGCATGTGATAGCTTGCGTTTTCTTCCTGATCGTGGCAGTGACACAACTGTTCCATGCACTTTATACTTGCGTATAATTGTCTGCACGGTTGCTCTTGGGACCTGTAGCTGCTTTGAAATGGCTCCAAGTGACTTCCCTGACTTGTTCAAGTCAATAATTCGCTTTTTCAGATCCACACTGAGTTCCTTTGACTTTCCCATTGTAGCTTTTGTAGCTGAGTCTAATCACTGGGTCAAATGAGCCCTATTTAAATGGGCTCATGAGAAGTCAACAGCTGTAGTCAATCAGAATCACTTAGGAGAAGTGAAGAGACCATGACATGAAGCTAATTTGATTGACACAACTCGCTACATCACCAAAATTGACATATTTTGTTGCTGTATGTATATTTCTGACCCAGCAGATTTGGTGACATTTTCAGCAGACCCATAATAAATTTATGAAAGAACCAAACTTTATGACTGTTTTTTGTGACAAACATGTATGTGTTCGATCACTCTATCACAGAAAAATAAGAGTTGTAGAACTTATTGAAGACTCAAGACAGCCATAACATTATGATTTTTTACAAGTGTATGTACACTTTTGACCACAACTGTATATATATATATATATATACATACATACAGTGCCTTGCGAAAGTATTCGGCCCCCTTGAAGTTTTCAACCTTTTGACACATTTCAGGCTTCAAACATAAAGATATAAAAATGTTATTTTTTGTGAAGAATTACCAACAAGTGGGACTCAATTGTGAAGTGGAACGAAATCTATTGGATATTTTAAACTTTAGCAAATAAAAAACTGAAAAGTGGTGCGTGCAAAATTATTGGGCCCCCTTGCGTTAATACTTTGTAGAGCCACCTTTTGCTGTGATTACAGCTGCAAGTCGCTTGGGGTATGTCTCTATCAGTTTTGCACATCGAGAGACTGAAATTCTTGCCCATTCTTCCTTGCAAAACAGCTGGAGCTCAGTGAGGTTGGATGGAGAGCGTTTGTGAACAGCAGTTTTCAGCTCTTTCCACAGATTCTCGATTGGATTCAGGTCTGGACTTTGACTTGGCCATTCTAACACCTGGATACGTTTATTTGTGAACCATTCCTTTGTGGATTTTGCTGTGTGTTTGGGATCATTGTCTTGTTGGAAGATAAATCTCCGTCCCAGTTTCAGGTCTTTTGCAGACTCCAACAGGTTTTCATCCAGAATGGTCCTGTATTTGGCTGCATCCATCTTCCCCTCATTTTTAACCATCTTCCCTGTCCCTGCTGAAGAAAAGCAGGCCCAAACCATGATGCTGCCACCACCATGTTTGACAGTGGGGATGGTGTGTTGAGGGTGATGAGCTGTGTTGCTTTTACGCCAAACATATCGTTTTGCATTGTGGCCAAAAAGTTTGATTTTGGTTTCATCTGACCAGAGCACCTTCTTCCACGTTTGGTGTGTCTCCCAGGTGGCTTTTGGCAAACTTTAGACGAGACTTTTTATGGATATCTTTGAGAAATGGCTTTCTTCTTGCCACTCTTCCATTAAGGCCAGATTTGTGCAGTGTATGACTGATTGTTGTCCTATGGACAGACTCTCCCACCTCAGCTGTAGTTCTCTGCAGTTCATCCAGAGTGATCATGGGCCTCTTGGCTGCATCTCTGATCAGTCTTCTCCTTGTCTGAGCTGAAAGTTTAGAGGGACGGCCAGGTCTTGGTAGATTTGCAGTGGTCTGATACTCCTTCCATTTCAAAATGATCGCTTGCACAGTGCTCCTTGGGATGTTTAAAGCTTGGGAAATCTTTTTGTATCCAAATCCGGCTTTAAACTTCTCCACAACAGTATTACGGACCTGCCTGGTGTGTTCCTTGGTCTTCATGATGCTCTCTGCGCTTTCAACAGAACCCTGAGACTATCACAGAGCAGGTGCATTTATACAGAGACTTGATCACACACAGGTGGATTCTATTTATCACCATCAGTCATTTAGGACAACATTGGATCATTCAGAGATCCTCGCTGAACTTCTGGAGTGAGTTTGCTGCACTGAAAGTAAAGGGGCCGAATAATTTTGCACGCACCACTTTTCAGTTTTTTATTTGCTAAAAAAGTTTAAAATATCCAATAGATTTCGTTCCACTTCACAATTGTGTCCCACTTGTTGGTGATTCTTCACAAAACATAAAAAATGTATATCTTTATGTTTGAAGCCTGAAATGTGTCAAAAGGTTGAAAACTTCAAGGGGGCCGAATACTTTCGCAAGGCACTGTATATATATATATATATATATATATATATATATCTTGTTCAAAGTGATAACAATAAGCCTTAAAATGGAGCTCTGACTTCACCGTGAAGGTGTGTCTTGAGTTTGTTTATATTCATCAGATGCCCAGATGCACCATTAGTGAGCTATCAATTTTACAATAATTCTGTTGAGGAAATTAACAATTTACTAGCAGCCAGTTGCAATAATGCACTACCTGTATTTCCAATGAAAGCTAAACATGATTTCAAAATGAGATGCCCTTGCTTCTTGAAACTTTCTACTGTCACACCTAGCAAGGACGCTTTATTGATTCATTAACCAGGTAGCCAGAATGGGCCTTGATGCACTGGGATTCAATCATAGCTAAGGCATGCATCCTTGTTATGTTTTGATACATAATTTTCTAGACCTTCAGACCATGCAGTGGTTTATAGAACACGAGGGACACAAAAGCAAGAATGATGAAACCAAGACGAAGACTGAGTGAACCACAAACATCGGGGTAGGGGTTGTGCATAAAGATGTGCAGTATGCTTGCATGTATGTGAATACATTTCTTTCTTTTGTTAAAGTGTAAATGCAAATAAAACATTACCACCGTCATTAATTATAACTAATTATCTAATACAACTAAATGGTTTTTTTAGTAGGTTTGGTGCATTAACACAGATAGGATGTACCGGCCATTTGAACAACAATATATTTACAATATGTAAGGAACATCTATTCAGTAGCTGTTCATAAACAATAATGTACACTGTTTAATATAGAGTTTAGCACAACACTACATTATTATAGGCAGACATGTTGACCTTAAAATCAATTTAAAAAGTATCCTGTTTCATGTCTCAATTACCCTTCCCTTTGCAGTTTTCTCTTTCTGTTGCTCGGTTTAAATGTCAGAAGTGGGTGAATGTGTTTTCAAATCCTGCTGTTCTTTTCCTACTCGACTGATCAACAGAGAAGAATGTCAAATCAAACTAAACCAATACTGTGTATTGCCCCAGCCATGTTAAGCAGAGCTGACTGGAGAAAATGCATTACTCTTATTCACTGTCTCACTCAGTTAGTACTTATCAATTCATCAGAGCATGTAAGGACACATCATGCTTTGGCCATAATACAATGGTACTCTCTCTTGCTTAATACATATGCCGCTGAGGGCCAGGACATTTGTGACTGATTTCCAAGTATGTTCTGTGTATGATTTGTGTAAAACTGCTTAAGAAGAATACTAGTTTTTTTCAATTCAATAATTCAATTCAAATGTATTCAATAACAGTATTATGGAATCCTGATTTGCATACACTGCATATATTTAGAAATAAACAAAAACAAGATGCACACAAAATACGTTGCAAGAAAAAAGTCATATACAGGATGCAGCCACTGCAGAATCAGTAGGCAGCTACTTGAGCTACTTCAAGCCTTCTTGACAGTCAACAACAATAAACTTAATATGAACCAAATATTTGGTGTTATTAATTCATATAGGCTACATATATTTCCTACGTTATTACATGACCTGCAATGTCCACTGAGTTTTTCCTTCTTCTTCATGTGTCTGCAGATGTAGACCGGTTGCAGATCCGTCCGTGCAAGTCCCTTCTTCCCACATTAATCAGAGGTATAGAATATCTGCAAGTTTTCTTTGTGACATATACGATTTCCTCCAAGGACAGTTAATTGTTTGATTACAAAAAGATTTCAAAGAACACATTAAGAGTGTGACATGTGCTCTCTGTTTCCAGCTAAGTGAGTTCAAAATTGTAATAATGCAGGTCAGTCAGGATTGTTTTCGGAAGGAAGTCTAATTATCATAATGTTTTTAAATGCCGAATGTGTTTCAGAGTGAGATTTAACAAGCTGATGAGGAGGCACTGGCATGACCTGACCTCAGTATTAGAATCCATCAGAAATAGTATGTGAGTGTGTAGTGTGTGCTTACGTGCATGCGTGCGTGCATGCTTGCTTTGTGTTCCATGTGGTGTATAAGGATTGGTAAAATGTCATTGAAAGCTTGATTAAAATTCTGAGCAACGTTATCCATTTGGCAGTGCCCAAGGCCAAATTCATGCCATATGCCCTGCCCTTCATCTAGACCCATTTATGGCCTAAAGTGGTTTACAGGTTTATTACATCCTTATTAACTTAAACCTGCTCTGCTAAAAAATAGCAAAGCACATTTTGATTAGCTGTCATCAGTCTGATGGTGTGTACAGCTTTTTTTTTTACATCATGAGAATTGACTGTGTGGAAAATGTCACCTTTTACCTCACTGTCCCCTTTTCTTAAAAAAAATTTGTTTGACAAGGAAACGATAGTTACGTAGGTAACTCCAGATTCTATGAGTATAGGCGTAGCCCTCTAAGGGCTACGCTATTGGGTTTATCCCTTCGCGCATGCGCAGTCGTGAAGATTTTCTTTCCCGCCCTTGCGTCCAGCACGGGCCTCAACTACGTCCGCATTTACTGTATATATATGCAGCGGACCCGTAGTTCGTCTCCCAAAACATCAGCTTTTTCTTCAACCAATGTTCTAAGAGCAGGTGGCCCGGACCTTAGAGGGCTACGCCTATACTCATAGAATCTGGAGTTACCTACGTAACTATCGTTCTATTTCGTATAGGCTTCGCCCTCTAAGGGCTACGCTATTGGGTTAGGGCGAAGCTGATGTAGTCAATGCCACCTGCGGCACAAGGCCCACAAGCCGAGCATAGCCTACATTTCCCCAGCAACGATGTACAGAAACTCATTCAGAGTCATCCCTCTGATAAAGCCTGCCATGCTGGCCTGAAAAAATTCATCTGGCCCGCAATATGATGGCAGTAGATCAACAATTAATGGGAATTGTGCGTGATTGACCCTGTTGCGCATGCAACGAAGTGACATGATTATCTCCGTGCATGTAACATGATTATGCCGATGTATGAGCTTAGGAACTGCGTCTCACCCAAACACTCTGGAACAGGAGGGGTGAGACAGCAGAGCAGGGTTTCTGCAGAGTTAGGTGTGAGTGAGATTGGTAACAATCGGGCATCCGTTTTTTATTTATTTATTTATTAATTTTATTATTATTTTTTTTTTCTCTGGCGCACATCCAACGCGGCATTACGCGTCGTTGACTGTGGACAGAACTGAACGAGACATGGAAGGTTCAGACATATCTCGCAGATAAAAACGGATGAAAGGGCACGGGGAAGCCCAGGAGGCTGCCGCGCAGATGTCGGCTACTGTCATGCCTTTAAATAGAGCCGCAGATGCCGACAGAGCCCTCGTAGAGTGCCCCCGAATGTCGCGGGGGGGCTCTTCCCCTTCCGCGCTATACGCTTGGGTAATAGCCTCGCACAGCCAGTGAGACAGACGCTGTTTTGAGAGGGCTGACCCTTGGGAGTGTTCTCTATAATGAACAAACAGCTGCTGAGTTTTCCTGATATTTGCAGTGCGTAAAATGTATTGAGACAGGGCACGCACCGGGCACAGTCGGTGGGAAACCACCTCCGCATCGTTAACATGAGGCGGGGGGAAAAAACCCTCGAGGGAAAACACCCTAGACCGAAATGAATTAGTTAGAATCTTCGGTGTGAAGGAGGGATTTGGCTGCAATGTGGCCGCGCTCCCGTCCCCTCTAATGGAGAGGCAGGACGGAGAAACAGACAGTGCACATAAATCACTCACTCTTTTGGCTGACGTTAGAGCGAGGAGAAGAGCCGTTTTAAGCGACAGTATTCTGAGAGAAGCCTGTGCCAGAGGCTCAAAGGGGGGCTTCCCCAGAGCCCGAAGCACTAGAGCTAGGTCCCATTGGGGGACGAGGGGGCGAACCGCTGGTTTTTGACACCTAGCCCCCTTCAGGAAACGTTTCACCAGGGGATGCGCAAAAACCGTCCTCTCATCATAGCCCTCGTGGCAGGATGAGATGGCTGCTGCGTAAGTTTTGACTGTAGATGGGGCCAAATCGCCATCTACCAGAGTTTGTAGATACGTCAACACGAGAGGTAGGGGACACGACGTGGCGTCCACGTCCCTCTCTGTGCACCAGCGCTGGAAGGCAGACCAGCGCCCTGCGTAACATGCTATGGTAGAAGGGGCTCTGGAGCCCTGGATGGTGCGCACCACGGCAGCGGGCAAGCCTAACCTCTGTAGGGCGCTCCCGCTCAGCAACCAACCCCACAGCCTCTGGATTATCACCGGGGGATGACAGATCGCGCCGTCCAGCTGCGACAGTGCGTCCCCCTGCCACGGAATCTGCCAGGGGGGGGCCACCAGCAGCTGAACGAGGGTCGGGAACCAGGACGCGCTCGTGCGCTCCGGTGCCACTAGCACAATTGACAGGTTCTCCTCCTGGATGCGCTCCAGGAGGCGAGGGATCAGAGGGACCGGGGGGAAAGCATATAGGAGGGTTTTGGGCCAGGGCTGGTGGGAGAAGGCGTCGACGCCAAGGGGAGGGTTGTCCCGCGCACTCAAGGAAAAAAACCACAGCGTGCACTGCGCGTTTTTCTCGTGACGCGAACAGATCCACCTCCGCTTCCCCGAACCTGTTCCATAACCCTTGCACGATAGTGGGATTCAATCTCCACTCGTTGTGGCAGGGCCCCCCCTCGACATCAGGTCGGCCGCCCGGTTCAGAATCCCGGGGATATACACTGTTTTGAGGGACAGCAGGTGACTGTGCGCCCACAGCAGGAGGCGTCTGGCTATTTCTAACAGCTGGGCTGGCGTATGCCGCCCTGACGGTTTATGAACGCTGCCGCCGTGATGTTGTCCGTCCGCACGACAACATGCCTCCCGTCACCACTGGGGTGAAGTGTTTCAACACCTTTAACACCGTGGACAGCTCCAGGCAGTTTATGTGGGGGGAGAGGGGAGGAGGCCAGACCCCTCCCACCACCTGTGACTCGCACATTCCCCCCCAACCGGTGAGGGGAAGCGTCTGTGTATATCGTCACATATGACGTCACTCTGCCCTGGGGAACCCCGGAAGACAGGGTCGGGGATTCCCCAGTATGCCAAGTCTGACCTGAGGGAATGAGGGATGGACAGCATTCGCCATTTGTGGCGAATGGGATCGAGCCGTTGGCGGTGAAACCACCTTTGGACTGTCCTCATGTGGAGGAGACCCAGGGGGACCACCGTGTGTGCCGCGGACATCATGCCAGGGAGCCGCATCACTGACAGCGCTGACACTGTCGTGTGTGGTCTGAAGCGGGACAACAGAGAGGTCAGGGCTTCCTGTCTTGGAGCTGACAGCCTGGCTCTCATGGTGATCGAGTTTATGTCCACGCCCAGATAAACAATCGATTGTGCGGGGACCAGAGCGCTCTTCCGCCAATTTATGGCAAAACCCAGCATTTGTAGGTGTTGTAGAACCTCCACAGTCTGCAGCGCCGCCTGCTCTCGAGAGGGGGCTAGAATGAGCAGATCGTCCAAATAAAAGAGGACTCTGATACCCCTCTTCCGTAGAGGCTGGAGGGCCGTTTCCATGCACTTGGAAAAGGTGCGGGGCGCTAGTGAGTACCCAAACGGCAGCCGGTTGAACTGGAAACGGGCTCCTTGGAAAGAGAACCGCAGGAATTTCCTGTGCCTGGGAATGATTTGGACGTGAAAGTAAGCGTCTTTCAGATCCACTGATGTAAACCATTCGTGGCGCCGCACACATTCCAACACGTGCCTGATGGTGAGCATGTGGAAAGGGCGCTCCATGATGTACCGATTGAATTGTGACAAGTCAAGGATAGGACGCAGTCCTCCTGACTTCTTCGGCGTGAGAAAGTAGCGGGAGTAAAATCCCTCGTTCTCTTCCCCGGGAGGGACGCGGGAAATAGCTCCGCTTGTCAGCAGCCCTTCTAGCTCTGACGTCATTGCGTCTGACTCCGCTAGGGATGATACAGTTGTCTCCAACACACCCGCGAAAGGAGGCGGGGGGGAGGCGAACTGGAGTGTGTAACCCCGTGTTATCAGCTTTGACATCCATGAGTCCATGTGCGTCAAGCCAATCCATGCCGCTGCACCTCTGATAGTGGGCGAGCACATGTCTGAGTGTTGTTCACCGACATGGCGCGCAGGGGGCGCAGAGCCCATCCCCGCCGCTGGGCGAGACGAGTGATCGTGTCGCCCAGCCCATGGTAGGGGCTTTTCGAAAGGGCAGTGGCCAGCCGCTGCCGTGTGTGAGGCGGGAGCGGCCACTGGGTCAATGTGTCCCCGTCCCGCCCGGCATCGCCGTGGGGAGGTGGGTGGTTGAGCGGCGTCGTCCACCGTGGGTGGGCGCTCATGCCCGCTGCCGGCATAGCGAGGGGCCGTGGCGCCCGCATGCAGCAGCGGCTTGGTGGGTGCTTGAGTGGGGAGCGACTGTCCATAACAGCGCGTTGTTTAGAGCAAACAAGGGCTGTCTGGCTGAGGGGAAACGGCTCTTTAGATGGGAGGGAGTGGCCCTTAAAAGGGCCGTTGTGTTTCCAGCTCTCAGCCGAAGAGGGACAGACGATCCCGGCGTCCCGTCATTGCCACCGCCGTTGTAGTTTGCCGGGTGGCTCAGGAGGCGGATTGGACCAGGTGGGAGCCGCTCTCATGGTTCTCCGGCCTCGTGCAGTTTGCCGGCCGTGTGGTGCCGGCTGTCGCTGCGGAGGGGGACCAGGTGAGGATGCAGCCGCAGTCGATGCTGTGGGGCGCCTCTTGTGGCGGTTGTCGTGGCGACGGTGGGGCTGTGGAGGTGCTGCCTTCCACGAGCCGAAAAAGCTCCTCCGTCTTCCGGGGCTTGATGGAGATGAGACGTGGCAGTCTGTAGGCGGGGCCCAAACAGTCCATCGGGGGCTATGGGGCCGTACAGAAGCTCGCGTCTAATTTCCGCTGGCAGCTGGGACATGTGGAGCCAGATGTTCCGCTGGGCCACAGTCTGCCAAGCCATGACCCTGGACAGCGCCACCGTGGACGCCGTGGTCAGAGTAAGGATGGCGGTCATGGCCTTGCCAATCTCGGTGGCCAGCTCCGAGGGGAGGGCGCCAGGGGTAGTGGCCATGGCGGAGACGGCGGAGGCCAGTAAGGCGATGTTGTTTTGCGCCGCCAGCCCTTGGGCAGCACATTGGTGGGCCCGGTCAGTGACTTGGGCGCACACTTGATCCTGGGGAGAGGGAGGCATGGGCTTCCGGTGGCCGAAAAAAGTAGCCCTCGGGAGCAGAATGGACGCCAGGCTCCCCTCCAGGGGAGGGGAAGGAAAACCGCGTCCGTATCGCCTTGAACCGGGTAAACGGGCGTAGCGAGAACGGAGCCTTCAGTTTCCCGGGCTGGGAGAAAGCCTCCTCCACAAATGGCCGAAGCTCTGTGAAGCGCGGCCAGAGCGGAGCTCGTGAAGAGGGCGGCTCCTGGGCATAAACATCACCGCTCAGAAGGCCGCGAGCGGGGGCTGGCAGCTCCACCGGGAGCGCTATGCCTTTCAGCTCCGCCGCCTTCTTGATGATCTCCGGCAGATCAGCGAAGAGAGCTTTAGCGGTGGATGTGGGAGCCGACTGGGGCAAAGGGGAAGGCCGCTCAAGCGGTGCCCCTGGCCGTTCGGGAGACGGAGAGAGCTGCAGTGGGAGAGCATCAATCGCCGTCTCAAGGTCCAATCCTCCCAGGGGGGAGGAGGGGAATCCTCCCAGAGGGGAGGAGGGAAACCGGTGACGGAGGCGCTGTCGAGAGAACAGAGCCAGCGGACTCATGCTCGCCGAAAACGCCGTCCGCCAGCGGCTCCAGGGTGTCGCCAGTTTCTTGTCTGTCTGCCCAACTGCCATCCCCGTCACCGCTAGCCTGGCAAACCAGAAAAGCTTCCGCCCGTCGGTTTAGCTCTTTAGACGACAGGCGGGCGCAGAACTGGCAGGAGGCGTGGCGGGTGAGAGCCTGGCCGGCGTGAACGGCGCCGAGGCACGTCTCGCAGCGGGGGTGGAGGTCCGGCGGCAGGATGTAGCCGGTCCGGCAGGAGGGGCAGACGCGGGCACCGGTGGACATTCTTGAGATTGTCTTCATACTGCGTAGTTGAAGAAAAAGTGGGAGACGAACTACGGGTCCGCTGCATATATATACAGTAAATGCGGACGTAGTTGAGGCCCGTGTTGGACGCAAGGGCGGGAAAGAAAATCTTCACGACTGCGCATGCGCGAAGGGATAAACCCAATAGCGTAGCCCTTAGAGGGCGAAGCCTATACGAAATAGAACTGTAATTTAATCTAAAACTTTAAAGACTGTAAAGGCTAAAACTGTTACACAACCAGACTGATTCTGATTTCACTTGTACAGAAGACGGATATTGCGACAGATTGGACGAATGGGGCCAAGACATCATTAACAGTTGACAACATGATATAATTAGTTTATTTTGTGTCCACTTAGATTATGGAAAAGACAACCAAAATGGTCAAAATACAACAACGGAATAAAAGTAAGAAACAATAAAATAGAACAGTTGACCTACCAAGAACAGTTTTGGGTAGTTTCAACATGGTGCTAATTCTTTGAGGAATTCCAGAAAAGTAAATGTCTCTTGGGAAGAAATAATCAATTAAAAGATCTACAAGGAACCAGAGATGACAAAAGTACTCACTTCCCGTACTTAAGTAGAAGTACAGATACTTGTGTTAAAAAATACTCTGCTAAAAGTGGAAGTACTGATTAAACTTCTTTACTCAAGTAAAAGTAACAAAGTACAGGCTTGGAAATTTACTTAAAGTATAAAAGTAAAAGTACAGGGTTGGAAATTTACTTAAAGTATAAAAGTAAAAGTAGCCTTGCGAATGACAATATTTTATGCGAAGCTACCTGGAGCACACAAATGTTACTAGAGAGCATGCTGAGGAACTTCAGTGGACATGGAGGACACAGTCTTTATATGGCAATGGCTACATTTTAAATGGTTGTCTGCCAATAGGCCTAAAACATAACATATATGATTATTATGACAGAAACTGGGACACCAGGTTAATAAGATTCTGACTAAGCAGCAAGATATGAATTCAGTTGTGATTCTTTGAGAATTTACAGATCCAGTTTCTATTTTTAATCTTCCCCTTAAGATTTAAATTAATCTACATGTATGTGTGTGTGCTCAAATATGGCTTCTGGAAAGAAAATAAAGGATTAAAATATGAATGATTAAACAGACATTAATGAAGAAGTTCCCCAGCACATTGGCCAGGAGTCCTTCTTGATGCCTACTGTCTCAAACATCTCTTTCAGATAAGGTCGAGGATGATCTTGCTGCTTGTCTGCCGGATCTCTGTTTTCTTCCTTTTTAATCATGTCGCATGTTTGACTAATCCTAGAGGGAAAGCATATATAAAGTTATTTAAAGGAATCTAAAGGATTTGATTCTGTAAAGAGATGCACTAGGTATATATATTGTTGTGAATATGTTACATTCCATTTTGTACAAAGTTAACTCTGAACAAAGTCTTTCATTTGTTTTATTTTGGTATCATAAATTGTTACATTGTTTTCCTTTCAGAAAATGTATCTGCATGAAGCCAACTTGACCTAATCCTCCTTTTCCATGGTGCTGTCACGGGGTGATGAGGTGAGGACCCAAATGCAGAGAGGAGGAGGCAAAGGCAGGTGTACAGCCGTTTATTGACAATGGAAACAAACAAAAACGATCCACGAGGAACAACACAGACCAAGCATCCAAGGGCAATCAAAAAGGCCCACAAGTAGCGATGGCAGTGTGACGCTGAAGCTCTGATACGTGCTCCCGAAACCCTCAACTACAAATCTGGAGAACCACTGCTTCAAAGCTTGCTTTGGTGCGGAAAAAATCATGTGACATATGATGTCCGAAGCAGCAAGTGCTTCATTGCCTGAATGAATCATCTGACTGGTGCGGTCCAATCAGGTGATTCATTGGAACGGCCTCGTGTCAATTCTGACAGGTGATAAGTTGAAACAGTTTTGAGCGCCTTTTAGTCTTTATAACCGCTCTAAACAATGTACAATTTGTAGAGTTGTCGTAGTAGGTGTGTTATTGCTGTCGAGTTGTTGGATCAGTATGGAACCAGCCAGGAAGAGAGGTCGTTCTGACATGTGGGAACACTTTAATTTGATCGCTCCTGATAAGGTGGGTGTTCTGGCTGTTTAATATGTAAAGTAGGAAAAGTAAAGTTTATACAACAGTAACTGTCAGTATAGTAGCCTTCTATAGCTATGGTCTATATTAAGTAGCATAACAGTAAAATGATGTACATGATTAGTGTAGCTAGTAGCTATCTTTATAGACTCAAGTTGCATTTTTATTTAAAAATTGCTTTCTTTACAGGTCCGGTGTTTGGTGTGTTCAACCGAGCTGAAGAATCATGGGAATACTTCCTCCATGATTAGACACTTCACTGCCAAGCATGGAGCTGATAAAAACCATGGGAACACAATTCAAGGTAGGCTATGTATTATATTATTATTTTTACCTAGACAAACTGACAAAAATCTGATATGATTGTATAACATGACTCATAGGTCTGCTTCGTTTAAATGCAGTTTCACATAAATCCTTAATTTCTTTTATTAAAGTATTTTTAATTTCTTTGTCTTTATTTGTCTTAGTGGACCGTAAGCAAGAGCTAGATGAGGCTCTTGTGAATATGGTGATGAAGGACTCACAGCCCTTTTCCATTGTGGATGACTGTGGCTTCAAGGAGTTCGTGGCATTGCTTGATCCCACATACACTCTTCCATCCAGAAAGGCTCTGAAGAACATGGTGGTTAAGAAATACGAGGAGGAGAAAGCCAAGGCCAAGGCCATCATGCAGAGGGTGGAGGCTGTGAGCCTGACTTCTGCTATGTGGACCTCGATTAATATGGATGCATATCTAGCAGTGACGTGTCATTATGTGGATGATTCTGTGAAGCTGGCCACAGTCCTTTTGGGAGTGGTCCCTTTCCCTGAACTTCATACATCTGCTAACATCTCTGCTGCAATGAGATCTCTCATGGAAGAATGGGGTATTGAAGGCAAAGTAACCTCAATTGTGACAGATGCAGGAGCTAATATGGTTGCATCTGTCAGAAGTTTGAATCTCAGACACGCACTTTGCTTTGCTCATTCCCTAAATCTAGTGGTGAAGAAGAGTCTTGATGCAACTCCTGGCCTAGAAAACCTACGCACAAGGGCACGAAAAGTAGTGACATTCTCCAAAACTAGCACAACGGCACATGAAAAGCTCCAAGAAGTACAGGAGCAGATGAATCATCCAGTGAAGAAGCTTATTCAGGAGGTCGACACACGCTGGAACAGCACCTTCCTCATGCTACAACGCCTTTATGAAGAAAGACAGTCAGTGGGGGCAGCTCTTGCAACGCTGAAAACAGATGTAAGACCATTGTCTTCAGAGGACTATGAAACAGCTGCGGCATGCCTGCAATTGCTTGCCCCCTTTTACCAGGCAACAGTAGAACTGTCTGAGGAGAAGGGAGTGTCAGGGTCAAAGGTTATCCCAATGACAAAAATGTTAATGCAGTACTTGTATGAAACAATTGGAAAAACAAGCCACAACACAGCTAAATTACTGGGACAGAACTTGTTGACAGCGATGCAAAACAAGTTTGAGACTACGGAGAACCAAACAGCACTGACTCTTTCGACACTATTGGATCCAAGATGCAAAACCATAGGATTCTACCATCAAGGACAGGCACAGGCATCAGTGAGACGACTAACAGCACAATGCTCACAACTGATAAGATACACCATCACATGCTTCACCTACAGAAGAACAGCCCTCCACATCAGCTCAACCAGCACCTGCAAATGTTGAAAATCCACCATCCACAGGTAAAGTTATAAACAGTTAATTGATAAAATTGAAACCTTTCAGTACTGATAATTATCATATTTGTCTTTTAGGTGTTAACCTTTGGGAAACTCTGGACAGAGATGCTTCTGAAGCAAGGAATGCCACAGCAGATGCTACAGTGGAGGTGCAGAGGTACATGACTGATCCACCAGTTGCAAGATCAGAAGATGCACTGGTGTACTGGCGAAACCATCAAAATGTGTACCCTCATCTGTTTAACCTTGCAAAACAAGTTTTATGTTCGCCAGCATCATCTGTTCCTTGTGAGCGAGTGTTTTCCAAGTCTGGAGAGGTTGTGAGCAAAAAAAGAAACCGACTCAGTCCAAAAACTGTTGAAAAAATAATGTACCTCAATAAAAATCTTTGAGTGTTCCCCATCCCAAAAATCACCCCCTGCCATAGTTACACAAGCACACCCAACCTATGCTATATTTTCCCAGCACTCTCTCCTAAATAACACAAAAAATACATTTATCAATTTTTATTTGTAAATAGAACATTATTCTCAGCCTTATCGTGTGCATCAAAGAGTTTCCAAAGGAAATATAGTTAAAAATCCAAGGAGATCTTAGCAAAGATGCTTCAGAACTGAAGTACTTTCTCCAATACTCCTCACTGGTTAATTTGACTGCAGCCTTGCTTTTCGCCAGGAGAGGTTGCTGCCACTGAAGCTTCGAGTAATGAACCTATTTTCGAACCAATTGGCTCAAGTGGTTCAGTGCTTCGCAAAAGCTTCATTTGGCCATCACTACCCACAAGTCCAACATCCAAAGTCCACGGGGGGTCCAGGGAACAGCAGAAGGGGAACAGGCAGACAAGACAGGGAAACTTACTGGGAATACTGGGAGCAGGGACTGGGAGCAGGGACTGGGAGCAGGGACTGGGAGCAGGGACTGGGAGCAGGGACTGGGAGCAGGGACAGGAAGCAGGCAACGGAATCAGGCTGCATGCAGCGACAAGACAAAACGACAAAGCACTAGACAAAAGAAACACAGAGGTTAAGTACAAGAGGTAACGAGATAACGGGGAACAGGTGAGACATCAGGTGAATCACATTAGGGCGGGGCAGGACAATCAGACAGACCAACGTAAAGCTAGACAAGACTAGACAAGACAGGAAACCATACTATCAAAATAAAACAGGACGTAGAACAAACAGACACAGGGGAACAAGACAGGGCCACCACAACACAGGATCACGGAGAAAACAGACAAAACAAGGAGGCCAAAGAAGGGGAAACAAACCCAAACAAAAACCCTAAACCACAACAGGTGCCTCTTTCTTATTGATCACGTCATTTAAGTGACTAGAACGATGGTTAGAAAATGTATATTTTCTTGTGTGTCTCGTTAGATCTTTAGAACATTGTGAACTGAACCCTGCTGTGTGTCGCTATGTACTCCAAGATCTCGTAACTGCTTTCAGAATCAACGCACAGAGATCAAGTCAGTAGATGATAGTATATCATCTACTGGACCTTGAGTCTGTAAATGAAGAAATAATATATGAACCACAAAGCAATCGGGATCGGATGGTTTCACAACATATCTTCTGACACTTATTGGAATAAAACAAATGCATACTTCATATTTTTGTATCATATACATATATTTAGACAAGAAAATATATTAAATATATACATTATAATATACACTTCGGTCTTTTTTCAGTCTTTTTTTCTGTAAATTGAGATTTTTTGCTTGCATTTTGTGTAATTAGCTGTTTTTTGTTTTCTGGTTGAAGGAGTGTGGGTCTCACAACTGTTTGCACATTTCTTCTTTTCTCCAACTTTTCTGTTGCTGCCTTCAGTGGTCATTTCCCGTTCCAGACATTGTTCATATGATCATAATAAACGTAAGTGTTGGCTTTGAGAGTCTACCTTTGCTTAAATTAAAATGCACAAAATTAGTAAGAGTAAGCCACCTTACTCTACAATCTTTTATGTCTGGTTTGTGCTGCTGTGCGTCCCTGTGTGGTTTGTTGTCTGGTTTGTTGTGATGTTTGATTCCCACAGGTAAAATCCTAGTCTTTGTTGTTGGAGCCTCTAGGCTCTGTTTTGTTTTGCCTTAGGGGGGTGTTGAAGGCTTTTGTAGGATGTAGAGGGCAGGCTTTTGATTTGGCTGCAGGGAAGCAGTAATGTGGCAAGAAGACTATCTTTAAAATATATATTTTCTATAAGTATATTATTTTTATTATTTTGATCTCTAAATACCAGACTACAAATCCCTTGATATAAGGCTTGAGTAGTTTTATTCAATTAGCTTAGAAAGTTTTTATTTGACAGTCAAGAGTCTCTCATCGGGGCCTCACCTCAATTCAAACACCTCCAAACACTGCACAGTGCCAATTTACTGTTCTCGCCTCAGGTCACAGAGAGTCAACACAGGAATGAAATGATACACTATGGCAAGCACATGAGAGATGCTATTGCATGCTCTCGATCTGTAACACACACATACACACACACACACACACACACACACACACACACACAAGCAGAAAGGTTTAGGACTTATTGAAATGGACACAGACAAATGGAAAACATCACATGAACAGACATGAATAATCACTTAAAAACATGCCTGTTCTATTGCAAGCAATGTGCAGGAAGTATAGATCATCTAAATACCAAAGAAGGAAGTAGAGTTCACCTAAATAACAAAGAAACTTGTTTTTCTTTGGTATCTACAGGCTAACAAAGTTATACTGTAAAACTGCAATTAATAGCTTTGGCATTGATTCGCTCCAATCACTGCAATCTTGGGAGATTTAACTTTCTGCTCTGCACTTCTTGAAACCTTATTCATTCTCTCTCCCTCTCTCTCTCTCTTTCTCTCTCTCTATCCCTCTCCCTCTCTCTCTCTCTCTCATGCACACACACACAGTCAAAAACATGCACACTCTCAGAAGAGAAGTTAGAAGCGTATTCCTCTATGACCTGTCTGGCTTTTCCTTCTCATGTTTCTGTATCAGTTACTCTGGCTGCGTCTCTGTCTCTCTGCTCTCCTCACCTTGCAGCTTGTCTCTGACTGTGTCTCTGTACATCTTCCTGTACTGCTTAAATCAGCACCTGCTGTCTTTATTTCTGTGTCTGTGTTTTTTACCGGGACACTTATTATTATTTTTTTTATCCAAGTCCCTATACCATTAAGGAAAGACTTTTACTTGCCCTGTGTTAAGGAAAAACTAGGAGCACTTCACTGATGTGAAACTCATTTCACATAAGTGAAGAAGGTTCTGGAGACTGATGAATTACACAGAAGCATTTAATGGACTCCCAATTGAGGAGAACATTTAGGTAGTCAGTACAGTTTAACCACAATGTGTTACTATGTGTACAGTTAACCATAGTCCTCATAAATTGACAGAGTTTAAAATTACAACACAAAGAAAGTGGAAAGTAACGGACATCCGTCTGAAAAGAGTGACATCCAGTGGAATTTCAGGCAGCACCGGAGAAATCCTGAAAGTGGAACGCTGTAGAGACTAAATTGGAGTTAATTAAAAGCCTGGTGCCTTTTCTGATGAGTTTGGAGTGAAAATGGGTTGAAAAAAAAACATTGCACAAAACATCAGTAAAAGTCCTGCATTCAAAATGTTACTTTAGGAATAAGCATGAAAGTATAATAAGTAGTATATAGTTAAATATGTTTGGTTTAAAAACACATCCTGCACAAGTGTTGTTTTACCAGCAGGAGTGGACTGGTCATCTTGAGTTTTATCAATGTGCTGACTGACCTGTGAGTTGGTGGTAAGCACAACTCTGATACAGTACTATGAAATGAATAAAACATCCCCACCTGTATTCGCCTGAGCAGACTGTCTGATGCTTGTTGTTCTGTGAGGTAAAAAAAACCCTTGAGGTTGACTTGCATCCCTTAACAACTTTACATTGGTACATCTCACATTTCTGAGCTTACGATAACAGACTGATTGGCTCTGTTGGAAAGACATACAATTAAATCAATGCTGCCTTCAGGTGCCTGTTGGAAATACCAGAATTATAAATTTAAATGTGACATTTCCCTCATGTGTTGGATAATGAACAGCACCATGGTGCAGTAGAAGGTATTCCGCACAATGGAAATTAAAGCAGTTCTTTACTGAGCAGCATAAAGTTAATACAAAAGTATGAGCTGTGTTAATGTAAAAATATAGCATTGATTCATCTTCACACCTCAGCTGTGAATCTAATCTCTCATGATTGTATGTATATGCAAGTGATTTGTGAAGATGAAAAATCAAATGTACGTGTGTGCTCATATGACTGTAATATGTATTATTGTAGCTAGAGAGTTGAGATTGTAATACATTTCAAGTTAGGTGTGGATGTCTATAGGACTGTTCATATTGTGTGATGTTCCTTAAACTTCTTTCTCTTTATTAAAAGTACTATACATTAATACAAATTGACCTCATAATCTTGCTGCCTGTAAAAGAAGTAAATTAAAGATTCTAACTGGGCTGACAAGTTCTTCCAGCAGAGCATAGAGAAAATGTCACTTAAAAAGGGATTTTGTTAATGAGCTACCTCTTGCTTCTCCAGAAATTACTCAAATTCAAAATAAACTTGTTGTGTTATAGAGCATTACTTAGATGAACGCGGTATGCATCCTTCATAAGACTCTGATATCACATTTTGACTCCCACAAAGCAGTTTATTGACTGTGTCTAGTACACAAAGACACACTTTGAATTGCTGCCAGGTAAAAACTCACCGATTCATGCCCTGTGTGGGTCTTTTTAAAACCTTAAATAACTTAAAAGTATAGTCAATTTAAAACACTAACATTTTATGCAGAGGTGTAGCTAGGTTTAGCTCCTATACAGTGGGTACGGAAAGTATTCAGACCCCTTTAAATTTTTCACTCTTTGTTTCATTGCAGCCTTTTCCAAAAATCAAAAAAGTTCATTTTATTTCTCAGTAATGTACACTCAGCAACCCATCTTGACAGAAAAAAAACAGAAATTTAGAAATTTTTGCATATTTATTAAAAAACAAAAACTGAAATATCACATGGTCATAAGTATTCAGACCCTTTGTTCAGTATTTAGTAGAAGCACCCTTTTGATCTAATACAGCCATGAGTCGTTTTGGGAAAGATGCAACAAGTTTCTCACATCTGGATTTGGGTATCCTCTGCCATTCCTCCTTGCAGATCCTCTCCAGTTCTGTCAGGTTGGATGGTAAACGTTGGTGGACAGTCATTTTCAGGTCTCTCCAGAGATGCTCAATTGGGTTTAAGTCAGGGCTCTGGCTGGGCCATTCAAGAACAGCCACAGAGTTGTTGTGAAGCCACTCCTTCGTTATTTTAGCGGTGTGCTTAGGGTCATTGTCTTGTTGGAAGGTAAACCTTCGGCCCAGTCTGAGGTCCAGAGCACTCTGGAAAAGGTTTTCGTCCAGGATATCCCTGTACTTGGCCGCATTCATCTTTCCCTCGATTGCAACCAGTCGTCCTGTCCCTGCAGCTGAAAAACACCCCCACAGCATGATGCTGCCACCACCATGCTTCACTGTTGAGACTGTATTGGACAGGTGATGAGCAGTGCCTGGTTTTCTCCACACATACCGCTTAGAATTAAGGCCAAAAAGTTCTATCTTGGTCTCATCAGACCAGAGGATTTTATTTATCACCATCTTGGAGTCCTTCAGGTGTTTTTTTAGCAAACTCCATGCGGGCTTTCATGTGTCTTGCACTGAGGAGAGGCTTCCTTCGGGCCACTCTGCCATAAAGCCCCGACTGGTGGATTGCTGCAGTGATGGTTGACTTACTACAACTTTCTCCCATCTCCCGACTGCATCTCTCTGGAGCTTAGCCACAGTGACCATTGGGTTCTTCTTTGCCTCTCTCACCAAGGCTCTTCTCCCCCGATAGCTCAGTTTGGCCGGACGGCCAGCTCTAGGAAGGGTTCTGGTCGTCCCAAACGTCTTCCATTTGAGGATTATGGAGGCCACTGTGCTCTTAGGAACCTTAAGTGCAGCAGAAATTTTTTTGTAACCTTGACCAGATCTGTGCCTTGCCACAATTCTGTCTCTGAGCTCTTCAGGCAGTTCCTTTGACCTCATGATTGTCATTTGCTCTGACATGCACTGTGAGCTGTAAGGTCTTATATAGACAGGTGTGTGGCTTTCCTAATCAAGTCCAATCAGTATAATCAAACACAGCTGGACTCCAATGAAGGTGTAGAACCATCTCAAGGATGATCAGAAGAAATAGACAGCACCTGAGTTACATATGAGGGTCACGGCAAAGGGTCTGAATACATATGACCATGTGATATTTCAGTTTTTGTTTTTTAATAAATATGCAAAAATTTCTAAATTTCTGTTTTTTTCTGTCAAGATGGGTTGCTGAGTGTACATTACTGAGAAATAAAATGAACTTTTTTGATTTTTGGAAAAAGGCTGCAATGAAACAAAGAGTGAAAAATTTAAAGGGGTCTGAATACTTTCCGTACCCACTGTACGTGCACAGACCAAGACTCTTACACTTTCTGGATAGGTCTGATGTCTATCATGCTCGGTGCACCCACCCAACCATCCACTAATGTTCCAAAGCTTTATCAGCTTGGGTATGTGCATGTTACACTATACTCCTACTAATACCACACAAACACTGGTAACAAACTGCTAAACTGAAAATATTAGGAAAAGGTAGATAAGGACAATTGTATGTATGTACTTTATGTATGTATGTATGCATGCATGCATGCATGCATGTATGTATGTATGTATGTATGTATGTATGTATACTGTGTATATATACTATGTATTCACAAAAAGCAGAAAATCAATCTTACTCTTCCTGTTTTTTATACTATGGTTACTGCTGCCATCTTTCTCATCGCCCTTGCATGTTCTATTGTTTTACCAACTATATTTTTCTTTTTTCAATGGATCTCTGTTTACTTGTAATTTTTCTCTATACATGCAGGTCTTTTCTCTCATTGTTTTATTTGCTTTCTTTTCTTCCACCACCAGTCCAGACAGCATGTTGGAGTAAACAAATGATTTCAATCTCAAATTTCAAACAGCACAGCACTCTGCTCATTTTAAATTAGTGCAAACCTCAGTCATTAAGGACTTTTAAAGACATCTCCTTTTTTGACTTTTAACTAGTTTCCTAGTTAAAATTAACTTTAATCTCACATTGCCAAACATTCAGTCTTTGTCAGAATGGCAATAGTGATTAAACTCTTAAAACACAGAGAGAACTTTATGTCAAAGGAAAATGTAAAGTTGAGTGGGAAAGCTTCCTCCCAGTCAGCCCCTGTGTGCCCAACTGCAATCAATCACTTCATCCAATCATATTTGCCCCAAGCCAGAGCTTCATGACTAACTGCCTCATAAACAAGTGACATGTAAATGAAAGCAGTTCAGACTATTTATCAAGGGTAGACATGAAACCAGGAAACATAAATAAACATGCATAGACCTGCAACAGTGTGAATCAAAAGTGATTGCTTCATCTAAAGGAAACGTAAAATTTAAATGCAAGGAAGATGAAGTCTTTTTTCAAAGCATCAAACTGGGTATAATACTTTTGTGAGAAATTTGAATAAGCACAGGGTAAACAATCATATTTAGAAGTTTACTAAAGAGGTTTCACATAATTGTTTTGATGGTGTGTGTACTTGCAAGCTATTTATATTTTACATTATTATTATTATTATTACTACAGGCAAAATCTGTGATATACTGTATAAGAGCTGAACTGAAACTTGGCGAGATGTTTCACGTTTCTTGATGTAGAATAAAAAAATAAAATAAAAAATAAATAATAATAATAATAATAATAATAATAATAATAATAATAATAATAATAATAATAATAATAATAATAATAAGTTCAAGAAAAGATGATGTGCAACAAAGATCAGCAGTGTCCGGAATTGAGCTGTGGACATTGCGTTCAGAGCACAGTGTTGGTCTTAACCACCAGACCACCACAGTAGCCAAGATCTTGACTTTATCTGGTTCGGTATAAGCCAGCCCCTGAACCCAGGCAAATTAAATGAAATAGAAATTCTCCCTAAGTGAGAGCACAGTGAATCTGACTGGTGACATTTCTCAAAGGTTCCAGGAGTTCCTGACTAGCCCTTAAGGAGGACATTCTAGCTGTAATTGGCGAAGCTGACAAGGATCAGGAATTGAAGGAAGGCGCGTGTGTGTGTGTGTGTGTGTGTGTGTGTGTGTGTGTTCTTGTACTTTATCTATGTGAGGAGTGCTTTTTTAGACCTTGAGAATGAGGACATCTTTCTGAAAGGGAGAACGTTTTGGCTGGGACTGAGAGTTGGTTATAGTATTACGTTTAGAAGCAGCCTATTATATTGGGGTTATAGAAAATAAGCATTTCAGGGAATGCAATGTGTCAGTGTGGGTACCCACAAGAAAATAAGTGCACGCTTCAATTTGTTTAGTGTTTGACTCTGATAGAACAAGTGATATCACTCTAGAGCTCTATTATTACAAACTTTACAAATACTTGACACTCACTGTTTCCCACATAACACACATACCGGAAAACTTCTTTGCTTTTCTGTTTTTCAAGGTGGGATGTTATAGCTAAGCTTGAGTTGTGCTAATAACACTAAAATAACTTGGTCCCTACTGTCCATTTCCTGGCTTTTCTGTCCTCCTGTCTCACTTTTTGTCATTATTCATTTCAGTTTTTTATTACAGATCAAGACATACATCATTAAACTACTTGCGACCCCTTTTTTTGCGGCTGTGGCTCAGTGGTAGAGCGGTTGCCTGCCAATTGGAAGGTTGGTGGTTCAATCCCCCGGCCCTGCAGTCCCATGTCGAAGTGTCCTTGGGCAAGACACTGAACCCCGAGTTGCCCCCGATGCTGTGTCATCGGAGTGTGAATGTGTGTGAGTGTTTATCTGATGACCAGATGGCACCTTGTACGGCAGCCTCGGCCACAGTGTATGAATGTGTGTGAATGGTGAATGGATCCTGTACTATGTAAAAGCGCTTTGAGTAGTCGTTCAGACTAGAAAAGCGCTATATAAATACAGCACATTTACATTTACATTTTTAAAATTTGATGTCTTAAACAATTTGCACAAATAGTATTTTGTGGACTAGAATGTTTTACGATTATGACTTAATAACCATCATCTGAGAAATGACTCTTCATGGAGTAGTCTTAACGCATATATGCATTTATGATCATTTCATCACTTCATCATCAGAGCGATCACTGTCACAATCTGTATTGTGCGTTTGTCTCAGACTCTGACGCCAGTGTAAAGTTGAGGGCAATCGCAGCCTTCGGAATGTATTAAACAACTGTAGGCCTGGACTCACTGCCATATTAATTCTTTCTTTTAATATAAATTAACTGTTATTATGTTATACTGCTATATTTAGTTTGTTTTTGCTTTTGTCATGAAATATTGTGTATCTACTGACTAACATTTTTTGCTGTTACAACTTTAATAGTAGTGTTGATATTCTATTTCTCCTGTTGCTGCTACAAAATTAGTTAGCACTTATTTCACAAAAAAATTTCCTCAACACTATTATGATAAATGTTCCACCTTGTTAACATCCTGTGCGTGTTAAATTATCTTTTTTTTGCCTTTTTACCTGCCTGCACCATCTGTCTGATGGTCGGTTCTATTATGTTTCTTCCTTCTCCTCGTTCTTTACTTTTGTTTCCCTTATCTGTTTTATCTAGCAACCTGTCTTATGTCTTCCCTTCCTGTCAGCCAGTCTGCTTGCGGACAGTCACACTTTTTCAGTTAATGCCAGCTTGCTTGTCTAGACAGTATGGGCAACTTTGAAAAAGTGAAATTCTAACAATGCTGAAGCTATTTGATGCCAAGTTCTGAAAGTGTTCATCATGAGCATCCCAAAGATCTCAAGCTATTTTAAAATTGTATTCTTCACAAACTTTGTCTCTCATAACTCTATAAGTGGAATCAAAATGTTACCATGGAGAAAGCCCCAAGGGCATTATGTTAAAAGACAAAGGACAAAAAAGACTGCAGCATGATTAACAGCATCTCAAAATGCAGTCAGTAAAGTATGAAGTTTTAACGCTCAGCTGCAGTGAACTAGAACTGTCCAGGGGATTAGCTATTACTGTATGTGTGATTGTAGTAAGTGAAAGCATATAGATTGTACTTAACACATTTAACAACAGTCTACTGCAGAAGATTTGATATATCCACAGAATTCAGTAAAGCAAACCCTCTATAACCTGCCAAGATACAATGCATCCTGAAAAAACAAGGCTGGACTTTTCTTTTAGTGTGAAAAACAATACACATTAAGTCCTGACTATGATGAGTCACTTTACCCCTTAAGTCTGTCGTTGCCATCCATTTAGCTGCTTTGGAGAGTCTAAGAAGTCAGAACAGATTGCTAATTTCCTTCCCTGTTGTTCAGGTGAAAGAGAGGGATGTTTAAAACAGGACCTTTGAGCTTGGGTGAATGTCGAAAGTAAATCACAAAAAATAAGGAGAACTAAGCTCAATGTTGATGGAATAGTGAAATCTTTATATGCTTTTAGCAGGTCAAGTTGAGGTGTTATCAATCAGATTAATGTATTCCATTTAGGTGTGGCAATTCTGGCATAGGCCTTTCTCAGATATTATTCTCACAAATATTTTGACTTGACATACAGTTGCAAAGCACAGGGGTTACTAATAATGTTAACGTAGCTCTCTTCTATTCAGGTGTCCCAGTAATCAAAACATGCTTTTACTACTATGACATGTAAATACTGTATGTCTTCCTTAAAAAAATAACTATTGCAACACGGTGCTTTGTTGGCATGACACCTCGCTGAAACTGAAGGTAATTTTAGCATGTAAAACATCAAAACTAAAAAGGGTGCCCTGGTGGTTAAGACAAGAGTTTAGCATAAAGGCTGCAGACCTACATTATAGTTTTAATAAAAAGATCAGCTTTTTTTCCTTCCAAAAGTAAGAAATTTGGGGGGAACATAATAAATGCTATAAATTACTACATTTTATAAGTAATTTTTCCTTCCCCACAATGCTGCTGCTGAATTCCCAGCATTATAACAACTGCATTTTTAAACAGCTTTCACACAACTATGGTAGAAAGCAGCTCTGTAAAATGCAATGGGCAACAAATAATGGCACACTTGGGTATACCTTCTTAACTGTTTTTGTCTGCATCCAAATGTATTCAAATAATCTGATTAACTAGGGTGCCATTTAAAGCTGCCTGTGCAATTTGTGGTTGTCGACTACCATGCACTGATACACTGAAAGAAAGTACAACAAAAAACAATACCTATCAATTTGACCTACAACACAGCAGTGACAGCCAGGAAAGTGAAGTAGGAAATGTTTGAGTGCACTTCATGAAGTTTGAATCAAGAATCTGCTTGCTAACATTTGCCAACATGCCTAATGTGTTCAACCATGATTGACCCTGTTTTTAATGGTTATTGCTGCTGATGCTCCAGACACACACACACACACACAGTAGGTTTTCCTCAACTTCATGCAGGCTAAAGATGGATGCCGCGGCATTATGCTAATGAGCATCACTGCTGTCCAATCACACACTTCAATAACTGAGAGGGCATAGAGACAGACAATAAAAGAGAGAGAACACAACCAGAGAAGAAAAGTATGCTTACACATGGAAACAGTTTTATGTTTTAAGTGTGACGCAGAGAAATACCTTGTAAAGTTTCTTTTTTAAGAAGTCATTAAAAGTTTCCTTTTTTTTTCCTTCCCACTGCGTGTTAACGAGCAATTTTCAATTTCCGGAGACAGTGTGACTTACGTAAATGACAGATGACAAGTACAATGCATTTGTTGGCTAACACAGCTGCCTGAGGAAGGAAAAGTGAATGAAAAGAAAGCAGAAACATTACAAACGTGAATCAAGTCAGCTGCCAAGAGGTGTAAACCTTTGTCACCCTGGTGCAGGGACATGTTAACAACTAATTTGTCATGTATACAGATCATTCATGGACAACATGACCACACACTGAGTTCAATCAGCAGACAGAGCAGGAAGACCAGCATAAATCACTCTAATGAGAGAAAAGAGAGGGGAGGTCAGACCCTTGTGAAACACACAAGTCAAGGTCAAGGTAGGATCCTGCATTAACTGAATTCTCAAAACTTAAATCCTGATATTCTATCACATGGTTAATGTAACATAACTAAATTGGGCTTGCATACAACGTCTTGCAATCAATTGAATTCAGACAAAAAAAAAGTGATGTTTTGACTCCAAAACATAGTGTGTAAAAAGAGAGTCTGCTTCATCATCTGTCCAGTATTGCCAATTTAGCCACTTCCAGCTAAATTAGCGACATTTCAAACCCGTTTAGCAACTTTATTTATTTAAAAGAAAGTGTCTTTTAGCATTTAGCAGCTTCAGATCATGATAGAAAAAGCAAGATATATTAGATTGCAATTCATTTCATTTTTTATTAAATACAGGCAGTCTTATACCACCAGAGCTGTTGTAAACAGGGACTGTGAGGTTTTAGAAAAAAAAATCTATTAAAAGGTAGTGTATTATGGAACACACTTCCCCCAACTATAAGGGAACATCTGACTTTGGCCTCCTTTTAAGCTGTGGCTTAGAGCTAACCAAACGTGTAACCACCTCTAACTGACTTAGCTCAGTAGAATAAGTATGTGCCAGTGGAGCATAATAATGAATTGTGTTTCCATTTTAACTTTTACTAATGAATTGTCCTGTGTTTGTTTTTTTCCCTTTATTTTTGTTTCTTCTGGTTTTATATACTAAATGTTACTATCTTTTGTCTTTTTTATTGTAATTACAACCTGCCTAATGGACTGCAGATGGAAATTAGCCCTCGGGCTACAATCTGGCACATTTATGTGTACTGTTGTACTGTTTCATCAATGTGTATTGTCCTGAATTAATAAATAAATACAAATAAAAAAATAAAATAAAAATAAATAATCCATGAATGCCAGCTTTTCTCTTCGGAAGTAAGCAGCAAGTATTCAGCTGACACAACCACTAACCTTTTATGCAAATTATGAGCACAAATATGCAAATGTGTGAATCACATCAGTTGGTGACTTTTGTAGCAATAGTGCTAGCTACTTACATCGGAACAGAGTTGGCAACACTGCTTCTTTCATTCAACAAGCAATGTTGGATTCTTTGAACAAAGACGGCATTCTTTTCCAAACCTCAAATAGTTCTGGTTGTCTAAACTTAAACCAGACCATAATCCCTTAGGCAGCAGATTAGAAAACAGATACATTTTTTTTTACCAGTTATGTGATAAATTTAGGAGGAGGGCACTGACAAACTTACAGATGAGAAATTATTGTTTGGGATACACTGATCATTGTGTTGCAGCATTGGTTTGAGAGCTTTCTTTGCATGTGTTAACATTGCAACTGATGTGAATTCAATGTGACCAAAGCAGTTGTGCTGAAAGAGATAAAACCATAAACTTTTTACAGCCATCAAGGGCTTATTGTTACATACTAGCCGCTCCAGGGATAGTAATGTTGTAGTTGGTTTGTCCGCCGCTTTGGTCCATACTAAAATATCTCAAAAACTATTTACTGGATTGCTGTGGCATTCTGTAGAAACATTAAAGATCCCCAAAGGATGAACTCTACCCACTTTGGTGACTTCCCTTCGAGCGTCAACATGATTTAGACATTTTAAGCTGGATAGATTGGGATAGATTGTCATCAAATTTGACACACCTCAAGATCAATTGACAGTGAAACATGTTATAGTCTTAGTAGGTCTGTAGCTCGCTCCCTGACCAGTGATGGTGGGCTAGAGACAAAAACAGAGTAGACAATTTGCTCTCACTTTTTCCTGCCTAACTCCTCTCTCCCTTTCTTAACTTTTTTTCTGCTCTTTAGTGAACCACAGAACATTGGCCAGAGCAAGTTTGCTCAAGTCACCAATGCAGCTGCTAATTAACAAACTTCAACATACGTGGTTGTGCTAGAAAGAACTATTTGCTTAATCTCCTCCTGATTAAATCTCTTCTCATCTGACCTTCTTCACATATTACCCTTTCTTCTCTTTCACTGTCTCTCCTCATACTCAACCTTTATATTTCACCCTAAATAAAGAAAAGACAAAAAAATGAGCTTAATCTCTTGGCCTACAAATTACAGTTGTAAGATGATAAAATGTATTAAATGAATAAACTGCAAATTGTAACATGTATTGATAAAGAATGCTAAGCAAATAAGTGTATGTATTGTCATCAAAATAGCAGTAATAGATAGAATAAGAACATCAACAGCACCACAACAAAAAGGCTGCTTTGGCTGAAGCTGCTGAATCGTGACAAGAACCAAGGACAGAAGGAGTCTGGTTTATTTACAAAGCTGTTGTGAATATGCTCACACATGCAACTTTAACATAACTTAAACAGAGATAAATGCATTGGTTAAAACAATTAATAAACCTAAACATGTTGGTGATAGATTTATAGTAATAACCACTGTTTGATGGTATGTAGTTATTTAGTGCTATAGAAATACTTCAGCAGCAGGGTTTCCAGCCTCCGAATAACTGTGACTTGGCTATCGAGGTGGCCCACTATGGTTGGAAAGACCATCCTTCATGCTGATAACTCCATCAAACCCCTGTGTTGGCAAGTATGTGCCCTGCTGTGCTGCTGATGGATACATACAGTGTATTAGATATACAGTGAGTGAGTCATATTTTGGGTTTCAAGAGTGCTATCAAGAAAAGATAAGTTTGGTAACAGTGGCGGCCTAAGAGACAAGCTGATGGGCTATAACATGCAAAATCACATCAGAGTTCTGCATTGACAATGACTGTACACCCCCATGGCAAAGAAGAGCTGACCAGGCTTCAAATCAATCAAACACAATTTATTGCACAGTAGGTTGCAATTCAGTTTAAGGATTACTGAAAAAGAAATTTCAAACATGGGTGTAGGAAGCATTAAAAATGATAGGTGGGACAATATTAACGAAGGATCTGGGGGTCTTCCTCATGAAATGTTTAGCACAGCTTTTCCTGTATACTGTGGTGGTTCAATACTTTTATCTGTCCATACTTGCATGAGAAAGTTGATGAGTACATTTTGTAATTTCACTGAGAGGAATGGGTCGATTAAAGGATTTATTTTGGAAAATTGACAGGGAAACCACTCATCCAGAACACCCATGAAGTACAAACAATAATTGTACACACACACATACCCATCCTCGCATGAAATTAAGTTCTGCATTTCTGCAAGTCATTTAAGTTTGACCTATAGATTTTTAAAGCCTGTAAATAAACTGTTTTGTTAACTGAGTTTTTCATTTTAAATTTCTGGTTTGCAGGAGAAACCAGGAACTTAGGTCTGCTTAGACCTGTTTTTTATCAATACCAGAACATTGTCATGAGTGAACATCATGTAGTATTTACTTTAAAAAGTCTCTCTATGTCTCACACACAACATTACACAGATACACATCCACAAAGATACAATTTGAATAGTACATGAGAAAGGCACAATCAAGATGGGACAAAATGCATACATTTAATTTTCCTGGGCAGTTCAATTCAACTCAACACAAAACACATTGAGGGAGTTGTTTTCATCACAAATGAAACAAAATTTGGCGAAACCAAATGCCTGGAACTGGAACTCAGAGGAAGCAAGTATGTTTCTTTTGCAGCGATACATCTGCACATCTGGAAGAAAGTTAAATGTTTAAATGCGTGTGTGTGTGTCCTTGGTTATAGATCACTCTGAACAAGTTCCTGTGAGATGAAAGTCAGTTTATTCCTGGAACCGGCTTGAACATTCCAATACATAAAATGAGTCAGTGTGTGTTTGTATTTGTAAGGCTAACACAGATTGAGAGAGCTGGTGTGTGATGATAAAAATATAAACCTTTTTTTTTAGGAATTCAGCAGGCTATTTGCAGATTTTTTTCGAGAAAAAGTATTCGTGCGTGTTGTTAGGTCATGATCAATGGAGTCATATCACCTCTGACCACTCTAACTGCTTTAGCTTGCGTCAAAGATAGTCTGTAAAATAAGATGGACAACGTGTCTCCACTTTCTCCCATTGTAAAAAAGTGAAGGCAAAATATCACAATTTGGGTTTTTTGTAGTTTTGGAGCCAAAGTCTGCGCAGTAGATATCGGATGGTAAGCTATCAAAGTCCCGCCCATACACCTTGCCATCCAATCGCCAGTCAATCACAGCTAATAATAATAATAATATTTTTTATTTATTTTGCACTTTACATTCCAGCAATCACGTGCAAGTGCTACAGAGCATATAATAATGCAATTAATAAAAATAAAAAAGTGCATGGTCAATAAATAGTTATTAACTGCAAATTAAATGAGGAAACTACATTTAGTAAAAGGCTTTCTTGAAAAGATATATTTTGAGGTTTTGTTTAAAAAATTCTGTAGACTGTTGGGCCCTCAGATATTCAGCCTCGGAGCAGCAGATGAAAAGGCTCTATCCCCCATGCTGCAGAGCTTGGTTCTGGGGGCTTGGAGGGTGTTTGTTGATGCAGACCGGAGGGTGCTTGAGGAGGTCTGGTGGGTGAGGAGGTTCCTGAGGTTCCTGGTTTCATCTGGGGGAAGCCTCCTTTCGAGTCTCTGGCACAAGCCTCTCTCAGGCTACGGACACTAAAAATGGCGCTTCTCCTTGCCCTGACGTCAGCCAAGACAGTGAGCGACTTATGTGCGCTGTCAGTTTTGCCATCCAGCCTCTCCGTTAGAGGGGGCGGGAGCGCAGCCAAACCCCTCATTCACACCGAAAATTCCTTTTAGTCAAGGGTGTTTCCCTTGTAAGGCTTTTCATTGTTTGTTTCCAGTGTGTGCGTTATCACAGTACGTTTTACGCACAGCAGACATCAGGCACACACACAGCAGCTATTTTTAAACTATAGGGAACTCTCCCAAGGAGTGGCCCTTTCAAAACAACGTGTGTTTCACTGGTTGTGCGAGGCCAGGCTTATAACGTGGAGAGGGCAGAGCCCCCCCCAAGGCATCCGGGCACATTCTACGAGGGCACTGTCGGCGTCTTCAGCCCTGTTCAGGCTTATGACAGTAGTCGGCATCTGCTCAGCAGCCTCCTGGGCGTCCCCATGCCCATTCATCCGTTTCTATCAGCGTGTTATGTCTGAGCCTTTCATTACCTACTCCAGGGGTGTCAAACTAATTTTCACCGAGGGCCACATCAGCATAATGGCTGTCCTCAAAGGGCCAGATGTAACTTATAAATGTAACTAAATGTAATCGAATGTAATGTAAAATAAATGTAACTACTTCTTAATGTTAAATAACTCATTATTTATTAGAACTTATTCAAGTGACAATTACAGTTGCATAGAAAACAATTTGTCTGCATACACACATAAGACCTGCAAACATTAAATAATTACAACAGCAGCTACACATAAATAATATGTAATCAACTAAAAATACCAAAATAAAGGTTGACTCAGTTCACAACTATATTGGTCAAGTTTTTTGGTTAGTCTTTGATGAGGAGATGCTGCCTGTCCTTGAACACACCAAGTGCAATGCAAAAGAGCAATGTCTTCCCTGAGCTCAAAAAATCGCTTGAGGACTTTGCTCCTACTCAGCCACCGCACTTCTGCATGGTACAGCACATCCCCGTGTTCCGAGCCCATCTCCAGCAAAAACTGCTGGAAATGACGGTGATTCAGGCCACGCGCCGGAATGAAGTTCAGTGTTTTCATGACTGTGGTCACAATGTCCTCCATCCCCAGCACCTTCCCACAAAAAGCTTCTTGATGGATAATGCAATGATACGTTATCAGAGGCGTGTGACAGTTAATTTTTTGCATTTTCCCCTTCATTAGTCCAACCAAGCCCACTTTTCCTCCACACATTGCCGGTGCACCGTCTGTAGTTAATTCTACCAAGTTTTCCCACTGCAATGCATTTTTACTTACAGACTTCTCCACCGCATCAAAATGTCCTGTCCCGTCGTGGTCCCATGCATTGCAGCCACATCCAACAGCTCCTCAGTGATAGAGAGGTCCGACTTTACGCCTCTAATAAAAATTGATAACTGCGCTATGTCCGTGTTATCTGTGCTTTCATCAACAGCTAATGAAAAAGCTGTGTAGCTGCGTGTCTCCTCGGCCAGCTGTGTTGTAAGATTTTCTGCTAGTTCCTTCACTCGGTTGGCGATGGTGTTTCTTGATAAACTGACATTTTTAAAAGTCTGTAACTGGTCGGGACACACCTGCTCACAGACCTTCAGCATGCACTGCTTCAAAAACGCTCCCTCTGAAAAAGACTTGGAAGCGTGGGCGATTTCTTCAGCCACAATGAAGCTAGCTTTCACCGCGGCCTCGTTTTTGGCTGTGGATTTCATGAACAAACTCTGCTGCGACCGCAATTTGCCTTTTAATTCTTGGGCAATTTGTTGCTTTTCTTGAAGGCTAGCTTTAGCGTACTTAGCTCCGTGTTTGGTGTCAAAATGTCGACGCAGATTGTACTCTTTGACAACCGACACCGCCTCTTAACACAAAAGACATACCGGTCTTTCTCCTTGAAGCACAAACAAGTATTCGCCTTCCCATCTTTCTTGAAACAGTCTTTCGTCTGCATCAACTTTTCTTTTTCTGGACATTTTGGGATCATTGTTTATATCTCAATTCCACTCGTTGGCATGGACACTGCCGCGGCTAGCGTAGTCGAAAGGCATTGTGGGAAATGTAGTTTTTGGTCAAAGCACGCTCTTAAATTTATTTTTTGGTATTTATTTTTAGACACTCAAAACTTTTAAGCTCTCGCGGGCCACATAAAATGACATGGCGGGCCACATCTGGCCCGCGGGCCTTGAGTTTGACACATGTGACCTACTCTGTCCCATCCACACTCAAAGATGGGTGATGCGCCGTTGCATGTGTGTTCTGCCTGCTGTCCCATGAATCATGATACATTTCTCACTGATCATGCACGCCTACAATCACAGAATAATGTGTTGTTGCATGTATGTTCTGTCTGCTATCCTCACCCCTCCTGCACTGAGTGCACGGAGGAAAGTGGCTGTCCCATAATTTATCATGTCAAAATCATGATAAATTTTCTCATTGGTCATACACACCTATAATCATGGAATGATGTGCCGCTGCATGTGTGTTTCGCCTGCAAAAAGCCCCCTCCACAGGGTGGCTGAGAGAAACATATATACAATTTCTCGCTAATCATGCATACCTACAATCATGACATGGGTCTTGCAACCAGTTAGGCCAAGTCATTACCATGGCAGGCTTTTTTATCAGGATAATGGACTATCTGATACAATCTTCTGTCATTGCAGTGGGGGAAGAGTTAGTGTTTGTTCTGTTTGTGGGCTCGGTGTCGCAGGTGGCATTGACTACATCAGCTTTGCGCTGACCCAATAGCGTTGCCTTATAAATTGACATCTTTATTAAATAGAAAGAGATTTATGAATTGTAACTCCAGATTCTATGAGTACAGGTGTAGCCCTCTAAGGTCTGGGCCACATGCTCCATTAACATTGGCTAAAGAAAAATGCTTGTAGTTGAGGCCCATGTTGGACGCAAGGGCGGGAAAGAGAATCTTCACAACTGTGCATGCGCAAAGGGATAGACCCAATAGCGTAGCTCATAGAATTTGGAGTTATAATATGTAACTATCATTAATATGTAACTATCATTAATCATACACTGCAACAAAATTGCACTAATTTTTTTCTGCAACACAGTAATACAGTAGAGGCCTAATGTACTGATATAATATTTGAATATTGATCCAATTTACTAGAATGTACTTCTTTGACAAGTGGCTCATGCTAAAGTGTTGTGGCTCAACTGTGTGGTAACGTTATTAGGTTGCAGGAAAATACTTTGCTCATTTACAATGTGAAACTTTGTGTCGGAAAGCGGACAAGAGGGTCAAAGGTTAGACATAAAACAGACTTCACAGGATAGAGATAGAGAGTCGACAACACCCCTGGGGACAAAGCCACAGCTAGCCCCCAGCCAGTGAGTACGGCAAACTAAACCCAGCCTGAAAAAGCCCCAGCACCGGGTGCTAACAACGCTAACGGCAATAACAGAACATTTTTTGATCCGTCTGGGGAACAGACCAAGTGAAATAGGCATGATGATAAATGCTGCGTTTAAGAAAGCTCATATGGGAAACAGTGAGCATAATGACATACAGTATATTACAACTGTTGTATTTACACATTATAGTATTTTAATGGCCATAAAAGCAGACCAAGTGCCAAGTAAATACTGACAAACACGGAGTGTTTACGTGCCTATAATGATGAATTCTAGACGTTAGAAGTGTTTTCTAAATGTGACTCAATGGGGCTTATATTGCATAGCCAAATGTTTACTGTGTTTTTCTAGCACTGATGATGCAAATGAGCACAGATGCAGTTAAGTAAATTTAAATGACACTTAGCCGTTTGAGACACATCAGCAATGGAATACAAAACAAAGTGGAATTTCTCTGCTTCTAAATGTGATAAACTGGGCCAAGAAACTATTTCAGATATGCATGTTCTCTCTACTTTTACAGACATTAAATTGTCTTTTTTCTGTTTTTCAGTGTCACAATCTCCTCATTATCTTTGCAGATTAAATGTTGTAAATGTGATTAATTATTAATTGGTTACTTGTGATTGAATGTTTGCTTAGCACTGATTTTGCATAACCATCTGCATGAAATGTGTATAAACTGCCGTTCATAAATTCACTGAGGAATGTCCTTGTTTTTGAAGGAAATCCACTTTTTCTTCTTTTATAGAAACATTACATTGACCACTGTTGTGGGTAGATGTCGCTGAGTAGTTGAGCAGCTGAAAACACTCAATCCACACTGAGTCGGAGATGAAGTCGAAAAATATGGGATTTTATTTATTTCCCAATTAATGGTTCTTTTTGCATTAGAGCTTTAACAAAACCAACATAAAAGAAAAAAACAATTTAAAACAAATGGTTGAATTATACCAAAAATGCAGCTGTATACAAGTTGACTTTTCTTACTAGTCACAGTCACTAGTCATTCAACAAACTTACATCTTCCCACTCTCTGTCTCTATCTCTCAAGCAAATGAAAACTACAAGTCTATATACACCTGAAGTCCGTCCCTCTAATTGGAACATTCCAACACACAGTATAATGCAGGGGTGCCTCAGGTGAGTAGACAGTAAAAGCTTAACACAGCAAAAATGATTATCTTATAGCAATAAAGCTAGACATTTACAGAATATTATTTAAATGATTAACACTAACATTTCACAAAGCCACTACCTATGTTGACTGCTAATAAATTACTCAAAATCTCAGGTCACTTCCTGTTACCCTGGAAGTCATAGCGTCATTTAAACTCGTCGTGTACGGCCGACTTCCCTTAAAACACAAAGAGAGCAGACTCCAGTAAGCCACAAAGACTACCTGTTACCCTCTGTTACCTTTTAAACTCAAACTCAATAACAAAGACATTTGGGTTGTGTGACTATTATAACCGTTAATATATGTGAAGTAAATTGCACGGTATTAAACAGAATGGTGTAATGATTAATGTATCTATAGCAAATGAATCTCCATATTATAGGATGTTAAATATATGCGCAAGAAAGCTACAAGAATACTGTGTAACTTGCATGACTAGGCTAACAGATGATTTGACTGAAACTGAACATTAACACTTTAAACAAACATATACTGGCAACATTTAAGGTCAGTCTTTGAGAGCTAAAATAGGAAGCGCCCCGCCACAATCACAAATACAGTCACGACATTGCTAATGTGGCAAATTACTATTCTTGTTGGACAAGGCTGATTTTCAGCAAACATCAATCAGGTGCTCCAATGGCACATTCTGTTTACTGATCCTAAGTTACCTCAGTAAAAGATACATTTGTTTTTTGAAAACATATGCAGTCATTTTGGCACAGCTGAGAAAGTGTCTTGCTGTTCAAATAAACAATAACTGGCCTTCTGTGGGCTCCTTGACTAGCCTATCTGAAGGAACAGATCATGCAGGTTTGTTTATGGTCTTAAGGTGGCCAGAAGCAAAAAGCTTTCTTTAGAAACTCGACAATCAATCGTTTTGAGAACGGAAGGCTATTCCATCAGATCAATTTACAAGAAACTAAAGATATCATACAAGGGTGTGCACTACAAAAGTCATAGAGCAGCACAAACTGGCTCTATCTAGATCATTGAGAGAAGTGGGATGCCCCGATGCACAACTGTCCAGGAGGATAAATATGTTAAGAGTCCCTAGTCTGAGAAACAGGCGCCTCACATAGTAGGTCCTATGTATAAAGAAAGATGGTTTAAAAGAGAGCTTTTTATTCTGTGGCCAACCAGACCAAACTTAGGAAAATTAAGGAAAAACAATCCTAATTTTGTTTGAATGTAACACAGACCACGTGGGATTGTTTTCAGGACAGGTATTTAGTTAAAACTTGAACTAAGACAAAAGTAATGGGGATAGTCACTGGAAAGTTCTGCCTTTGCTGATGTTGCTGTTTGGGTTCACATGTAAAGTAGATCAATTTAGGCGCTTCGCTTGAATCAACCTTTGTGTCATCAATTTAGTTTGTATTGTTCCTTTGCACTACCTGCTGGGCTCACAGCATTATGAGGCATTCACTGCAGCCTGCTCAGCTCCCATGTTTGAAAGACCTAATTTGTCTCGTCATGTCGTTGGGATAGGTCACCATTATGGCTACATACTTACTTTCATCAACTATCTGACCCAGGTTTAACCCCTCAACTTGTGCTGTCCTCCACTTGACTCCTACTTCAAGCTTCATTGTCAACATACTGAAGAATTAACATAATTGCTAAATAAAGACTTCAGCTAATTGACATTTGAGGACAGAGGTTACCAGACGTCACAGATTATCGTGCCCAATGGTCATCCTGGGAACAGTACCTCAAAATGAATCGAGTCACTCTTCAGAAGAGCAGCCAACATGAAACTCTTTTAATTGTCAGTACTCACATTTAGCTGGACTTTCTTCGTCTACATTAATTTACTTTTTTATTTTTTAAACCTGTCTCTCACAGATAGGGAACAGAATTGTAATGGTTTGATATATAGTGACTATAGGTACAAATATAGTGTATATACACACATTTTATATATATACAGTGGGTACGGAAAGTATTCAGACCCCTTTAAATTTTTCACTCTTTGTTTCATTGCAGCCTTTTTCCAAAAATCAAAAAAGTTCATTTTATTTCTCAGTAATGTACACTCAGCAACCCATCTTGACAGAAAAAAACAGAAATTTAGAAATTTTTGCATATTTATTAAAAAACAAAAACTGAAATATCACATGGTCATATGTATTCAGACCCTTTGCTGTGACCCTCATATGTAACTCAGGTGCTGTCTATTTCTTCTGATCATCCTTGAGATGGTTCTACACCTTCATTGGAGTCCAGCTGTGTTTGATTATACTGATTGGACTTGATTAGGAAAGCCACACACCTGTCTATATAAGACCTTACAGCTCACAGTGCATGTCAGAGCAAATGACAATCATGAGGTCAAAGGAACTGCCTGAAGAGCTCAGAGACAGAATTGTGGCAAGGCACAGATCTGGTCAAGGTTACAAAAAAATTTCTGCTGCACTTAAGGTTCCTAAGAGCACAGTGGCCTCCATAATCCTCAAATGGAAGACGTTTGGGACGACCAGAACCCTTCCTAGAGCTGGCCGTCCGGCCAAACTGAGCTATCGGGGGAGAAGAGCCTTGGTGAGAGAGGCAAAGAAGAACCCAATGGTCACTGTGGCTAAGCTCCAGAGATGCAGTCGGGAGATGGGAGAAAGTTGTAGTAAGTCAACCATCACTGCAGCAATCCACCAGTCGGGGCTTTATGGCAGAGTGGCCCGAAGGAAGCCTCTCCTCAGTGCAAGACACATGAAAGCCCGCATGGAGTTTGCTAAAAAACACCTGAAGGACTCCAAGATGGTGATAAATAAAATCCTCTGGTCTGATGAGACCAAGATAGAACTTTTTGGCCTTAATTCTAAGCGGTATGTGTGGAGAAAACCAGGCACTGCTCATCACCTGTCCAATACAGTCTCAACAGTGAAGCATGGTGGTGGCAGCATCATGCTGTGGGGGTGTTTTTCAGCTGCAGGGACAGGACGACTGGTTGCAATCGAGGGAAAGATGAATGCGGCCAAGTACAGGGATATCCTGGACGAAAACCTTTTCCAGAGTGCTCTGGACCTCAGACTGGGCCGAAGGTTTACCTTCCAACAAGACAATGACCCTAAGCACACCGCTAAAATAACGAAGGAGTGGCTTCACAACAACTCTGTGGCTGTTCTTGAATGGCCCAGCCAGAGCCCTGACTTAAACCCAATTGAGCATCTCTGGAGAGACCTGAAAATGACTGTCCACCAACGTTTACCATCCAACCTGACAGAACTGGAGAGGATCTGCAAGGAGGAATGGCAGAGGATACCCAAATCCAGATGTGAGAAACTTGTTGCATCTTTCCCAAAACGACTCATGGCTGTATTAGATCAAAAGGGTGCTTCTACTAAATACTGAACAAAGGGTCTGAATACTTATGACCATGTGATATTTCAGTTTTTGTTTTTTAATAAATATGCAAAAATTTCTGTTTTTTTCTGTCAAGATGGGTTGCTGAGTGTACATTACTGAGAAATAAAATGAACTTTTTTGATTTTTGGAAAAAGGCTGCAATGAAACAAAGAGTGAAAAATTTAAAGGGGTCTGAATACTTTCCGTACCCACTGTATATATATATATATATATATATATATAAAACATTTCAATACATACAAAAATGCAGGTAGAGCTTTATGATAAGACAACTACAACATTGCATGTAAGACCCACATGCACAGCTGCTTTTGCATGAAATGTTATGTAGTAAATTATAAGTAGTATATATTTACTGTGGCAAGATGGACTTCCCCTGTGAGTCAGAGGAGTGCATCAGGTGAAGAGACGAGAAAGAAAAACAAATGTAATTTTCTACATAATGCATGTTGGAAGGGATGGTGTGTTGTCCAGGCCACAGGGCCAGACACAAAAATCCCTGTGAGCAGCTTGGTAGCATTTCCACCCCTGGATGAGCATTGACCAAAGCAATGTCCCAAATAAAACAACCCCAGCCTCTTGCAGAGGTTCAGAGGGATTTTATTTAAGCTGTAAGACCCAGAGCTGTAACCATTCAGCAATTTAAATTGATGCAAAGGGCTGTCTATGTGGCTGCATTGATTTAATATTATATAGTTTCACAACTTAAATAACGACCAAACTGGGGAAATACTGTACCGGAATTTAACCAGCATTGGAAAGATGAAACAGTTACGGCCCATCAAAGCTTCATCGTCCAATGTGGCTAATTATTACAAGAATTTTTACATAATGATGAAAGTTAAATTAAACATGGGACATCAACAGCTATAAAGTACACAGCTATAGACCCATTTTGTATTTGAAAATGTTTAAAACTTGCCAAGCAACAAAATCTAAAACATGAATTTGCAATGGAAGAGACTACTTCCTCTCTATGTATCTGCAACCAGCAGACTTATTGTACCAGAACCAAAAATATGTTTCCATTGACCATATACCATAAATTAAGGCAGTTTACTATGCGATTAAAGAAAGCCAGTTCAGCTTTAACCTTTGTTAATGGCTCCTTTACACTGTACGATTTTGGGCTGTCCCAGATGAAAGATTAAATTTGTTCACATACAGTCCATTAATGTGTCTGCCATCTTGGCACATACAGTATACACCTGCATTATAATAACAAATTTAACACCAGAAAGAGTTTTTGTGTGGTCTGGGCTTATTCATGTTCACGTTTCCTCAATTTCCTTTCCCCATGATTTTATTTCATGCCATGACTTGACCCTCAATTATCTTGCTGTGTCCCCTTCTCATCTGCTTCCTTCTCATCATGGCTGCCATATAATGATAATAAGATATTGATCTTGTTGTGTGTGTAGAATCATTATTATCAACACGGTAGCACAAGATCGATACATTACCATAGTTACATAATGGGTTTCCTAAGACTTATTAATACCATTGATTGGTTAGGGAGAGACACGTACTGCATGACAGCGCATCGCTCATGTGAACATATTCATTGACTTAATTAATGTCTTTAATGCATTTATTATCCTAATTAATTACCTTGTTAATATGTCTGTTAGCTTTATTAACGACCCAATTAACAGACTCGGCTATTGTAATATTTAAAGAGTATATGATAGACAGTTCATATTTACCTCTACAGTAAGGTTATCCTTATCATCATCATCAACTGTACTGCCAGACTCAAGGTCAATTCAGAAGACACAGACATGGCATATTGAAAAAGACAACATATACATATAAATGAAAACAAAACAAACCACAATACTGCTTTTCTATAAAAGACACTTATACAAGTGTTTCCATAGTGATGATTGGCATTGTATGGCACTAAACTTAGAATTTGCCAGTAGCATAACAATGCTGTTCTGGGAGACTTTCAGGCGGCAAATGAATTTGTCGGTCAGCCTCGTCAATAATTCCTGGAAGGTGCTGACCCCTGGATTACAGGTCACTTGCACTAGAACACCTGGGTTTGTTGAGCAGTTTTCCTCATACATTCATTATAAGCAACCTTAAGCTTCTGCATTCTTGTATTTTTAAACTTAGTCCATAAGGGAGCAGTATACAAAGGAGTGCAATATGCTTTAAACGGACTAATTTTGACGTCATCCGTGCACATGTGGAATGTCCTTACCAGCATGTTAACATGGGAGCATAATATGTTATGCTGTCTGTATTTATCCTCATCATCAAGTAACTGATCTGCAATATAATGACCCAGATATGTAATTCTATTACAGACACTCATCCCATGTCCTGGCAGATAAAAGTCTGGAAAACAAAGATCTTTGTCCACTTTTGTTCTACATATAAAGACAGCACTTTTTTTGGCATTATACAATCACATCATATTTCGCCTCATAGTCAGAGCAGATATTCAGTAGCTGCTGAAAACCAGCACTGCTGGGAGAGAAAATGGCCAGATCAGCAGCATACATGAATGATTAACCAAGGTGTCACAATCATAAAGCCAGTTTTGCATCTTGTCAGTTGGTTGGATAACTCATCCATGTACAAGTTGAAGAGTGCTGGTGAGAGTAGCCCCCCTGACATACCCTATTACTTACCCCACAGGAGGCAGAGACTGTACTACCCCATTTAACCTGCATACTTTGGTTGATGTTGAATGCTGCCAGGATCATTATAAGCAGAAGGTTTTCTTCTTCAATGTAGCTGGAGCTGGTATGCAATGATACCCATTAGCAGCATTAGCAGCACCTGTGAGTTTATCATGTGACAGCGGAAATGTGAAAGGCGGAGGAGCAGTATATCCTGTATGTTTCTTATCGGCTAACATATTTCAAGATAGCACATGACTATGGAAGATCTACCCCAGTTCAAGCAAGCTCAAATTAAAAATTTCAAGTTAATAGGAGTCCTTGAAATTTCATATTTCAATCAATATTCATAAAAAGGTTTGTGAAGGGCAATACAGATTTTGATAATGTACAACTACAAAAGTTACACACTGGTTTGATTTTTGGCCATTTTAATGTAATTAGTTGTGTTAAATATATTATGTTGATTATGATAAGATATTAGATGAATGTAAGTGTCTCTTCACCATCAACCGTGCCTTTTCAATGAAGACTCTACAATACATGTGTTACTGGAGTTCTAAGTGCATACTTCTACCACATGTATTGAATACAATTTTCTGTTGTAACTTATTTGTTTTAAAATAAATGTGTAGGTGATTACCAGAGCAATATACTAAGATGTTAATTGATTTTATTTTCATGAAACTATTTTCTTCATCATTAAAATCATTCAGTGATCAATGTAGTGATCATCATGTATCTGGCTCATGTCTCCCTTCTCTCCCAAACAAAGATGTCATAAATTCAGGTACAATACCATGTTACTAGACTACTTTAAAGCTGTCTCTAAACAAATCAATGCCTAGCTCAAGCTAAGGTAGAGGGAACACTTTAGACTGACACATACAGGGTTTTGGTGTGTTCTTGAGACACATCTCTGATGGATGCAACTTCACTGTTTAGTGGGTAGACAGCTGTGGCTTTTCTCCTGTAGGTCTAAAGATACAAAACCTTGGAAACTATTGATATCTGATCCTAAGGGCGCGCTGGTATCCTTTGCCTCTCCTTTCTTTTATTTAATAACAACCTGTCATGGAGGCTCATCTCTGTCTACTAAAAATCCCATTCCAATACAAATAAAGTGCATTTGTAATTATGGGAAAAGTATTTTTTCACGAATTACGATTGTCTTTCATGTATTACACGCAACCAAAGAGAGGAGGTCAGGGTGGATGGATGGGGCAAACAAACTTGGGACCGCTGTTTGTATCCCATGTTGAACCAAAAGTCATCATTGACTTGTTTATAATATGTACGTATGTGTATAACTTAAGTAATAAACCAACATATTTTAACACAGACCATCATCTTTTACTTGGTTAACCTAACCAAGTACTTATTACCAAGTTGTTCTTTGCACTTGTTTTTAATTACTCAGGCATGTTTGTGTTCCTGTCAAGTGATTGGATGTATATGATTTACTCAATTTTTAATTAAATGTACAAAAAAATGTAAGTGTAATGTAAGTAGTAGACAGGGTTGGGACGCTCTGCACTTGTAATTTTTAACAAGCTAATACTCTGACAATACCTGTGTATGAGACAATCGCCAAGAGCTGTAAGAAAAAAGCTCTCTGTGGGCACAATTCAAGATATCGTCTTGATAATACAAGCATAAAAAGCCCTGTCCTGTGTGTTCTGGGCTAATCGTCAAAGTCCTTCTCTGTTGCTTCCACCAATGCATATTGCTGATCTCTTATGTAATATACACCAAAGAAAAAAGTGAACGGTCACACACGCAGTCCTGTCACTTTAGTCACAGTGAAGGAAATCACATTGCTATCGCCAGATGAGTGACAACTTTGTTAGGGTCCAATGTGGCCATGTTGGATGGAATAAGATAGCTAGCTGCTCGGCCCTTCCTCTCCCAGCCCCCCCACCCGCAAGAAACTACTCTGCCAAGAGACCAACAAGCTAGCTAGCCATCTCCTGGTGTCCCCTGTCGTCCCGGAGGGGAGTGAAGCACAGGAACCAGGGCCAAGACAAAGGCGACATGGGTGACTAGTTCTTCTTTCTGCTTGGTGTGTCAGCACCTTAATGTAATTAACTATAATATCGCAGCAACATCTAAATTATGCTCCATATGCTCCAAATTAAATTTGGTTCATTGCAGCATTTTGTTATAGATCTGATTTTCAACTGTGCTTGTCAGAGCATGTATTTTTATGCCCACATACCTTTATGTAATCATCATCATTATGCATAACTGTGTGTTTGTGTGTGTGTGTTTGTGTGTAACAGGCAAAGCAAAATAAATCCCAGTAATATTAAAGAGAGATTCACCTTATTGGCTGATTAATAATGTACAAAATGAAGAGTGGTGGCTGCACATTAAACATTTGGTCTACACACACACCCACACACAGGCACACTACATATACAGTACATCCCCAAAGACGTGAACTCACAGTACATTAAAGATTTAGTCTCAACCAAGTGCTTTACCATTACAGACTATGTGTCTGTAAATATGTGCAGATGAAAAGCAAGATGGAGCAAACATGCTTGAAATTCGATTTACAAATAATGCTAATATTTGTCAAAAAGTATCATAAGGCAGCATATGAGGTCTGACTGTCAATGAAGGACAACTTGTATGCTTTGAGTCTTCAGAAATATTTATTGCATGGTTTGCTGAGTTGGTGGTATTGTTGTGTGTGTGTAGGGGCGGGGTTGAATGTGTGTAGGCTTACAGCAGAAACACAATGCATGCGGAGGCGCCCCAAATAGCCGTGAATCATAGATTTGTGCCTGATCGCACGCCTGGCTGTTCATACCAGATGTGCATTACCGTGGTAATAAAGCAATCCTTCTCTCACGGCCTTCTCTCCCTTCCCCCTATGATTGTTTGGTTGCGTGTGCGTGTCACTCTCTCTTTCTCTCTGCCTTTCCGTCTGTTGGTCATTCTCTCCATGTGGCTGATCGCGTGTTTTGCTGTAGACCAGCTGAGAAGTCAAGACAGCCAAAATCACCATAAACCTGGGTGTTTTATTTTGAAATTTGTTTTATTTTGTAAAGTATCCGGCTGCACTGTGGCCTTCCCGGATGTGACTTGTCTGGCTTGGAACATTTGCATATTTTAAAACTCTTTTCGGTTCGTTGTTGAAAAGTCGGTCACATACTCCGTTAATATTATAAATATCATATACATCACCACATGTCAATATCAATATTTCCATTTTGTGTGCATCCATGTCCCAGAAATGCTTGTTACTAACCTAGCTCTGGGGAGTCATTCCCCGGAGTCCTTATGTTCTTTTTCGCCCAGCATGTTTCCTTGGATCAGGGAGGCTCCAAAATCATGGTAGCAGCTGTTGCCATGGTCCCGCTACACGTCCTGCGATGCCCTGTTACATCCTGCTACGCTCTGCTGTGCCTTGTAACGCCGCACAATGCCCTGCTATGCCATGAACTACTACAAAGAACTGGTACAAACTACTATTTATTGTGACTGTTATTGCCACTCTTCATTTTAACCCCAACCGGTCGTCAGACTCCACCTACCAAGAGCCTGGGTCTGTCCGAGGTTTCTGCCTAAAAGGAAGTTTTTCCTCGCCACTGTCGCACTGTTGCTGGCTCTGGAAGGAACTACTAGAACAGTTGGGTCCTTGTAAATTATGGAGTGTGCTAGACCTGCTCTATCTGTAAAGTGTCTCGAGATAACTCTTGTTATGAATTGATACTATAAATACAATTTAATTGAATTGAATATACAATCTATGGTCCTTCACTAGCACCAGAGCCGTCATTCTCTGATGTCACTAAATGAGACCTATGACGCATTCAATGTAGCTACTGCCGTGTAGTGGCACCTGGTGGCAAACTTGGCTGAGTAACACATACAGCCGCATATCTAAAATACCAGTAGGAAAATAATAAATTTTTCTGTAATTTTCTTACAGATTTGGGAGTGGGACAGATTATGCCATTGCAGGGCTTTTAAATTATCTGTATACACACCTGGAGGGTTGTAAAACATATGCTTGCGTTTTATTTGGAGACTTTTCATCAGCATTCAATACAATCCACTCAAAAATTCTAGAAAACAGACTTAGAGACAACTTCCAGCTAAACTCAACACTTATTAAATGGATCTTGGACTTCCTGAGTGGGTGGCCACAAAGAGTAAGGGTGGGAAACACATTATCTGGGGTCCACTTCACTTCAGTTGGGACACCACGAGGTAGTGTCTTGTCACCACTATATACGCTGACTGTTGTTGCAATAGTTACCCTGAACGTCATATAATAAAATTTGCAGATTATACTGCTGGGCTTAGTTTACTGGAGCAAGATGAAACCGAACATGGTCCTGTGTTGCATGCATTTGCTGACTGGTGTGAAGTCTCCCAGTTGCATTTGAATGCATGCAAGACCAAAGAGTTGGTCTTTGATTTTATACGTGGGGCTCCCTTACCCAATTCTTCTGATAAGAAGAGAGTAGATAGAGATGGTGACGGAGTACAGATATCTTAGTCTTATCATTGACCATAAAAAGGGCCAACAACGCTTGTATTTTCTTAGGAAACTTATACCATTTTGACTTAGTTTTACAAGTCCTTTATTGAGATTATTCTCTCCTACTGTACTATATGCTGGTATGGACATTCAAAAATCACTCATATGAACAAATTGAGGAAGATTGTTAAAACCTGTGGAAAAATCATTGGTACGCAACATGGTAGACCTGTACCAACTACTGTATATCTGACAAGCTTTGCATGGCTACAACCCATCCACTTTCAGAGGGGTTTAAGCTGCTCCCTTCTGGTCGTAGATATAGATACCCTCATCAGAACTAACTGAGCAAAAACCTCATTCATTCCTGTGGCAATGACCCAATTAAAAAATATGTACGGAGGGGAATGCCTGAAGGAATATATGTTAAGTAATAGTAGTTTTATCCATTGATTTATGACATTGTGCAATATACTCCTTTTACTCTATTCTATTTTTTGATGTGTGTATGTTATGGGTTAGATAAATGGTGCTGTAGATATTTGGATCAGGGTATTGTGGATTGTGTGTCAATATGCCTGTACTGTAAAACAAATTGCCTCTCGGGGACATTAAAGTTTTCTAAGTCTAATATATAGGTATAAATACAGTGTACCTGTTTGTGCACTCACTGACTTATCAGCCTTGAGAAAAAAGCCATTACATTCAGGTTGTCCACACTCAAAGTTCGAGGGATTAATATGGAATTGTATCAGAGAGTGAATGAACTAATGCATGTGACGGTGAGTGACTCTGTGAGGTAAGGTCCAGCAGATTTCTCATTTTTAGTTTTTCTTTTTCTGGTTGCAAGACGAAATTTCCAAAATGATTTATTATCTCATTTTCATTGTCCTTGCCTGACACCTGCCAAAACCCCCACTTTTTATTCTATTTTGTGCTCCTGTGTTGTCATCTTTTCAGGTAATTTCCCATATTTGAGAGCAATTCTCATTTCTATTAAGAGAATCTTCCCGACAGTTATTAGTACTGATGAAGACACCTAACGCGCACTTTAAATAAGCCTACATCAAGCTTGTTATGTGTGTGCACACGTAACAAGTGAAGTACCTAATATTGGGCTGTAGGCCTACTCCCTTAGGCCACGGCAGAAAGAGCAATATTTCTTTCTCTACCTTGCTCACAGTACACCTCTCCCTCCCTCATTATTATTGATGATGAAACACTCCTCAGCAGGGTTTTCGCTGGTCACTGCAGCAGAGTAGTGAAGGGAAAAGAGGAAAGGAGAGACACTAGTTTGTAAGCATTGAGAAGAAGCATAAGCTTGAGAATGCTACTACTTACTAGCTTAGTTGCTTTCAAAGTGTTTATACAGGTGCTTCTTTCCCTATTCTCTCCCCTTACAGTCTATCTACTTCTCTGGTTACATGCAGTTTTCCCAGGCTCCGCTTCACCATATTTTTTTCCTCCAACACATTCAGCTGTTTCCTCTTCTATGTGCTTCCTTTACATATTCTTCCAGATGGTTCTGTTTATTTTTCTAACTGTTTAAAGGTCCCATGGCATGAACATTTCACTTTGAGGTTTTTTAACATTAATATGATTTATCCAAGCCGGCCTATGTTGCCCCAGTGACTAGAAATGGCATTAGGTGTAAACCCAGCCCTGGGTATCCTGCTTTGCCTTTAAAAAAATGAAAACTCAGATGGGCCAATCTAGAATCTTGATCCTTATGAGATCATAAAGGACAAGGTTACCTCCCCTTTCTCTGCTTTGCCCACCCATGAGAAAGAGAGAGACATCATGGCATTCAAACGAGCAAAGTTGCAGTTGATTAAGGCCACACCCCCACCTCCACCTTGCCCCCCTCTCTCCTCCACAATAGACCCCTTGCAAACACGTGACCATGACCACGACCACGTGATGACGCCATGACGGACGGCAGAATCACCGGAAGCACAACAGTGTAGTAGACGAGCGGAAAGTTTCATTAGTTTCAGTCAGTGTAAAATAAATAACACCAAATAAACTTTAATAATAATAATAATACTACTATCTTCTTATTTATGGCTTCTTCTATTAAACAACAAATTGTCGTGCGGTTATCGGTCAAGGTACGGAATCTGGTAGGTGCTCACAAAGAGTGGTATTTGGAGAAGTTGGAGAGAGCAGGATTGGATTACCTTCACCTTACCTCCATTTTCAGTCTGTCTGACTTCAGTCCACACTATCTGTACCACTATGTTTTACAACATACACTGGTGCTAATATCAAAGCTGTTAAAAGTCTGGATGCTTTGTTGCTGGATGGGTTACAGGTACACGATGCTACGCTAACGGCAAGGGGAGGTACCTCATAATGGCAAAGATAAGACATCAATTTAGGGTTTATTTTGTATTAACATATATGTTACTTAAGTAAAGATTTATATAACACATAGCCTATGCTTTTAGAGGACATGGTCGATCATGGCTACCCACACACAGTTGTTCACTGCATGTGCCAATGCAACTTTCTGATGGATGCCTGGATGCATCCAGGTTCTGGAAAGTGCAGTCATTAATTATCGATCATATGTTAATCCATGCAGTAAATCACAAAATGAATATGATCATTAATAACCACATTTAATTATAACATCTAGCCATCTTCTTATCTGTGATTGTATTCGCTGTGTAGCCTATGTTAAGATTTGACTGATGGATATTACGGTGCGATGGGCGGCAGCTAGTGGAGTCCATAAGCTAGCTGCAGCAAGCTGGTCGGCTAGGCAGACCCGCATTTAACTTGTTTTTTTACCTTTTTGCAAAGCATCCAAAAAGCACCCTGTCAGTGGATCTTTACATTTATAATTGTTATGCTTTTCATTCCCAAAGGTTTTCTTCTCGACTTCTGTCCAATGGGCTTCATTCTCATTGTGCTCTGGAAAGAACTGACTAAGGTTGAGCCTACTTAGTGCAAGTTGCACTTGAAAATACCATCAGTTTACAGGAATGCATTAGAGGTACATCTGTGCTTCTAACAGCCTGGACATTGGTCCATAGTTTGGAGCATCATTAATGCCAGAACTACCAGTAACTAACATTTTCTTCATCAAAGTCACTACTAGAGGGGATTACGGTACTTAATTCCCTTTTATTTAAAGATTGTTTTTGGCTTTTAGAGAACAAGTTGGATAAAAAAGGGGGAATGACATGCTGCAAAGGGTCCCAGGTCGGAAACAAACCCGCAGTTGCTATGCCAAGCAATATGTCTCTGTACATGGGGCGCATGCATTACTTATTACGTATTTAATGAAAACTTAAGTAAATCATAATACATCCAGTCACTGGTCAGTTTAACATGATCACAAACATTAGAGTGTGATGAAAAACAATTGCAAAGACCAACTTGATGACCAGCCTGAGACTCTCAAGCCAGACAAACACACGCCAGTGAGTGTGAGTAATGCTAACACAAAAGGTATTGAAAGTGGGTCTTTACAATGGCATTGGCCTAATAAGCAATATTCCTTTTGAGTCATGATTTCCTTGTTTTGTTTGCATCAACAGAAATAAGCTGCAGGGCAGAAAACCCAGCTCTGCATTAGCATTATTGTGTTTATTTTGCTTTGTTTTTTGGTGACAGAATGGACTTTGACTTTAAGCAGGGACTACATTTAATAATGGGCATTGATCCATGAGGTCAATTAAAAGACAAGGATTTTGTTTTTGCTAAAACTAATTAATTATTACTAACAATTAGTATTCGCTGCTCTCTTGCAGAAGTAATTTAGTAAGTATAGAACATTATAGCATTTTATTGTTGTGCCACAAAACACATGAATTTATTTGGGGCATATAGGAAGCTATCAAAAACTTGCATAGTGGTATCTTTACTTTATTGTACAAGACTGTTGCTTGTATACTTAATGCTGCTGTACATTTTGGAGTATTAGCATCAAGTGAGGCAAACTCAGTTCAACTCTAATGCAGTTGAGATAAACACCAGCTCACTAGACTTTGGCTACTGTAAAATCAGCCCCTTGGATTGTTAAAAGTATACCACACAACCACGCACAAAACTTATTCTTTATTTTCAGCAAAAGACCAAAATGACAGCTATAGCAGTGCTCTCAATATATTTGTTTTTAGGGTCCAGATGTTTTCGACAACTCAGTCTAGAACACATGCCAACATAGAGTTCTCAAAACCAGGGAGACACACACACACACACACACACACACACACACACACACACACACACACACACACACACACACACAGGTATAAAGGAAGGAAAAACAACACTTTATTGTGTTTGCCAATTATGAATGAGAAATATAAACAGAAAAAGGAAAGAGCTTATCTGCTTAACTTAATAGAGAATATTAGTGAGAGTCAAATGTAGCTTCATAAAGCTTTGTGAACCATTTTCTTGATTTTCTGAACCCAGTAGATGGAGCTCCGGGTTTAAAGAAAAGGCTAAAAGGAATGGCGATCCGCTGCACTTTGAACACTTTGTTAAACAGAAAGCGCCATCTAGTGGGCTGATAAAATAAAATAAATGGTTTCCAAAGCTCCATTTGGCCATCAATGGAGAAGGGTGGCTCACTTAACTTAAAGGCCAACTTTTAGGAGGAAAGCATATCTTGGTGGTTGTGTATTTGACAGCTCAAGGCCAGCTGACCTTATCAGGTAAACATACTTTTTTGGTAGCCCATATAAAGTGCCCAAAGCAGCCAATGTGTGCCCAGCTTACGACACGGAATTGTTCTTTGCAAGTTAAACAGGATTTTTGATTTTTTTCTGAGGGGGGATGCATTGTCAGACTTTGAAACTCTTGTTCTAGATCAATGAATCTTTTATCACTTGCATTTTTTTTTATCTGTCCCATTGCACATTTAGAATTCTGTATCATCCCTCAACTAGTCAAGACCTAGGGCCAAACAAGTGTCTTGTTTGTCTAAAAACATAATATCTTCCTCTAAAACTCCAGTTACAGGAAATGAAAGCAGTTGGACTGGCTATTATTGTGAGATGTCTCCAAACAGCAGACCAATGAGAGAGCACTACAGTTAGCATAGAAAGGCCGATGCAACAAGTCCTCATACTGTACTGAAGAAAAACCCATGTGAATGTTACAATAAAAACTCAAGAAATTGTTTTTTAGATTTGACGCCTCTAGAGTAGCAAGTTAATAGTTAAGTGTCCCAATCTAACTTTCAGTTTAACAATAGCAATTAACGTGTGTATGGACAGTAGACTTTACAAAGACTCAAAACACCAAACTCCATTTGTGTCTGAGGTGATTCATGTCTTATCTTGCACTCCTCAAAGGGGAAGTCTGGACTGCAGGAAAAGTAAAATATATATAAAAAGTGTTGTTAAAAATGTCAAAGTTTGAATCAAGGTTGGAATTTGAAGCTGTTTCCAACGTTTCTAAAAACATGCCCCCACACAAAACATTTACAGCTAAAAATACAACATCTGAAAAAATGCCCATATGGCAGTTGTTCTGTGATCACAAAGTGTTATGTCTCATGCATGTTTAACTTTCTATGATGTCAGGATCAGACAGATGGAATAAAATATATAAAGCCACACTACTTTTATGTTCTGTGGTAGCTTGGAAGCACTTTTAATGTTTATATCAAATAGTTCAAGCCTTTTATCATGAAGCTAAATATACAAGTGTATGCAACACAGAATTTAACATTAGGCTACATTCAGTCTGTGAGTTGACATATAACTTTGTTCGTATTTGCCACACCTAATATTATAGTTTTCCTCCTGGAGTTCATGGTTTTATTTCAGTTAGCTCACTAGCTGGTTTGATTTGCATTGAGAGATGATCTTATGGAAAGTTCCCCATGTCTATCTCTATGTATGGTGAAGGGTATGTGATGATGAGGGTTATTTTAATTACAAAGGCCAGGGGAACTTTATCAGAATGCATAGAATCCTGATCCATGAAATAACTGACCTTTAAAAATTAAAAAGTGCCTTCTTCTATGGGAATTTATCATTGTATTTTAAGGACGAACATTTATTTATTTACAATACATTATTCATTCACAAAGAAAATTGGGGTCCTTAAAAGGTTGGCTTTTCCTACATTTTTTTAATTAAGGCATTAAGATCAATTTCCTCTTTTTAATAAACTTTAGCATGGGTGTGTAAACCTATTCAACCCACCTATATACAGAGGTGTAAAAGATAAAAAGGTAAAGTGATATGTGATGAGCCCAGAGTTCAAACTGTTGCAGAACAAAGTTGTCTCTGAGCCTGGTGGTGCGGAACCAAATGCTGCGGTACTGTGTCTGATGGACGGCAGAAGGCAGAACAGTTTGTGGCTGGGGTGATTTGCATCTTTGTTAATTATTTTGGCTTTCCTCCTGCACTGCTGGCTAAGGTCCCCCATGGATGGCTGCTCTGTGGCGATGATGTGCTAAGCAGTTTTCACCACCCTCTGTAGAGGCTTACCAGACCATACCAGACGATGATGCACCCAGTCAGGAAACTCTCGATAGTGTACCTGTAGAAGTTGCGGAGTATCCCTTTTTAAAGGTTATTTTTGGGGGCATTTTAGGCCTTTATTTGACAGGACAGCTTGAAAACTGAAAGGGGAGAGAGAGGGGGAATGACATGCTGCTAAGAACAGCAGGTTGGAGTCAAACCCGAGTGAACCTCTATATATCGGCGCCCGCTTTACCAACTGAGCTATCTGGGTGCCCGTTGCAGAGTATCCTTAAAGTCTAAGTTAATCCTCGTCAGCCAGTAGAGGGAGAAAAGCCGTTGTGGGGAGGGTCTGGCTAGTCCACACAGCATTCCACGATGGGAGAGAAACATGCTCTGGTTTATTGACATGTTTCATAATCGTCATCGGCGGTGCCGCTGCAAAAAAGCCTCAGTATGGAACTTGTTTTGTTGGAGCGTGTACATTTAAAAGTTGTTTTAGTCATGCAACAGAAAACTTAGATTGGACAGATAGTCTAGCTAGCTGTCTGGATTTACCCTGCAGAGATCTGAGGACCAGGTAACCATAGTCCTCAGAAATCGACCAGTTTAAAATTACAAAACAAAGAAAGCGTAATACAATGGACATCCGGCCGTAAAGAAGGACATACGGCAAAATTTCCAGTGGCAACAAGCAATCCCAAAGGTGGAAGGTCGTGGCTATAGACTAGGTCCATGTTGATGTGAACCCTGAGCAACCTGAATCTGCATACTCTCTCCACCTTAGTCTCAATGATGACAATGGGGCCTCCTTTTTTCTGTCGCTTCCTGTACTCCAAAATCAGATGGAGGTTGTTGTCTTGGCACCAAGATGTCAGGGCTCTGACTGATCAGTTAATGCATCCTAACATGATCAGAAGACAAGTGTAACCACGGGCTAAGGAATAAGATGCTAATGATGTAAAACGCCCTCTTTTTTCCGTGTAATTACAGTAAGGAAATTTATATGGAGACACAGCCTAGAAATCTAGACGCACCCTAGCGGCAGCAAATGTAATTTGTATCTAGGGTCAGTCTAGCAACTCTCCGTTGGCTTGCGTGTATTGAGTGGGCGGGTTTAACATAAGGCTGGCACAGTTGTGACCGTTCCGCACGAATTCCCTGCTACTTAAAAACAAAGAAGTTGGCAACTGCTGCTAGCGAACAGCGGCCTTTAGAATCGGCTTTGGTCGTAACTCTGGAAGACTTGAAGTCATTCTCATAAAAAGGAAGATGGCTTTCGGAATTTTGCCGACCGGATATGGCAAAAGTTTAATATGTCAACCAGCGTCGCTTTGGTTGGTTGTAGCGCTATCCTATTGCGTACAGAGGGAATTTGAAAGACATCCGTTTATCCTGCCCCTTGGATTGAGTCCTGCCAATGGTGACTTCCCAGACCCCACATCTTGATGTGGCTCTGGCTTGTCAAGGTAATGGAGACACACTTTTCATTGACTTTCAGACTTCTGCCATGTGTTTTTAAAACGGAATATGGATTAAGAAGTAATCAAGCCTCCTGACCTTAAAAGATTGTAAGGCATCGTACCACAGATGATTCAATCATGGGAGTATTGTTCTATAATAACAAATTACACAAACAGTCCCTCAACAATCTAAGAGCAGGATGAACAGGAAAAATGAAAATAGCTTGGCCTTTAAAAGCAATGCAGACCGAAAATCAACGAGGGATCAGTAGCAGTAATTCCCCTAGACAAAGCCATGGGATAATATACTAATGCATACCAATATATTACTTTCTTTTACTTTTCTTTACTATCTTATCTCAGATATATTGCTTTGAACCTGCAATTCACTTGAGAAATAAGCATCAAATAGTCAAGTATGCTTCATGTTTCTTAATGCAGTTCAAGAGGGGGAGCAAATGAGAGAGCAAGTGGATGGAATGAAGTACAAAAATAAGCTTCAGGAGACCACAGTCATAGGCAGTGGCGGTAAGAAAGGAAACTTGAGGAAATCCTGTCTTTTGTGTTTGCTCTCTCTGCTGGCTTTTAATTAAGCCCCACTCTATTGTTTTCATTTAAGTAACTGTGAAAGTAATAGTAAAGTCTGATTTATATTCTCTGTATTAAAACGTGTTCTTATATTCTCCCAGTTGCAGAGTTAAACACAAGAAATGCATGTTTATCCATGGATGGTTGTAACATTTTATTATATATACTTGCTCCTAAGTGTATAGGGAATGTTTGCTATTTGAAAAAATAAGAAGAAACAGACAAAAGGAGCATCAAGAGAAATTTACATGACCTAAGAGACATGCTAGGGGTGGAATTGAGAAAAGGAACAACTACAAAAGACCTCAGGCAACTTTACAATGACTGACACTCAATTAGTAAAGTAATTCAGCTGAGGAGGCATGCAGCAGGTCTGATGGGGGGACAAGCCACAGGTGTGCAGGGGACACTGTGTCAATAATCAAATCAATTTGAGTCCACTACACAGGGTTGGAAAAGGATTTTACCGAGGCACTACAATTTGGTGGCTATATTGATGAGCATGCAGTTAAAGTTACTGTATATAACTTTAACTTTAAAAGGTACTATATGTAACTTTAACTACTCACAATTGACCTGTAACAGCAAACAAGACTAACAGTTAAAAAAATAGTTTTTACATAGTTTTTATTAATGCCACTGCCAGGGTCTGATTTTTCCCACTAAGTCACAAATTGATTTACGGCAGGTAGCCAGTGCTACAGAGCACACAATCTGAAGGCTCACAGATTTCTTTGTAACACCGGAAAAGCCAGCGTTATTATATCCAGCCAGGTAAAAGGTAGCAGGAGATTTCATTATATAGACCTACTTGAATTTAAATTTTTATCTTACAAGTTTTCTGCTGTAGTTATGGCGGATACTGGGGCAGGGCCATAACAGAAAAGAAGGAAATTAAACAAAGAAGAAAGCTAAAAGTGAAAGTGAAAGACAACGGATGGGCTTTTAACAGATGGAGACAATTACGGGATTGTAAATGATTCCAAAAAGTCCCCGACTTGGCCCTCAGCTATGTAATATGTCTATTACATTCATTAAATAAGTTTACCATACGCAATGTTGTACGCCAGTAGCCAACATTAAATTACGTCCACCTTCCATTTAGTGCATCCCTCGTCCATTGTTTTCCTTTTAGTTCATGTTTGTGTAGGCCTACTATTTTCTTTTCCCTTGTCCCCCTGTGTGAAGCATCATTGGGTTTCATGATATGCGCTATATTATAAGATAATACTGTGTTGGTTAACAATCTCTTAATGCTTTGGCTCATGACAAAGTGACAAGGATACCCGGGTTAATGCTTCTGTAACGTATTCTCTTATTATCAATTAATGATTTTCTGTCTGAGCAAAGTATTAATTGCAACTAAATGACGACACTGTAACGTTAACTCAGGAATCCAGTGGTCAATACAGCACCGTAAAGAAATCGTTACGACAGATGGGGTAGTAAAAACTCTACCACTTTTGTCCAAAGCAGCCACTAGAATCAACACAAACTTACATATAGCCACTTTAATAGTGAAAAATGTCATACACCGTATAAGATTGGTTGAAAGTGTGACAATTGGCTTGGTCTGAAAAACATCATCAGAGCTAAAATATTGTTTTTTATGTCTAAACCCCACGTCTGCCCTCATAGACTTTGAAACAAGCCCAAGGATGTACCTCTGCTAAATTGACAAGTTCTTGAGGGCTTCCCCATGAACTTTTTGTCCTCTTTGTTCTCCAAAGTTGACAATCCTGCAGACTTTGCTTGAGGAAATCATCCACAATTTATAGGACTGCGTAGTTAGGAAGACATGACATGCCTTTAAGCGTTAAAAAAAAGGGTAGAGTTGATTGGCCCTTAATATAACGCTGACAAGTTAAAAAAATGCTTTCATCTGATTTAATCTAACAACATTACTGTTTGGCTTGATAGGAAGAAAAATGTGTTTTGTGTAAGATGTGGAGTTGGACAACACTGTATAAACTTAAACTACAATAGCTACTGTTCATGGTGAAACTAATTCCCTTTTGTCATCTGGGACTGCAGATATAGTATATAAAGTACAATTAACAATAATTCTTACTGTGTCGCTCTTTATTCTACCGGCTCTGACTTCCTCCTTTACTCCCGTCATAAATAATACAGCCTCTAGGTGTCTAACAATAAACGTAAGTAAGGGTTGTAATAAGCCGCTTGCACCGAAAACCTTTATGGATGGTCTTGCAAAATCTTGTGTTCCAATCTTAAAAAACAACTCCATTAAACTGGCTATTGATAGATTAATAAAGACACTTTGACTTTGACATACAGTTGTCAAATGCTGGAGCTGTTTGTTACTTCAGAGTTTCTTTACTTACCACTTTTTTGTTTAATTTAAACTGTACTCAAAAAGGGAAACGATTCATCAACATTATGAGCTGCCATGTGCAGATACGTAACACACACCACATTTAATCCACTTCAAATATGGACTGTAACACCAGAGCAAGTGCATGAAGTTAAAGTGAGTTGAATCATAAAGAAGAGCTGTGTACTGAAAGAAAAAATGGCATTGCTTGCAAATGTGTAAACCCTTTAAATATAAATCATAATTATTACTTTACATTAAAGTATTATACTGCAGTCTCAATATAAAGCCAATGAATCAAATCTCTGCACTGCTGTAGATGAGTGTACATGCACACACACAAATGCACACAGCACTGATTCAACACCTGCTGCTGTCCCCCTCTGCCAGCGGTCGACTGTGTTTATATATTGATTAATATGGCTCCTACTGTAATATACTCCAGGGCATAACACAGCAGGCTGCTCTTTGGTCAAATTCTGCTGTGTGTGAGTCTTTTATGTGCATGTGTGTCTGTGTCTGTGTTTTTATATTTACACTGATTAATAGGTCTGCTGCTGTAATACACCTTAGGCACACACAGAACACTTATCATCAATGAAAAAACTGCCCTGTGTGTGTGCCTGTGTGTTTTTATATATGTGTGTACTTATGCTGAATACTTTAGGGGTCAACATGGCCATGTACTCATTAACCAAACACAAAATTGAGTCTTTTGCTGTGGCAACAGTATCACAAGGGTTTCTGCAGGTCTTCAACACAATTATAAGGTGGGAGGATCGAAAGAAACAGCTACTCGGTTCCCTATTTTACAGCCACAATGAAATGGAGGCAGATGATTATATGTATTCATTCAAATCCGTCTGCCACACACAGACGGGGGCGCTGCAATATTTTACATATGACATTTTAATTGCGGCTAGCGCCGGAAATTGGAAGGAAACGAACATCCGATCTCATAATGTAATCTTCCCATTTGTGTAATCTTCCCATTTGCTTCCTTTACACACTTTCCACATTCTGCCAAGATATTTAATCCTTCCCCATGTTCAAATTCTCTTCTCAGAGCGCTCTGTCAAAACAGTTTCACATTAGACAAGTCAGAAAATAAATTGCCAATTTATAACATTGTGAAGCTGTGCGGCATTCCAGTGGCAAATCAAAATATTCATCAATGTGGTTAACTTTAACCCAATTGAAACTAAATGTCTTACTTGTAGCAAATATTCTTTACCATTAAGACTGAACTGTTTGTTGAAATAAATCTCCATAGGACATAAACACAACATCTTTATACAACTCTCCAATAGTGTGTATCCTGTAAAAATGCACTGAACTCTCCTTGTCTTAGCAGGTTGACACATTTTATTTCCCACCCCACATTTGTTTACTTGCTATTTATGTGTCTGAAAGGGGACTACATCATTTGATACTATTACCTTATTTGGAATACTGCAACATACCCACACATACGGTATGTTGGTCACTATTCAAAATACAAAATCATGTCTAAATGCTTGCTTATCATAAGTCACTACGCAATAACCCACCATGAAGAAAATTCACACCAAAGCTCATCCCTTTAACGTGTATGTCTGTGTTTCTCTCCTGCATATTCTTTCCTTCTAGATACATAAATCATTAAACTGAGTCAGAGCATTTCCTCCAAACATAATTTAATCATGTGGATGTTGCAACTGTCCTTCATTAATGTACAATTTGGATTCCCCAAGCCCTGCTGTACTGTAGTTGAACCTTGCTTTTCTGTTCTATGTGGGACAGGCTGTATTAATTGTTGAGACAGATGACTCAGACAGAGGAGACAGGCGATGTGTGAAGGAGAGAGGGAGGGAAAGATAAAAAAAAGAGAGAGCTGACAGAGAGGGCACTCAATACTGTTTGGTCAGCAGTTTGCTTAGAATGATGTGTTTTTCAGCCAAGTTGTTCAGCTGATAATTGTCAGACATCCAGGTGGAAGCAGATGGTGTGAATCAGCCAGGACGGAAAAATGTCGCAATGTGACACTGACACCGGACATGGCACAAACATTAATTTGCTCCTTTTAGTCAAAGATGACAAAGATGATAAAAATGAGTTGCTTATTGGTTTAGTCACTTTCTGCACTAATTTCCTTATCTTCAACAAGATGTCCTCTATTTCCAAAAAGCAATCACATCTACAAAATGTCAACTTATCTGAGCCATTATAACAACCGCCATTCAGGTGTCAAAGACTTAATTACATTTAAAATGAACGGTGCAGAGACAATATGACTTGCATATAAAAAGAACCATGTACTGAGGTTAATTACTTTTTTTGATTACAGCCCAGAAGACGTATCAGCCTATTAGCCAGTGCAGTTACCTCCTAACCCCGTCTCCGACAGAACTGATTTGAATTGGTCAAATAGATTTTGGAGACAATGTAACTGGCCGACCCAGGGCCTACACTCACCAAGAGGCCCAATTAAGCAACCTATAAAATCCCAGCCTACTCTTTTTTACCTTAAATTTAATTTGACAGTTTTTGAGATTTAGTTTATGATTTAAAACACTCATTATTGCAATCTGTAAATAAATAAAAAGAAAAAGAAATTGCTTATTACATTTAGCATTTAGTGTTTACTGCTTTTTTTACTGTTTAAGTATTTATTATTTTATCTTGCTTTCTTTTTCACTGATGCCTCTTATTGCAAAAGTAATGATGCAATTTCACCGCTGTGGGACTAATAAAGATTTTTTTTTTTTTCAGGGAGGCTAAGCGATTGCAAAAATGGAATAAAAACAAAAAAATGGTGCACAAGACACTTGAGGCTGAAGAGCTTGTTTTGCAAGTCTCGTCCTTTGAGTTATTGGCAGGTTTGTCAGTATGAAACAGAGCGGGATGGACGTGTGGACATTTACTTGTACTGAGTTTGTTGTTTGGAGTGAATAATGTATTATCTTGGAGTTGAACCAGGCATCTTTGAGAAACAGAGCTGGGGAAGGAAAAAAATGTGTGTGCGTTTCTCAGTGTTTGAGAAGAGAGAAACTAGTATGGTGGATTATTATACAAAACTGTAACGCTAATCTTGGTTCAAACTATTAGCCGGCAATATTGCTGATTTTGCAGAGTAAAATTTATTTGATGTTGCCAGAACCTGTGACTGGTAGACAAATATATTCCCTATTAACTGGAGAGACTGTGAAAAGGATGCAGAGACTGACGGTCATTTTAATGTTATACAGATATCATCGGAGAAAAATATAAGCTAATATTTTTCACAGATGATATCTGTATAACATTATAATGACGGTGACTGTATATATATGATATTTAATGACTGTTGAGAAGCTACCAAAATAGAGCTGAAAGGAGAGCCACTTATTGAAATCTGATCCAGGATCAGAAGCACAACTCTAAATGTATGCTGCTCTGTGTCTACTGGATGTGTATATACAGTATACCTATTTGCTAACACTTTCACCATACCTAACAACTAAATTATCAACTTGGTGATAATATGTTAATGTGGTTTTAGAGCTTGTTAGGATGCCCTAACATTTCCAATAAAATCAATTCATTCATGTTTAAAGAAAAAACTACTACTTAAAAGATTACATGATATATGATACAAGATAAAAAGATTACTTACTAATCAATCTTGACCACATCATAATAATGCACCACCTTGCCTCACAAATTGTATGCATGACCCAATGACCTGTGTGAGAGAGAGAAAATGAAACCCACACAGTGAAATATGTTTAGTTTGTCATATGGAGCAATTTATAGGTACAGTGAATGTGAACACTGGTTCTGACAACAGAACTTAAGTCTTTTGAACTACTGCTGACCTTAAATAGTCTATATCCATGACACAACGTTCCACTTCCGGGATTGCTCAGAAGCTGTCGGAAATTCTGCCAGATCATGCTTTTTTAGGCCGGATATCCGTTATCTTCTGCTTTCTTTGTGTTGGAATTGTAAACCCCAGCGGATTTCTGAGGACTATGGATAACTGCTCCTCAGATCTCTGCAGGGTAAATCCAGACAGCTAGCTAGACTATCTGTCCAATCTGTGGCTTCTGTCGCACAACTTAAACAACCTTTCAACGTACACATGTTCCACCAAAACATTTTTCTTCCAGAGGCTGTTTTGCAGCAGCACTTTGGCTCCGTTGGGCGCTTGGTGCCGCCCATGATGATTGTGCTTGGTTTTAAGAAATGCAAATAAACCAGAGCATGTTTTTCTCCCATCCCCTTCCAGCTGTGGAGGTAGGTCTGGAAAAACAAGACTAGACCTTAAATGAAATGATAACCCCCCCAAAAAAAGATATTTCATTGTCAAATAGTATTTTCTTGTCCTATATTGTTGAGTCCTGAAGCATTCCGACCCTTTCTGACCTATCCTCACTACAGTGTCACCTTCACTCTCTCACCCTCTCATCCATCTGTCAGTGTTTTCTATTAAGCCAGAGATGTGGTAAAGATGGTTGTCAAAATTATTCCAAAAATATTCTGAAACCCAAAGCTTCTTTTCTAGTCTTATTAGATCAACTCCTGCCCTCTGTCTCAGTTAGGGTAAAAAATAGATTTCAAATAGTTGTTTATTATGGTCAGTTGGTTGACTTCCTGCCTGTCTCTTCATGCTTCTATCAATCAAGTTGGGTTTAAACAGATAGCTTCAGTTTACTCAATCATTGGTGTGTGCTGATACAGGAAAAAGAAAATGAGGAGCAATATACCTTTTCACCTAATATTCGCGCTAGATTGCACGTTAGGGGATCAACACATGTTATCAGAATCAATTCAGTGGTGGACATACGTTTCTCTGCCAAATGCCCTGGCTATGGATCTAATAGTAAAAAATAAAATAAAAGGCGACATAATGGTGGTAATGGCATGACTGACTATGAATGTCAACACAATAATTGGTGATCCATCCAATGATTTACTGGGAAAAAAAATATTCAAACAACATAGACTAACACTAGACACACAACAACAACTTGACGCACAAAATATATTCATGTCACACAATTTTTGAAACCTCACTCAAAGTGCAAAACTACACACCAAATCTCCAAAAACATAAGCTATTTCTCAGCCTTTCCCTCAGTTTTCAACTGCATGAAACACTTTTTCAAAACACTACACACAATTTTCTACCTAAAACACAAAAATCAGAAAACAGATCAGGGCCACATTTATTCATCATGTGATCAACCACGGAGTGACCATGAGAGAAGCCCATCTTGAGAAGCTTTACAGTGGCGTCCATACTTGAGTAAATGAGAACAGGCATGCAACTATCTAATGATAATTTCAGCATTATAAATCAATCAGACTTTGTTTTGCACAAAAGGCATAAAATAATCCACTTTAATCAAGAAAAGATGTGATGATTGTCAATGTTTCAAATCTTGGCATAATACTATATTAGTTAAAGTTGATGCCAACATATAGCACAGGAACCATACATCCAGTGTACACACCTCAAGTCCTTTTCATATCCATTCAATATATTCATTTTAAATTGTCTCTTAAAATTGCTCATTGTTGTACATGGTTTCATCTCTTCACAACAGCTGTTCCATAAATTACCTCCTTTGGTTGTGATGCAGTGATATTTAGCATTTGTTCTTATAAGTTTCCTTTTAAATACACAATTTCCTCTTAAGAGATGTTTGCTGTCTCTCATTTGAAACAACCCTTAGATTCTTTTCGATAGCTGTTGATGATATATTTTATACATAATTTGGGCAGATTTAAAGTCAATATCTCTGCTTTTGAGTGCATTTAATTTGATGAAAAGTGGATTAATTTGTGCTCTGCAAGTGGTTTTATTTATAACTTTTAAGGCTCTCTTTTGAAGGATGAATAAAGGTTCAGTGTTCATTTTGTAAGTGTTTCCCCACTCTTCCAAACAGTAAGTAATGTATGGAAGTATGAAGGAGCACTATGTGTTCAATGAGCGTTGATTGAATAGGTATTTGGTTTTATACAGTATAGCAATTGATTTGGATATGTTGACCTTAATATAAAATATATGTGGCTTCCAACATCATTTATCAATTATTACTCCCAGAAATTTAAGTTCTTTAACTTTTTCTATTTCAATGTAATTAACAAACGTAAATACATTTAAATATCTCAGCTTCTTGCATTCATGAATTTGATTCAACTTCAATAATCTAATATGAGGTGCATTTAATATAATACTATGTATTTAATGGGTTATTTTATCATTAGTTTTTTGTGTAAATAAAAATGATAAGAACTGAAGTTAAGTTCAGTGTTATTTGCGTCAAATCTTCTCCTTGTCTTTTTTAGTTAGTTTTTCCAAATTTTCCCCAGAACAGATTACATTTGTTTCATCAGCAAATACAATATTTTTTCAGTTTTTTTGACACCTCCCATACATTATTTATATACAAGTTAAACAGAAATGGTCCCAACATTGACGCCTTGCAATGTTGATTATGTAAGTAGCCTTTTAACCAAGAAAGTAGTCCAAGAATATCCCCACTGCACATTTATTGTGTTCTATTGCTGTTATTTCTTCTACAAAATGAATAAGTGCATGTGAAGTTGTCCTTTTGGCCCTGAAACCATATTGCTGATCGTACAGTATATTGTGTTGAGTAATTGTTGTCGAGTTGTCAAGCCTTGTAGAGAATATTTCTAGTATTTTTGAGAAATGGGAGTGCAGTGAAACAGGTCTGTAGTTTGAAAGTGAGTTTTTCCACCAGCCTTGTATATTGGTATCACCTTTGCCATTTTCATTTTATCTGGAAAAACTTTTCAGAGATTGATAACATGCATGTGTTAGAGGTTTACCAACAACAATAATACTTTTGACCATAAAGATGTCAATACCATTTCAGTCAGTGGACTTTTTACTCTTAAATGTTTTAACAATCTTGATAATTTCTTTTTCATCAGTTCCCTCAGCAAACATAAATTCATTAATATTTACATTCTTGCTTAGCACATCGTTTACACTGAAAACCTTTCTAAGCTCCTCAGCTCGACCAACTCCAACAAAAAATCATTAAATTAATTTGCAGCAAAGGTCGTATCCTTAACCTCTGTATTGTTTTTAGTCAAAAAAAAGTTAGTCTCCTGTTTAGACTCCTGTTTGTAGAATTGCCCATTTTATTCTTGATAATTTCATTCAATATGTTCCAGGTGTTTTTTTATATTGCTTCTGTTGTCCTCCAGTACTTTACTGTAAAAGTTATTTTTATTATTATGAATATATTTTATTATGATTCATATGATTCTGTTCTCTTCTTTAAAAACTTTATATAATACATTTTTTTTTTGTACATGCATGTAATATTACATTAGTTATCCACGATTATTCCTCAGGTTATTTCTTTTTTACTTCTTTCTTTTTAGGAGAGATTTTTTATAAAGTCATGTTACAACAGTCAGAAATGAATCATGGGCTTTATTCACATTTTCTACGTACACTTTGCCCCAGTCTTGTTTCAATAAATTCTCTTTGAATGCATTGGTCTTTGTGTAGCTATGTATGCTTGCAAAAACTAGCATATGATCACTGATGTCATTTATTATAAGTCCACTTTTAACTTTTTAGTCAATAATGTTGGTAAATATATTATCAACTAGTGTCACATTATTTCTGTTAATTCTGGTTTGTAGAGTGATTGAGGTACTGTACCTAGAATTAATGAATGCTGCAGTTATGTTGTGTTCTTGTGGGTTGAGCAAGTCAATACTGAAATCGCGTTAGGGTGTAACACATGCATGCTCAAGTATGTCTGGTAGCAAGAGTACCTCCTGTTTGTGAATACACCGTTTTCAAAGATGAGACTTTTCTGACAAACTTATAATTTACTAGTAATTTAGACTGTCTTGGAAATTAATTCAAAGGGTAAACAGCTATTGAAAGTGAGTCTTAAGGTCATGTTGTCTTCTTGTGTTTCAGGAGTCGCTCCCAGTGATTTCCATGACTCATGCAGTGTGGTCTTTTGTTGTATCAATTATGCCCAAAGTCGCTCAAGGAGAGACTTTGATATATGGCATATTATGTAGTGACTCCCTAGTTGGTACTGTGCAGCACCTGATGCTGTGTGTGTGTGTGTGTGTGTGTGTGTGTGTATGTGTCTGTGTGTGTTTCAAAGCCAAACACAGAGGGAAAGTGTGTGCCACCTGGTTTACCATTTGCAGCCCACACACATACGAAAATGAAATCAGATATTAGGGATATATATCAGAAGTGAAGGTTTTCATATAAAACAGAGACATATTGGTATTATGGACCAAGTAAAACAGCTGTGCACACTGGTATAGATGTCTCTGTGTGTGTCCATAAGGGGGGAGATATAAGTCTTCTGTGCAAAAGGTTCAAATACAACATGTGAATCTTAAGTCAGGGGCAAAGGTTTGTTGAGTTACTGTCTGGTACAGAGCAGCAATTTGTACCAATGAAAAAAAATGCCACTGTTGTAGAACTTGGTGTTTGTAGAACTCAGATGTTCAGCAGTTCCATGCTTTTGAGCATGCTGAACAGAGTAGTTAATGGAGCTGTGAATAATGTGAAGATAGTTTTTAAGTCAAAAAGAAACATTGAGCTGGTCTTAAATATTTCTATTTGGAAATGAAGGTTGTTACACAGAACTCTAGTCCCTTACATAATGTGCATTTTGCAGTGATGGATAGATGTTGGAATGTACATTTTCCATTATGTAACATTTATATTGTCATTTTGACAGAATGTATGGCATATTAAAAGGAATGGGCAGCTACTACTCTCACATTGCCAGACCTTCCTCCACAGCCTTGGAAAGGAACTTATTTTGGTGGAACGTGTACAATCAAACGTTGTAGTCGTGCCACAGAAAACTCAGATTGGACAGATTTACCCAGCAGATATCTGAGGAGCAGTTAACCATAGTCCTCATAAATCGACCGGACTAATGTCAGCCCAAAGAACGCATAAGGTGACAGTGATCCGGGCCAAAAATTAAGGAAATCCGGCAGACCTTCTGGCGGCACTGGAGCAATCACCCAAATAATCGTCTTCGATATAGACTAGACAGCTACAATTGACATAATAGAGGTCAATGATGGACACTGGAAGTCAATAATTATGTAATTTTATTGATCTAGTTTATTTTATATAAAAAAAATTCTTTCTCTTCTTCTTACTTTTACTTTGTTATGCCAGTTTATATTAATGTAATTGCACTTTGTACATACTTATTGTGTGAAGATACAGTCTTAAAAAGCAAGAACATTGAGTCTATTTCTTTGAGGAAGAGTTATAGTTGAACACATACACAGCCATGAGCATGTGTCTGTTATTTTGCAAAATAACAAAAAGAAATCTGAGAGCTGTGAAAAGAGGTTAAACTGAGCATGGAATGAGTTAATTGATAACAAATATAAACTTTAATAATAATAATAATGAGCATAACAATAGCCCCGTCTCAATTAATGCCGTGATCACGCAAATACAATCCACTTCACATAACAGCAAGGGTGACAAATATAAAATCAAAAAGCTGATTCAGCAATGTCATAGATAAGTAGTTTATTGCCAATTTCTCTTTTGCGCTTTCTCTCCTTCAACAGTACGTTCAGCATAAATCCCCTTTATGCCCTTTTTTTATTTCCACTGGAACCTTTTCACGCCTCAGACAAAAGATTGACAATTGCTCCATGGGCCTTTTCTTCTTTATTTTTATTACAAATCAAAGTAGTGGGAAAGACTAAACTGAAAGGTAACAATGTGACATTTGGGACTTAATAATAGGGAGCAATGAATTAAAAGATTGTACTGGACAGGCACAAGCTCTCACATTTGTGCTCTTAATCTGTTCAACAACACAGGGAAAGAATATTGGCCAAAGCATAAAAAACTACATTAACAGTCAATAAATTAGCTGTGTCCTAAAGCTGTGTAAGTGTGATTTATTTCATCCTTTGCTTTTTGTTTCATCTGTTTTCTACATTGCTTGTCATGCTAGAATTTCTCCTTTCTTTTATTCCTTTACTCAATCATTGCTTATTGCCCAAAGGCAAAATCAAAACCATAATGTATTTCTACTGTAAATTGCATAATTACATACTAATAAGTAATAAGCAATTTCTATTAGCAAACACATTTTGTAGGCTACATAGATTGCTTTTCTGTTATCAAGATAATAAAAAACATTCGCAGTTAACATATTAGACATATAGACATAACGTATAATAGTTCATTCTAATTTTATTTAGTTTTTCCTGTATTTGTGTTGTTCTTATCCCTAAAGAATCCTAAATCCTAAGCTTTTCTTATATTTTTATGACATACCAATGTATGTCATAGAAATATGTACAGTACAGACCCCATATCTCAGCTTTAAGGCCTTTTTTAAGGTGCTACAGTTTTATGATGTCCATTATTTCAGTGCTATTAAAGGTCAAATGGAGCATAAAATCCAAAAATGTTCCTGTGATGTTAAAACTGCACACACACGTATATTAAGTGACTTCAAATGTCTTTGTTATTGCTTTTCTTTCACGTACAAGCACCTATGTCTTTGTGCTCTATCTTACAGTACATTTATGGCAGTGAGCATTGGAAGCTTCAGTATTAATCAAATTAATCACACTAAACAAAAGTAACTTATAGAAACACTTCAGATGCATATCACCAACTCAATGCAGTAAATCACATATTGTAACTTTCAAAACCTTCCAATCTAGAGAATTTATACAGCCATAACACTTTTTGTTGAGAGGGGACAGGGTGTGTACAGACATTAAGCACATGTGGCAGCAGAAAAGATATTTCTGCTAAAGGAATTTCTCCCTGCAAAGGTTACCCTCACTTTAATACAAAATTAATTCAGTGTGTGGCTTTGTATGTGCAAAAGTGTGTGTGTGTGTGTGTGTGTGTGTGTGTGTGTTTGTGTATGTGTATTGCTGTGGGGTCATCTGTCTCATGGTTTGATTGGGGGTCCAACATTCTTAGTCAGATCTAGGGATCATCCCTGGATAGCTGGAAGGCATGTGTGTGTGTATGTGTGTGTGTGTGTGTGTGTGTGTGTGTGTGTGTGTGTGTGTGTGTGTGTGTGTGTGTGTGTGTGTGTGTGTGTGTGTGTGTTTGTGTGTGTGTGTGTGTGTTCTGACCCCAGTGAACCAGGAACAAACTAATATGACAGAGAGCGAGGCTGAGAGGCAAATAAAATAAAAGTCAAAGGGAGAAAATTAAAACAGGAAAATACAACAATAAAAGGAAAGTGGGAAAGAAACAGCTGATAAATAATAGAATAGGGAGGGGAGGGGAAAAACAATTATGATACAGCCCTAGTGTGTTACTGGGGCAGGAAGAGAAAGAAGCAGATGAGCACAGAGAGAAGATGACAAATAAGGAGGCACAGACACATCCTCTCATTTCCCATGTTGAAAAAATATTTCGGTTTGCATAATGACTTGAGTTCTTCCGGTGCAAATATAGAGTGCGTAGTAGAGACGAGCCGGATACTCGGCTGAAACGAGTATCCGGTACGCATAAAGCACTTTTGCCGAATATAAGTATTATACAATCCGTGTACCATTCGTTCATTCGTTTTTCAAAATAAAACCAAAACTCAAAAAACAAATAAATGGCTTGTTTCCTCAATATTCGTTTCCAAAACCAAAAGGAAAGAACGGATAACAACTTGTTTTTTCAATTTACAATGTTGTGCTCAAATGGAAAAATGGAAAAACAGATAACGAGCGTTTCACCCCGTTTCATCCAATTTTTATTTTTTATTTGACGCAAGATGCTTGACCCGGATGTGACCTTAACTCGGACCAGAATCTGCCAAAAAAACAAGTCCAGACAAAAGATAGTGACCGTAGACTGTATATTTATTAACGGTCTATGGTAGTGAAATGGCCGGACTGGATGAACATTCCGACCTAATTCGCCAGCTTTTTGAAGATGGTCGAACGCATGCTGAGATTTCCATTGCGCTGCATCAGAAAGATGTCCCGAGATGCTCGGAAATGTCTGTCAGAAGATTCTGTGTTCAACACCAGCTCAGACGAAAAAGACATGTGTCAGACGCAGAACTGGAAACAGCAATCATGTCATCGATAGATAAGGTAAGTGCTCACAAGACAAGGAAAGAAAGTAAGCCTACCCCTTACGTTAACCAAGTATAATTATTATTATTATTATTATACTATTAACGTTAACCCATCTAATAAGAGTGTGTAAGCTAACGTTAACCTTACAAAGTGAGCACGGCACTCAGTGGTAGTATTGCATAAGAGAAATAATCTGTGCAACAGGGTGATCCCACTGATTTAAGTGTTTTTCCACCTTTAAAATGTTGGCTAACTTTGCAATACACCAACAAATGTAGCCTATTATAGTGTGTTTATCATAATGTTAATGGGATCAATGACTCTTTTCTCACTCACTCAGATGGAATTTGTTTCAGTGCCATATAATATCTTACCAGAAATTAAAATGTTGACCTACATTGGGACCTACAGTGGTCTAAGCTACACAATGTTATTGTCTTTAAAACACAAAATGTGGGCTAAACTGAAACTATTGGTTAAGGTTTGATAGGTGAATAGACAATTCTGTTATACTTAAACTTTTGTAGTGAGTGTTTGTGACATGTAGAATTAAAAATACTGTTAGCTGCCCTACACAATTAGGGGTTTATGTTGATCTGCTGGCCTGAGATGGAGTCAAACTCCCAAACTCCCAAAAAGCACTGTGTGGGATTATTATACAGTATCAGTGTTTTTACATTACAAGCAGTATGTGCTAATATGAATATCATATCCACATATGTATCCATATAATCTACACATTTTCTATTACAGGAAAGCAGTTGTCAACAATGGCATGTGGGACCAAATTAGAGTGGATCATGGCAGGGAGTTTTACTTGACCCTGTACATGCAAGAAAAGCTGTCTCAACACAGACATAACATCAACAGGCTGCCTTATGTACAGACAACTTCTTCAAGGGTGAATGTTGACCTACTGATTACACAGATAAGATAATGAGTAACATTACAAGTAATATTTCCAGTAAAAATATTTGAAATCACAAATCAACAGATGGTTGATAGTAATTATCTATCCTGCAACACCTTTCAAAAGACATGACAGGGAATCTCAGCTTCTCGACTAGTAAAACCTGTACCATATGGAACAAGTCTTTTGGATTTTTCCAAAAGGGAAGGGTAAGCATTAAGCCTATTCCGCACTGCAGGCTTCTACTCAACCTGCCTTGGATAACCATGACCTCGATGGCTGATTTGATTGCTTGCAATGTTAACTTGTACAATCACTGATGAAATTAGCTGTTTACCTATAGCATAATCTTTTTAATTTTTCACCTCATTACTTGTCGTAAATGGTATTGTATGTCCCAAAATCTTGGGATAAGGAATTTGTTTGTTGTTACATATCAACTGAAAGCTTAAATACTTTGTCTTCAAACTGTCTGCAACATAACTCAAGATCAAAGGACATTTCTAAATTAATGCTGTCAACTACTGTGTATACCTGTATTTTACACACCAGGCCATCTTTTTCGTATTTGGGTTTTCTGATCTGAAGTGTTTCCAATCAGTCTTAAAATGTTTTTGTGTTTAAACAGAACCTTCGTGTGGAAAGAATTTGGCCAGAGGTCAACAATCGGGTGAACTATCCACTAAAACAGGCCCTGGTTCACCTGCTTGATCAAGAGCTGCTTGACATCCAGGATAATGTAACCAAATTTTGTCTCCAACCTTGCATGTCAAGTGAGTCAGATTGGACTTGGCAGGGTTGTACAGTCATGGAATGCCCATAGGATACCAGGTAGGCTATGCTAGTATTTGTATGTATGGAGCTTTACAACAATTGTCAATTTTGCCAAAACTAATACAAGTAATTTTAGGCAGAGGGATACCAAACCAACTTTCAGCTGATTGTTGTCCAGCAAGAATTCACACAGAAATGCTGCCCAATGCTGCTGAGGCAGCACACATGTATGAGCAGGAGTTGGGTCCTCCCTGACTTGGGTATCTGCCTTTGGCTCTGACCCCTTTTCATCAGAGCAAGACCGACGTCGTGCTGAGCAGCTGTTTGGAGAGAGGTTTCCGGACATGTCTCTTCTTTTTGGAAAAGTGGTTAACAATGACCATAGTGTGTTTCAGGAGGCACTGTTATATCTGATTAATGTTACTGAAAGACATGCCAGATAAATACAGGTGGTGGTATCGCCAACTAGGCCAGTGATGGACTAAGTACACAAAATGTACTGTCTGGTTCTATTTGTTCTATTCGTCACATTTCTAAAGCTGGAACCGCAAGATGTTTTTACATAAAAAATGCCTTCACACCAATTAATTTATCAATTGACTTATTTGTTAATCAACTTCTTTTTTCAGCTGTACTTGTATAAATTGATTCTTTATAACATCAAATTGTACTAAATGTGTGATCTGTCAAACAAATGTAGTAGAACATTTCCTCTGAGATGTAGTGGAGAATTAAAAAGTCATGAAAAGAAAATACTCAAATATTTCAAATTTCCACCATTGAACTATGCATATGTTTGTAGAGTAGTTGTGAGAAACTGCTCAAGCTCAATTGTAGCAGAATAAATTCCAAGTTTGTTCAGATGTCTGCATATTTCTTTTAATGTGAAAAAATACAAGTAGAAAATCTTGTATAACCAGTAGAAAATCTGGTAAACATTATCTAAGTGCCACAATTACATGTGACAATAAAACTGTTAACATTAGACATTGTTACTTTATAAAAACAAGGCTCTGAAGAACTGTATGTACATTTGTTGCCACAACATACTAAATGGAGAAAAAAAAACTACAATAACTTCTCCAGTGGTGCCAGTGCCTCAGAGAGTCCAGCCACTTCATGAACGCTGTTCTCCAAATCCACAGCGCGACACTTGGGGCAGTAACTGTGGCTGCTGTTCCACTCCACAACACATGCCTTACACCCGATTAGGGTTCTGCAGCATGTTGAGAACATTGGCTTGTCTAGAGGACCTGTAGGTTAAAAAAAACAAATGCACTTCATTTATGTTCAGTAGGTAGGCCAAACCCAAACAACAATGACCAAATAAAGTAAATCCACACAGCACGTCAAATCTAGTAAAACTAATCTTTGCAGACAAGACAGGCAAAAACTGCTCTTAAAGAAGCTACTTCAGCCTCTGAAAGAGACAGGGTTGTTGTCACTGTGGAATGTGCAAATCCACTCAAATCCTTAATCATCTTCGTCACTTCCTTTAGTCCCTGGGCTGCTTCCACAACCTTTTCAATGTCTGCCATAACCTCTTGAAGGCCAGTATCTTCTCTTCGACTGAAACACATTAAAAGTGTGCAATGTAACATTTAATTACACCTCAATAATTTGTTTTGTTTTTTCCACACACAGCATCATGTTATCAAATGAAAAAATAGAATAATTTTCAGTTACCTCAACCTCTTCCTTTTATTGACTTGTAGCAGTTCCATCTGTGGTTCAGGCACTGCAAATATTTTCCTGGAATTTTGCTTCCAGTATGCTGACCCTGCAATGACAAAAAGAGGACATTTTATGTTTTAACTGAATATTTGCTGACTTTTTGATAACGTATATCCTATATGGAGGTTAGGGATTTTAAACATTGGACACTCTAAACAGATTTGAAGCACCCAACAAACCTATTACTGCAAAATGTACTTTAATGTGAGAATATTTAGGTGTACTTCAGATGCTAAATGTGTGGACTATTAGTGCACGTAAGTTCCTAATGATGCTACAGAAAATATTTACACAGCAATGATTTAAAACATACCTCTAGTACCATCAGAGTCAATTATTTCGTTGCCCTGACTATCTGTCAAAATAAATGACTCCTGTTGTCCAAGGGCCTCTTTCACCTTACTGGTGATTGTTGCCACACAAGCCTCAAACTCTGAGAAGCGGACTGTAACCATCTTGGTGGTGTCTAGCTTTCCATTCAGGACTTCAGCAATTAAGACATTCCTGAATATTGATGGGAACAAATAATACAAAAAAATTGCAGTTCCTGTGATTTGGATAGTGCACTTGGCAATATTTATATTAATTGTTGAACCCTAATATACAGGGATAACAATAAGCATGCAACGCAGTGCTGGTTATCAAGTTCCTGGATAAAAAAGCTTAATTTAGCTGATAAGTTGCAGGTGCAGCAGGAACAGATGGTAAATATGCAGGATAAGGAATACCAGTAAACAGAGTTGGACACACCTTCTCAAATTATGTAGCAAAAGAAAGTAGTAACAGTAATTACAGATGTCTTAGCAAGATGTTTTTTTTAAACTTACCTCACAAAGGTTTTGGTGGTGCTCCTTGGCATTGGACAGGAGGAGGCTGTGGCAGTGCTTGGTAGGCGGTGGAAAGAAAAGCGGGCAGCCTGGCCTGAGGGATGTGCCCCTGCAGATTTTTCCACAGTGGTGCCGTCGCCATGCACTTCATAATGACCTCTGGCGATGAGGTCAAAGCAGTTGAAGTCACCATCAGGTCGGGGAAATATGGCCACGTTGGTGTCGTCTGTCAAATAAACGGTTTCCTTTTGGACCTATGACAGGAGTTGACGATAGAACAGAAGCAATAAAGTGTGTATAGTCCAGCCAACCACACTGCTTTTTGTGCTTTTATTACAAAATAATATATGTATTCACATTGTAATCACCAACATTTTCATTAGTAACTGTTGTTTAATAACATATTCTCAGTGATTGCTACGGAAGCTAAAGTATAATATAACATTACATCTAAAGCAGATAACATCTTTTAGTTTTTTAATCCAAGACGAGTGTTGCATGACAATTAATGTTAAATGAAGTAAAATAAAAACTGGGGTTCTGGGAACGTTCGTTTTTGGTTGCGGGAACGTTCCCTGAAGGTTCGTTTTGGTTGTATTTCGGTTGTCTGTCGGTTATTTGGAAGGTTTTCCTAACGTTCTGGGAACGTTCGTTTTTGGTTACAGCGAACGTTCTCGGAACGCTCCCCAACTTTTAGAGACACACCAATAACTTTGAAAGTTCGTGTACGATAGCCGTTAGGTAGCTAGCTAGATATGCGTGCCCACAAGTATTTAAAACACCATAACATTATATTATATCGCTTTATATAGAGTAGCTACATACCTGGAAAATAACCGATATCTTCTCTGTGGTCATGTCTTCAGGCTTCAGAGTAACCATCTTACTTCCACAAAAAAGCACAAAAATGTCCATTTCTGTTTCTAAGTTGCTACCTGCTAGCTACAACATAAGCTGCTCTTGGTCGTGTCGGTCATAGACATAATAAAGAGTAGACGCCGCATTGGCTGCTGAGCGCGAGAAATCCAGCCGCCATCTTGGACCGGTCATACTCGTTACTTGGCAGCAGAATATACAAGATGCCAAAGCACTGTGCAGCATATTCCTGCTCAGATCGGCGGATTTTTTTAATCTTATCTCTTTCACTTTGGGTTCTGTGAAGCATTTTGTAGGCCTATCTGTGTTTTGAAAATTGCTACATAAGTTAAGTTCCAAAAGCAGCACTAATGTATGCTTGTGTTGTTATTACATTGGGATTGTCTCTGGTTTAGTTGGGATTTGTTTGCACGTTACTCTTATAAGATAGATAGATAGATAGATAGAGATATATATAATTATATAGCCTTTTCAATAGCAATGTGCTTGAGTACAGAGTCAACACAACATAAAAGAGGTGTATCTGTCCAAATACTTATGTAATAAGAGCTGAGACTGGTCATTTATCAAATATATCGAAAGTAGCAATAAGTATGCAATATTTAGTTTATTTTGTGGAGCTGTCCTGTTAACTTTATTTATGTATTTTATACTGTCCAACCAGTAGAACCCGTCCTGTTCTGTAGACATGGTCCTTAGTTATTTATATTATAACTTTATTTATATATTGTATACTGTCCAACCAGTAGAACCCGTCCTGTTCTGTAGACATGGTCCTTAGTTATTCATGTTGGACCAGTCCAATATAACTTTCAGTTAAAATAAACCTTGTGTTGTAAGAAAACTTGTTTAATTTCTTATGAATCTATTTTGTAATTTTATATATGTTTAAAAATATCGGAATTCATATCGATGTTGCAATATCACATTTTGTCAATGTTGTGCAACCCTAGTGTGTGTGTGTGTGTGTGTGTGTGTGTGTTGGGAGTGGGGCTGCTAAATGTCAAGGTCTGGGAGGCAATTGATGCAGAACAACGTGGTAGTACTGTGCGTGTGTGTGTGTGTGTGTGACAGAGAGAGAGACAAATATAAAAAGCTCCAAGTAGACTCTAATAATATAATCATATTGTTTCTTGTACTTAAATATCTGACTTTACGGTCACTATCTGTTTCTTCTTCCCTATCATATTTATAATGTGTGTGCAAATTATTTTTCTATAATAGGTATTTATACCTATTATAGCCTACATCATATATGTGATGTAGGGGTATTTTGCAAATACCTATCATTTACAAATGATAGATACACCGAGGATGTCTGGTCTAGGGTGACCAGATGTCCTCGGATTTAGGGGACAGTCCCCCGTTTTTGCCCCCTGACTAAATACAGAAGAAAAAACTACCTCTGTCCTTGTTCTTTTTTTTTTAAAGACACAACATTAGGTTTTTCAATCAGATTTATAGTCAAACTGGAAATATCCCCGTGGCTCTCCCTTTTCCGGGATTATGTTTCCAGTTTTGATCTCGGAAGTCTGGTGAATTTATATCATATCAGAATATTCTATTACTGTTAAGCACACTATGAATATTAAAATACGCCTAATCATGTGTCCTGTATCCTAGCTACATGTATGACCTTTGTAGCAAAAAAAAACATGAAAATCAATTGGGTATTCAGTGAGATTGATTAATTAAACGCGCTGACAGCTCATTGCACCTGCCAAACACATTACACTGAGTGGAGCGGGTGACCGGTCCAAGATGGCGGCCCCAAATCTCGTCAACGCCAATAGGCAGTAGCGGTCGATGCGGCGTCTACTCTTTATTATGTCTATGGTGTCGGTGTCCCACGAGTTAAGGTCACATCTGGGTCAAGCATCTTGCGTCAAATAAAAAATAAAAATTTGATGAAACGGGGTGAAACGCTCGTTATCTGTTTTTCCATTTTTCCATTTGAGCACAACATTGTAAATTGAAAAAACAAGTTGTTATCCGTTCTTTCCTTTTGGTTTTGGAAACGAATATTGAGGAAACAAGCCATTTATTTGTTTTTTGAGTTTTGGTTTTATTTTGAAAAACGAATGGTACACGGATTTATACGAGTAATAGGAGTCAATATCTGTGCTCGGATTGAATAAAAATCCGAATTGGGTCGCGGACCGTGTCTGCGTTCTGTGAAAGTCACAGCACCCCTCCTCTACACACACGCTCTGCTCACTCAGATGTGCTGGAGCAGGGGCTAGCTAGCAAATATATCTACAGTTTGCAACGTTATTGTTTATATTTTGGCACATTGTTTAGTAATGACAGTAGTAGTGGTCATAGTGATTTAAAATGTGGTCTGATATGCACATTGCAAAATGGGTTACGTATCTAGAATTGTTCATTAGCTCTGCGTGATATCTGTAACCTTAAAGCTGAACGGACTCACAGTAGTAAAACAGATTTATCCTGACCCAAAGACTACAAATTCCAGTAGAAACACTGTATGTGTGTGCAAAGAGAGAAATATTTTTTTTATATCTATATAAGACCCTGTGAATTAAACATGCTTGAGTATTATAGATCTTGTATAATTTTTCAGATGAAGTTACACAACTTGCCCGTTAAAAAACATTATGTAATATTGTTGTTGTCACTGTCATTGTTGGTAACTAAACCACCGGCACATGACATTTTTTTTGTGCACTTGCTACACTCCTACCATTTCTTTCTTTTTATGCTCTTTGATAGTATTGCTTCATTTTTCGCATTTTACATCACACTCCTCTTTGTTTACATTTTAATCACTTTCTTAATTGCGCTAATGGAATAGTCCCTTGTATTGGGGACCGTGGGGGGTTGTTGATGCCAGTTGGTCTTGTCAGACCTCCATGCATTTTACAATGTGGATTTTTAGAATTACATGATTAATTATTGAAGAGTAAAAAATAAGTGTCACGGGCCGGAAGTTGATTTTATTTAAGCATGCGTTAATCTTCGGTTTGCTGTGTTTTTTGTTGCGTGTGTGTGTGTTTTTAAATATTGGTTTTACTTCCGCCTTGGGTCATGCAGCCTAATCATGTGTAAGGGTTTGCACCTGGGGACCAAAAAAGGGGATTGACTGTTTTTAGATAAAGGGCCATGACGAAGGATACAAGGATGAGCTCTTTTGGCACAACGAGAACGGAGCGGACAGTGAGAACTTTGGCATTACAACGAGAACAGAATGGAGCAGACAGAGAGAGACGGACGTCCCCGCTCTGGAGGAGATCTGAGAACGCACCGAGGAAAACGCAAACACCGGCCGCTAGCGGCTACAGTTGGAAGAAGATGAAACTTCCGCGTAAGTCTCTTTCCAGACCGGTGTTTGTCGTAATGTGTAGCGTGTAGTACACAAAGTTGTGGTGGTGTAAAGGACGTTTGACTGGCCCTTAGATCTCCTCTGCAGGCTTTGCCCGGAAAGAAGAGCCAGATGAGACGAAGCCGGTCGCCAGTGGAGATCCATGGACTGCCGTTTTAACCTCCCACTCCTATTCTGCTTTTAGTTTGGTTGTTTAGGTTTAGTTTAGGTTGTGCTTTTATCCCTACTCACTGTCTTAAATGCCACTGTTTTAACTGCCCCCCCCGATTTAAGGACCTTTTTACCGTTTTACCTTTTGATTTTTTTACCTTTTATTCTTTTAATCTTAATTGTAAATTTCCTTGGTCCTGTTTCGAGGTCCTAGGTCTCAGTTTTAACCTAGGTGGCATTGTCGGCCGTTTCAATTCATCCACGCCTAACACCGCTCACGTACGTGTCATCCCCCACCTTTCTCCCCCTTTCATGTCTATCCAATATAATAAAAGGGAAAAGCCCCCAAAAATAATCTTAAAAAAAAAGAAATCTATGGGCAGAATACAAGCTAACACTTCTGATTAATAATGCCTTAAACATTACGTATCTAAAACTATGTAGACATTAGCATTGGGAATCACCCAACGCCTCCCAATACAATATCATCACAATATTCATGTCACGATACGATATTATTGCAATTTTAAACATATTGCAACATTCTGCAATATAATGCAATTTATAACCTTTTTTCCAAAATCAAATGTTTCCCAATTTCAAATGATGTCCCTAAAAGGAAACTTTGTCCACAGCCGTTGTATCTAAAAAGATACATTTCTCTGTTTGTTCATCTCACTTCAATTTTATTGTTGCAGAATGGGATTGTCATGCAGACAAACTGACCAACACATATATAATAAAATATTGATACTTGGCGCCTGTGTATTGATACAGTATTGCCACTGAAAATATCGCGAAACTATGCTGTATGGATTTTTTCCCCACCCCTAGTAGACACCCAGACTTATGATTATTGAACATCTTTCAAAATCATAAAAAAACAACTACGTTATCCACTAATTTGTGAAGGTTTCCACAAGATTTGGGATACTGGCTCCAGGGGTTTGCTCTCTTTCAGCCACAAGAGCATCAGTGAGGCCAGTCACCTGTGTTGTCTTATATGACCTGTCTCACAGTTGGTTTTCAGATTCATCCCAGATGTGCTGGATTGTGTTGAGTTCAGGGGCAAGTCTCTGCGAGTCAGTTCTCTTCTTCCACACAAGACATAGTGTACCGCCTTATGGGGCTTTTACAATGTCATTGGATTACTCGCTGCCTCCAGTTATTTCAATAAGCTAGACGTCAGAGGGGAAGCCGTTTCGATCACGGCAGTAGGGGTATGAAGCGGTTGCCAGCCACATGAACACACACAGATATTTCCCTACCGCCCATTGTTCACCATGCTGAACTTCTGGTGGTAACACTGTGCAGCAGAAAGCACTTTAAAAAAATGCTAAAGTGCTAAGGCACACCAATGCGAAACCAGCTCTATGATGATTTCTCTTATTCTTCTTTTAACATTATTTTTAATTATTTATTATGCATTATATTCCTTGATTGATAGGATAGCTGAAGACATGAAAGGGGAAAGAGAGGCACAGTGATATGCAGCAAATGGCCACAGGTTGAAATCCAACCCACAGTCGCTGCGGCAAGGACTAAGCCTCTGTACATGGGGCGCTACCCAGGTGCCCCATGATTGCCTTATTCTGACTGGGTCCAGGCCAAAAACAAAAGTATAATTTATTATTTACACCTCTACCAGATACAGAGCAACCTTAGCATCTGTTTGGAATTTGTTTACAAGATACAAATGTTAATCCTCTTGTTGCTTTGTTTTGGTTTCAACAATCTCCAGAAAAAAGGACATGCGTCTTAAGTTGCAATTGCTCCACTAATGTATGTTCACTTGTTACCTGCTAAATGTTGACAGTAATTGTGACTAAGAACGTTTTTTCGTGTGGCTGAAAGCAGCTACCTGCTGTGACTGCAAACTATGTTTATGAGAGTGCAATCACCTCCTTCCCTCTATCTTTTCTCTATTGGAGATGGATGGGGCCTTCTGAAATGAAGGACATTAAAGTGAAATAAAGAGACAGACTGGATAGAGGGAGGGACAGAAAAGGTAGTGAGGTCTTAGAGAAGGGTCAGCAGGGACATCCTATAGTGAGGGGAAGGGACAGTTAGATACATTGTTATAGTTATGGAGGGACATCTGTGGGGAGGAATTGAAAAGAAGTATAGCGGGACTAGATGCCAAAGAAACAGAAAGGCTCATGATAAATTGATATGGTGGTAGAGAAATATCAAAGGGATTCTAAAAAAAGACAGCTATGGAAAGAGAAAAAGAGAGGTCAAAACAAAAGGATCAACTAAAAAAAGACATTCCTTCTCTAGAATACATGTTTAAGAGCTACACGGAATAAGATAATTTACTTATAGAAGAGCAAACATTGTATCTGCCACATTTGCCTTATCTGCATCTGTTTGGATCTGAGATCCAAAAAAACACACCTGCAATTATGGCTTATCGCCAAAGACAACAAAACAGAGATTTTGGAGATTGTAACATTAACTACATTCAGGGAAAACTAGCAGTGGGCATGCTGGGCTGCTAACTAGACAATACACTGGGAACATTTTTGTTCCATCTACTGCTTTCTCAAGACTAATAATGTATGACTATGACCGTGACTTTGCATCTCTGTTTTTGACTAACTGCAGAATGGGCCAATATCCGATTGGAAGGTGCAACACAGCTAACATCATAGCTTCTTTTCTCAAAAGGTCAAGACAGCTCTTCATTTGTTAAGGCTGAACATTTGCATCACCAAGGTAGAACTTAACGCAAAAGCTCCACTAGGACTGACTCATTTCTAAACTACACCAAACATCTCTGCTGTTGTTTAGAGCTGGAAAAGTGCAAAGTTGGCTGGTACATTTAAAATTATATTTTTTGTTATTTTCAACCTTGGCTATAATTTGCTACACTTTGCCAAAATGCTAACATATAGGAGCAGGAAGATTTTTGAAGGATTTGAAAGGAGTTTAAGAGTGACTGGAGGACAAAGGAAGGATGGAAGTCTGGAGAGACTGTCAAGAAGGGGAAAAATAAAGAAAAAGAAATTAGACCACGGACACACATATCTCTGAAAACCACGCATGCATACACACACACACACTATATTTTCAAGGACCCAATCATACATGCTACGCTGTGACAAGGTGAAGGCATTTGCATGTGCCATATTCTCTGCAGATTTCCCACTGAGAAATGTGAACACAAACGAGGCAGAATAAATGAGGATTACAGAAAGGAGGAAAAAGATGGACTGACAGAGGCATCATGGGATTTTTGTGAAGTATGCAATGTTTTTTAAAAGATCATTAAGTCTGAGAGCCAATTTGAAGGAGACAGGAGAGGTTGAGATGCAGTCGATTGATGGAGGGATAATCATAGTTATACTGAGAAGAGGGCTAAAATGCCCGATGGTTTTGAATGTGTGCTGCATGTGTGAGTGGAGATTTTACTGCATGCATGTATAAGCATATGGTGTGTGTGTGTATTACAGCTGCAGAGGGAATAGTGATTAAGATTTATATTTTAGACACTAAAGATGTACGGTCAGGATGCAGGTACACACAGAAACAAAAATTAATACACACACACACACACTTCACACTTCTTGTTTTTGACAAGAAGGCATTAGTGCATACGGGTGTCTCCTCTATGGAACACCAACAAACCATATGGAGAGGAGAAAGAAAATGAGGAAAGAGGAGAGGATAAATAACAAAGGAGATAAGAGGAGAGATGACACAATTACTAAGTGTCTCCTTTGTAAAACATCAATCACAGCGATAGCATAGCCTGCAGAGAGCTAATACAGAATCTTACTATTACCCGTTTTAGCTTTGGCACAATTAAACTGTGGCCTACATGCATTTATTTAACACCTCCTTTAACACCAGAGAGAAAAGCAACAAAGTGGGTGAGTAAAATACTTGAGTGGACCTCCTTTGTGACCCCATGTTTCAAAGAAACACCCACCAAAAAGTGCCCTTTTGGATGCCCCTACAGGTAAAACATGATGAAGTGGTCTCTAGGGTGCCCTTCCAGTGGATAAACCATGATAAAGTACCTTCTAGGGTGCCCCCTTAAATTGAGAAAACATGATGAATTGCCCTCTGGGATCCCCTACCAGTGGAGAAAACATGAGGAAATGCCCTCTAGGGTGCCCTTAAAATCAAGAAGACGCAATGCAGTATAGGCTGCACTACATGTTAGAAAACTTCCTGCATGCTGGTGCCCGACAGCATGGTAGCTGGAGCACATTTTATTTGCTCTGCCCCTGCCCCTCTGACTGTCTGACTCCGCCACTGCCTAAGCACAAGGAGAGACTCAACATATGAAACAAGCCTGTAAAATAAGAACTGATATGGCTAGCTGCATGTAGCAGAGAGAAGTTATGTGCCTTCCCTTCGAGGGAGATACTAGCAAAACTTGTGTTTCAAACAAAAGCCTTTCAATAAAGCCTTCATTGTACTCAGCAACTTGAGATTTTGCAAGCTGTGTAATTACAGCATATAGTATGCCTCAATTACAACAAAGCACTTTTAAATGCACATGATATATAATATATATTGTAATGGTTTTAGAGCTGCTCGTATAATGTTGAAACTGCAGCTTGTGATAGTGGCTTTGAGAGCTTGCATACATGCAGTTTGAAGCCGGAGAATGCGTTGAATAATGTGTGCTGGAAGTGTTTGGTGAAATCACTGTCAACTGGACCATATTACACACTGGCTGACAGTTATTCAGTCCTGTGACGGATCTCTGGGGTGCTGTTTGCACTGTCTTGTCTGACTTTATTGAGAGATGTGTATTTGTTAACTGATTAAGGCTGTAAAAATCCAGACAATGAAGCTGGAGAGTCAAGAATTCCCCTCATGGGAGACGCCAAATACGTTTTATCAACAAAAGCTTTTAAAAATGCTTTTCAAAATCTAATTTGACAAAAAAATGATATTTATTATTTTGTCTGTTCATGCGGCATCTAACTCATTTAACAGTCATATCGAATATGACACATTGAAAGGTCTGCTGTCTGAGGCGGAGTACTGCAGGAACAATAAATGGACTACGTTCTGTGCAAGTGAAAGATGATTTTTAGATGTGCCTAATTTTTTTCCATTTATTACACTGCTTTTTTGTAAAACCCACTCAGATTTGCCAATAAATGCAAATTGACGGTCTGGAAAGGAGTCCAACAGGGATGTCTAGACAGTAGAGCAAATATATTTGTGACCAGAGAATAAAGGTGTGAGAATACTACAGAACAAGAAATAATAAGGAAAAGGGACAATAGAGAAATGAGTCAGAATGAGCTTTAGAAGTTTTAGAAGAATGATCACATTACCTTAAAAAAGAAATTCTGAGACGTTAAAATATACCATTTTTTTCCACCTTCTTTTCAATTGTTCGACCCAATTCCACTTGTTCTGTCTCCCCATTGCATCGAAATGAGAGAAATGTGAGGGAGGGGAGAAATGAGGTGTGAAGAGAGCTATTTAACTAGATGGTTGCAGTCTGAGTTAATGATCTGAATAACTGACTGGTTGACTAACTTACTGTATTGGCTGAGTGAGAGGATGATGGGCTGATTTGCTGGCTGGCAGCTGAATAACACAAGCTTCTTTGGCCAGATGTTGTCGTGTTTGACTGAACAACTACTTCAGTTGGCTCGCTAGACCAAGCTAACTCACTGATGGAGCAGATGAGCCATTGGCTGATTTTCTTGATTGAATGGCGTTTCGACACTCGGGAAAATGGTTTGGGGATTGGTTGACAGGCTGGTCAACAGACTGATGATGTGGCCAAGTACTGCTCTCCAACTGTCACCGTCTTCCCTTTTCAGCTCCCTCCCCTCCATTTTTCTCTCCGTTCCTCTCATTCTTACCTTTCCCTATTTATAGTCAATGCATGACAGCAGCAATGAACCCCAATGTAATAAAATGGGAAATAGAACCATAAAAAACACCATACGGACACCTACTGTAACACCATCCCTGAACACACAAATTGGTTTCCCATTTTCCTTCGACTTTACACTGACCTCAGAAGCTGTTCTCCTATTTAAATGGATAATTTAGCAGCTGATAAAACCTCTTTTTGCCTGCTGCTGAAATAATATTCAAAGAACAGTTTATCATAATCTTTCCTTATTTATTTTATAATGATGAGCATGAAAGGGGAACGAGGGATCATGGTTGGACTCATGGTGAAATTGAACATGAATCACTTTCTGCCGAATGGCTCCTTTTAACGACACTTTGGGGAGAGAGGAGGAAACCAACTGTGGACAAACTGACACACACACACACACACACACACACAAGGCTAAGGACATTGATGTAGACACAGAAAGACAAGGAACTTCATACCAAAGTAAGCAGTCAGGCATGAACATGTGCACACTGGAGAGTAAAGTGTACACTCGCAGCCCCAGTCCCCCCACAAAGAGTTTGGAATGGACCTAAAATTAAGAGCTAATTCAACACAAATCTGCTCCTTTCTGAACTGTTCTCATTCCAAACTTGTCAAATTCGGTAACTTAGTGGCCTAAGTCAGTTGCCCTCAGCAGCGTATACCGACCCACAGGCACCCCTTAGCGTCTGTATGAGACGCACAGATGAACTCCAATATAAACCCTTCTTCCACAATATTAGACACTCTAGAGCAACTAAGCGAAGTCACTTCAGGGAGGAGGTCAGGGTGAATGGAGTGGTCAAACAAACACAACACTAACCTCAACCTAACTGTGGTAAAAACCAAGCAGCCATATGTGACGAGTTGGATGTGAGAATGTGTTGCCCATTAAGACCCAACTTGTCTAAACCAGCCCGCTACTGCCGAATTTGAGACCTGAGCCCGTCCTGTTACATACATAGGCTACATATGCTAGCTTATCTAGCTTATCTATTGGCTTTCTAACAAAAAACTGATCAAACAAGGACAATAGAGTAAACATACAGTGGGGGAAATAAGTATTTGACCCCTTGCTGATTTTGCGGGTTTGCCCACTTACAAAGAATGCAACGATCTATAATTTTAATCATATGTACATTCTAACAGTGAAAGACAGAATCCCAAAGAAAATTCCAGAAAATCACATCATATGAATTTATTAAAATTGATAACCATCTGATGAGGAAAAACAAGTATTTGACCCCCTGGACAAACAGCATGTTAATATTTTGTAGAAAAGCCATTATTGGCCAGCACAGATGTCAAACGGTTTTTATAGTTGGTGACAAGGTTTGTGCACATTTCGGCAGGGATGTTGGCCCACTCCTCCCTGCAGACAGCCTCCAAATCATTCAGGTTCCGAGGTTGTCGCCTGGCAACTCGAATTTTAAGCTCCCTCCAAAGATTTTCAATTGGATTCAGGTCTGGAGACTGGCTAGGTCACTCCAGAACCTTGATGTGCTTCTTCTTCAGCCACTCTTTGTTGCTTTGGCGGTGTGCTTAGGGTCGTTGTCGTGCTGAAACACCCATCCTCGACCCATCTGCAGCTCTCTCACTGAGGGAAGGAGATGTTGGTCCAGAATTCCACGATACATGGCCCCGTCCATCCTCCCCTCAATACGATGGAGTTGGCCCGTCCCCTTGGCTGAAAAGCACCCCCAAAGCATGATGTTGCCACCACCATGCTTGACGGTGGGGATGGTGTTCTTTGGGTTGTACTCGGTGTTCTTTTCCCTCCAAACACGACAAGTTGAGTTGAGGCCAAAAAGTTCTATTTTGGTCTCATCTGACCATATCACCTTCTTCCAGGCCTCTTCTGAGTCGTCCAGGTGGTGAATGGCGAACTTCATGCGGGCCTGTACATGTTTCTTCTTGAGCAGGGGGACCTTGCGTGCGCTGCAGGATTTCAATCCATGACGGCGTAGTGTGTTACCAACCGTTTCTTTTGTAACTGTGGTCCCAGCTTCCTTCAGTTGATTCATCAGTTCCCCCTTGGGGTTTTGGGATGATTCCTCACCGTTCGCATGATCAGGGACACCCCACGAGGCGAGATCTTGTGTGGAGGACCAGACCAAGGGAGGTTGGCGGTGGTATGGTGCTTCTTCCATTTCCTAATAACTGCACTGACAGTTGATCTTTTCTCTCCAAGTTGCTTTCCGATTCTCTTGTAGCCCATCCCAGCCTTGTGCAGATCTACAATCTTGTCCCTGATGTCCGTAGAGAGCTCTTTGGTCTTGCCCATGGTGGTGATGTTGGATGCTGGTTGTTTGGGTGTTGACAGGTGTCTTTTATACAGGTAACAAGGTGAGGCAGGTGTATTTGATGTAGATAATTGGTTGGGATTGGGGCTGTGTCTTAAAGAAAGACTAACTGGCTTGTAGGAGCCAGAATACTTGCTGTTTGGTAGGGGGTCATATACTTGTTTTTCCTCATCAGATGGTTATCAATTTTTATAAATTCATATGATGTGATTTTCTGGAATTTTCTTTGGGATTCTGTCTTTCACTGTTAGAATGTACATATGATTAAAATTATAGATCGTTGCATTCTTTGTAAGTGGGCAAACCTGCAAAATCAGCAAGGGGTCAAATACTTATTTCCCCCACTGTATCTAACTTCTTAGATATAAGTTTGTATTGCCCATAAGTCATAGGCAATACAAATGTTTATCAGAGCTTTGCTTAGAAACATGGTTGAAGAGGGTGGTTAGACTAAATCAAGAAAGAAAAGTTGTGGGCGGTAAAAACCAAAACACTGAGCTAAAAGCCACGTATATGCTTCTTAAAACTGAGAGGAACTGCTATGTTCTCCATGGGTGCAACACTATGAGCAAAATCTTTATTATACATAGCCAATTTACCTATTGTTAAAATAGAAATATTGTCTGGTGCAGCATCAAGCACAACGGTTAAATCAGAACAGAGACGACTAAACATAATCTCAGTGTGACCTGTAACCATCCCAGCAGATCCCTGATTTTTTAGCGGTGTTTTAAGCCAAAAGCGGACTCCATGCATACAAGACTTTTTACCTCCAGTAGAACAACTAATCTCTGTTCAAATCAGCACACCCAAACTGCATATCTCATAAGATCCTCGTATACTGGGCATGCACATGCCGGGGTAAACAGGAGGCAGCATGTATACTCCACCCGTTGCTTGTAGTTGCCATGGTAAAGCTAGTCATGACCCAATCAGGCGGCAAAACATGCGTCAGTGTCGATGTGGCCAAAGGTCTCTGTTTGCGGCAAGTGAGACTGCAACAATTTCTCTGGTTTAGGGGCTCTGAAACACCAGAGCATTTTGAATGCAAGGTGTAAAAAAAAGGAACGTATATTCGTTTCTAAATCAAAGTGTAGCAACGTAAACGTAGCCTAAGGCTTTTCACACACACAATGTCAACAATGTCAACTTTTAATGAAGCCAGTCAGGAAGCAGTGAGGCTTCTTGGCACTGTTGCTGCTACTGCTATACCTACAATTGAGTGCATCCATCATGTTGTCAATCTAAATACCTTCAGCATTCCATAGCCTGCTAGTGTGTCTCTGCAGCTGTTTATCTGTGGAGGTACCTCTGTCAGCATAATGTATTGCTGCTTGAGTTCCGTTTCTGATTGTGTAATACGTCCATCAGCAGCTGCTTATCTGCTGAGGTGTTCACCTCTACAACCGAAAGGAGCTCAATAGCTTGATGCAGGATCTGTGTCTGAATGCAGTTTGATTTCCACTGTGGAAATAATGAGCTGCAAAATATGTGACTTTATTCAAATAATCTGTCAGCGAGTGCATGTGCACAAGTGTGTTTAATGAATATATATATGTTGTTATGATATTGTCAGTAGAATCCTCCAACAACAAAAATAAATAAATAAATAAAAGCCTTGGATTGTGTGTTTTTAATGCTGCATATTTTTATTTACTTACTTAGACTGTTTAATTCACGTGTCATCATTGTATATTTAAACACAATTTAATGAGGTACGATGATCATTTACAGGCCGCATGAAATGGGGAACCCCAAATAAGCTACTAAAAGCTTTTCGGAGGGGGCTCAAGAACAATAAGTATACAACAAATAACATTCCAACCAAAAACTCAATTTACAAATGACATATATTAACATTGATTTTCTCAAGTGTTCAAATACTTATTTGCAGCTGTATCATACATATAAATAGTAGATTTTGTTTTTTAGATTATGTCTCTCACAGTGGACATGCACCTACGATGAAAATTTCAGACACCTCCATGATTTGTAAGTGGGAGAACTTGCAAACTAGCAGGGTGTTCAAATACTTCTTTTCCTCACTGTATATATATATATATATATATATATATATATAATATCCCAGCACAAATTGTAGCACTTACAGAATAATAAACAATATGAAAAAAGCTGTTTTTCCTTGAGGTTTCTTGAAGATGGAGACAGAATGCGACAATTTCAAGTTTTTGTCGAGCTCGTTCCAAATCTGCGGTCCCCTACAAACTACACTTAGGCTCGTACATTTTAACCAACGTTTTTTACCAGTGATTCGTTGTTTTCCCCTTGTGTCATAAGTGTACAGGGGACGACTGATTGGAATAAGCTCACACAACCGGTAGTTTATCTGGAACATCATGCAGGTATTGTGATATACATTGTGTTCAGTAAGCCTTTATAAACCAAGGCGACAAAATAGAGGATGAGTGGTGGTATTGGGCTCAGGCCACGTTAATGGCCATATTACTTTTTTTCTGTAAAATCTGTAGTTTTTCCAAGTGGCTAGGAAAAGTGTTACACCATATAGTATTACAATAGTTTAAATATGGTTCAAACTAAATTTTATATAAGGTAAGCAGTGCAGAGTGTGGAAGTAAATGTCTTACTTTAAAAAATAGTCCAACATATTTAGATTAGATATTAGATATTTTGGTTAGGTGATCAATATGGCATTTGAAATTTAAACATTCACCAATATGGACTCCGAGGAATTTAGTGACGTTCACTCTTTTAATAATTTGTTCATTTATTTTAAGACAAACATGCTTGTTTACCATTTGATTTTTGTAGGAATGAAACACAATGTAGTTTGTCTTTTTAATGTTAAGAGATTTCAAATTTCTTAACTCTCTATTTATTATTTCTTGCAGTCCAATTGAACTCTTATGTGACATGAATAAATGTGTAGCATCAAAAAAAATAAAACTTTGTGTAAAACCATAGTGAAATTTTCAAAGTCATTAACATATAATAAAAACAGGAGAGGGCCCAAAAGGGATCCTTGAGGGACTCCAAATGTGATGGGTTTTCTTATGGAAATTTGTTACTTAATATTTACATATTGCTGTCTGCCAAATAAATAACTTTTGAACCAGCTGTGCTAGTGCTAGTCCTCTGATTCCATAATGATGGAATTTATTCAATAAGATATCAAAATCAATAGTGTCAAATGCCTTGGATAAATCTAAAAAAATACCAATACCACAGTCACTTTTCTTTTCAGTCAGATCTAGTATAGCCATACATGTGGTACTTCTTTTCCTAAAGCCATATTGGGAAGAAACAATAATATTTAGCTTAGCAAGGTAGCCATTTAACCTCTTGTACACTACTCTCTCCAAGACCTTAGAGATTGTAGGCAAAATAGATATGGGACGATAATTGCTCATATCATTTTTAGCTCCAGATTTAAAAACTGGTATACTTTTTGAAACTTTTGCCCTTATCGGCACAATTCCAGAGAGCAGCGAAAGGTTTATACAAAAAGTAAATGGCTCCATGATATCAATTGCAATGGCATTCAGAATTATGCTACAGATTTCATTCTCACCAGCAGTGTACGAACTTCGTAAGTTTGTGATGATTGTATAGACGTCGTTGATCAATGTCATTAGTGGAATTATTAACAGTATTTGGGAGCACAGTGTTGTTTTGGCTCTTGTTAAGTACTTAATTTAACACTTTCCAAGACTTCTTAGAGTCACCCTTTTCATTCACTTTTTGCAGTCACCATTTTCTTTTAGGAGATTGCAACCTTTTGAAACAATGTAAGAATATATTGTTTTAATCCAGCATTTACTTTTCCACTGGAAAACACATTTCAACTGGATCTACTGTAGCTCAGGCATGACATGCTCTGCTAGAGTCCTTGTTCTACCAGCAACAAAAAGACATTGCAAGAGAACATAATCCAGTCAGCATTAATTTTTTCCCCAAATGCATTTAGCAAAGCAAATTAGTGGTATAGAAAAATATTTTGTGGGAGACAGGCTTAGATAGGTCACATACAGAGAAGAGATTTACCCATGATGCATATAATCATCTATGCCTCAACCCATTTCTTCTTATTCATACCACTGTTCTTTATCTTTTCTTTTGATTGTCTCTCCATTTCCTCTGTCACATGTACACAAGCGCATACTCTCACTCAAGACATGCATAACACGACTATGTCTCGATAAATGCTGATATGAGGGAGAGTAGAGAGTGATAGGAGGGAAACCGAAATTCAGCGGAAATCAGTTTGTAAAGTAGACAGAGCAACACATTTGAAAGCCATAATTTTTTTTACAATTGCTAACACAAATTTCTCTACACTGAGTTCCATTTAAAATAAAAACTCTTCTTGCAGTCAGCACAACAAATGTGGATGAAGATGTGAATGACTTTACATTGCTTTGACACAAAATGTATTCAATGACCACATCTTTCAAAATCCATTAACTGTTCTCTCCATTTATAGGATTATGAAAACTTTGCCACATGATCAGATGTCACTGTTGGACACAATGAATCTGGACGTCTGGAAGTATCTGCCAGGGATGGGTCAGGCATGCAAAAACATCCTGTCTGTTGAGGATGTGTTTTATGCGTTTGGGCCCCAAAGTGCAGAGACGAAGATTGAGATGGTTTTGAGGGTTTTTTTATCAAGTAACAAAAGGTGGTGGCAGCTGAGGGCTTGGTGCCGTGTCAAATGGAGAAAATTGTCTGTACCTAAGAATTACTGGAGTCGGATATCAATGAAAACACCACAGTACGTCAGGTAGACAAAAAGGACAGGAAAAAAAGCTACAAAGCTAGGTCAATCACTGTAGGGAAAACTAGATCACTAGAACTAAGGATCCATTTAACTCTACTGCTTGCAACAGGATAACTGAGTGGCCTCTTGACCAGGCTTTTATGTGTGGCATGATAAATAAGATGAATTCCAGGCGCGCCACGTTGAGAGACCAGCTCAGCCAGTTACGCCCTCAACTGCACCAACACTGCCAGGGAGAGAAACAAAAAGGGAAGAATGGAAAAAATGATCAAGAGAACAAACCACCAAACACAAAAAACAAACACCACCATGACACTTTCAGAAGATCGCTGTTCATGTCCCGTTTTAAACTACAGGTCAACGTAGCTATTTTAACTTTACATATCAAACGTAACATTCTACGTAATATGCATAATTACATCATGTACATATACAATTTCAAACCAAACCAAGATATTTAGCTAAACCCAACTAACCCTAACCCAAGTAGTTTTGTTGTCTAAATTTAACCAAACTGGGACTAGGTTTGAGGAAGTGTTGATCTTGTGCCACAGATGTGAGCCCTAATTTATGAAACACTCTTGTGAGTTGTATTAGAGTGTAGGAACAAATGGCCAATGTGGTATTGTTGACGAGAACTTGTGAACAAATGCAGAAGACAGGGTTGACTTGCACTGTTGTATTTATATATCTGTTGCTATCAAGTGTGTATACCTGTAGTTCTGTATTGCATTACTGGAAAACTTTAGTGTAATTCTGTGCACTTACACTTAATTACTTCATGTTAATATGCAGATTTAGAATAATTTATTAATCTTTATAGGGCAATTCAAAATGGTAAATAAATTAAGCCTATTGAATATTTTTTTCAGCATTCCTAATTCCCATCCATCCATGGATGGATGGGAATTAGGAATGCTGCACCCGCAACCCGATACCGGATAAGCGGATGAAGATGGATGGATGGATAATTCCCTTCTGTGACATATACTGTAGGGTAGCACAATCAATGCAATAAAGAAGAGCCATTTTTGGTTTTATAAAATAACGTTTAACCAAATTTATGAATAAATTAAAAAGGTAAATGTAGTTCTTTTTAATATTACCTTTTGTTAGTGTTTTTTAAGGTAATAAATGTGTGGCAAAGGTCTGTTTTTGGGAGGGAAATGTCATTGTTCTGGTGCGTGAGTGGATCTTGAAATGTGTTATGAAGTGTTTTGTTGGTAAAGAGAACTGTTGTTTTTAAAAGAAGTGAATCTAGATAGCAAGACAAACAGCATGAAGAAAAAGCTGAGGAGGAATGTATTTATTCTCACAGTGCAGTCCTGGGCCACCTGGGTGCCTCACACACTCAAACACACCTTCCATAAATCACATTCCCTGGATAGGAGCAAAGGCAGTATGTTTTAGATACTTGAAATGTCATTATCATTATTGTATGTGTCTGATTGGGCTCACAGGTGCAACATACTAAATGTCTAAATGTGAGTTTAACCCTCTTGTGGGTTTAACCGTTGATGGTATTTGCATGGTAAAATTGATCTTTGCATTTTAAATCCATGCAGAAATTAAAACATACATGTAAATACTTAACATACCGAAATTGATACATTTGTTTTCTACTCTGTACTGTCTGTGAGTTGTTCACAGTGCCTTGCCAAACCACTCAATAACAATTTCCCATGGTGTGTGCCTCAGTTTGGTGCCATCAATATTACAAAAGCATTGTATGCCTAAAATTCTTGCATGCTGTAAAGGCTTTTTTGTTATAGCAGGATGGAAGTTTTGTCTATCTAACAGGTCAACTTTATTGACATTTCTGCAATATGTGCCAGACATACAGAGCAAGTTGAAAATATGTTTCTCTCTGACCAACGGTGCAAGGACACATACATCAAGTAAAAGATAAGATATATATACAAATTAAAATAATGTCAAATTAAAAAAACAAGTAATGTGTACAAAAAAAGATAAACATAAGTAGTATATACAAATAAAAAAAATTATGTACAATACAGTAATACATTCAAAAATGAAGAAAGATAAATATATTGAAATGTGCAATATAAAGAGAACAGTTTATGATGGTCTTCTATAAAAAGTGGGCAGTGCTGATGCTAATGGAGGGGGGGTCCAGGGTTCGTTGGGGCAGAGGTGAGGGGAAGGAGAGAGGAGAGGATGTTGAGCTTTCTGACAGCCTGGACAATGACAGCCTTTCTGACAGCCTGGACAATGCCCGTCTGGCGGAACTGGCTCAGATGCTCCGGTACCTTCTCCCAGATCAACCCATTCAAACCTCACTCTGAACGCATAAAATACTGACGTTTGGAAAGTGGCTGTTCGCGTCTGATGCGACGAAAAAGGCACCCTTTGGCGTGTGTGTAGAATGTACTGGGGAGAGCAGCATCTACACGAGGTTTAGCTAGTAGTACGTAAGGGGGAAATGCTGCGTAGGGAGGTTGTTCGGGGTGGTGGATGGTTCAAACACAGGACTGTCACCCAGGAGACTGACGTTCGTGTCCCGCGTGTGTCCTTAACCGTGCCGTTATCCCCATGTGTCACAGAACCGTAAGCCCATTCAAGACCTTTCCCTTAACCCGACCATCCTGTTCCCGTGAGTCACTGAACCATAAGCCCACCCCGCAAGCTTTTCCTTAATCTAACAGCGTCAAAAGGGACGCCAAAAGTCCCGACCAAACGAGTGTTATATGACGCTAAAGGTTACGACCAAGCGTGTGTTGTAATAACACCGATAAAGGCCTGACTAAGCATCCGTATTTTACAAGATGGGAGTGAGAATCTGTTGGTTAGCCTTTTCTCCTCTTTTCTCCTCTCCAGAAACAAATGGGACGATCTTCTCTCCCGATGACATTCGATGAGCAAATAAGACTGCAGTGTCAGCAGGACACTAACCATATGCCAGTACAATGAAGCAGTAATGCAATTTATACACACTATAAAGCACTGAGCTGTGATTATAGTTGTATGCTAATAAAACAGCTCTGTGAAGACAGAGCTGGCAGCGTTGCTCTATCGCAGAGGGTAAAGAGAAGAGATAAAACGGCCGCATAATTACAGGGGAGGGAGGAATGTGTGTGACTGTGTGGAGGTGTGGGTGTTGAACATGTGTGTTGGAGGGGCTAAATGTGTGTGGGCCTTTATACATGTCAAAATGTTGTGTGTGTCTGTGTGTGTGTGTTTGTGGTTTGGTGTGCCAGGTCTGTAAAGAGGCTCTCATCTGTTGCCCAGAATTACTTTTAATTTACTCTATTTTGCTTTTCTGTGTCACCCTGCATCTGTCTTTCTTCAGTATAAACAATGTTTTAACATCCCTGACCATCTGATAAAAACACAATCTCTTCCACAAATTAAATCTTTAATAATACAGTTAAATTATCCATTATTGCTCTTGATAATTGTGTGTTCACAAATACGTCAGGTTGGTCAAAGCTGAATCAGGAAATTGGTCTGTAAAAGTGTGACAAACAGTTTGGACAAAATGATCCTAGTCGGTAGTTTGTTTTCTCTTCAAAATAAGTTTGTCTAACTTAGGAACTGTTCTGTATTTATTTACGGGTCTACCGGAGGAGTATTAGGACCTTGAGTCAAAATAGACTTTTTCTATGACCCTCCAAAATGATTGGGGAAAGAGGTAACAATTGATTGATCCCTTCAGTACCGGTTTGCACCTGGCAAAGATCTACAAATACTCACTATTTTTTTACAATCATAACATTCTGCCTTCTCATCTTACACATCACACTCCACTGTGATGGTGGCCATTGCAGTTTATTTACTCACTAACAGTGTTGTGGAAACACAACTTACTTAAAATATTAAATTACTCCTCTACTCACATGAAATAAAAAAATTAAATATTGAGAACATTCAACAAAGCACACTGGGTAATAACCCACATTGATAGTTGGTCCCCCCAATCAGAAATTCAAAGTTAGGTGTGTTGGTATGCAAAGGGATGCCCGGCCTGTCCACCTTTACAGACCTAAATACTCTTTGGCTGAATGGGACCTGTGTCTTCGCAATCCGATATAAGTTACATGTATCCCTGTCCTCTCTTTTACACTTCAACAATTTGGTGTGTTTTTCAATTCAAGTCTAAACCATTTGCAGCATGCCCATTAGAAGCGATGCAAAATAATTTAAATAAATAATTTAAAAATTATTTTAAGATTATTTTTAAAAGAGAGTGAGTGGGGGAATGTCATGCATGTCAAGCTTTGGGACAAAGGTCAGAGTTGAACCTTGAGCCGCTGCGTCAAGGAATTAACCTCTATATATAGGCGCACGCTCTACCAGGTGAGTTACCCGGGCGCATTGATGCATAATCTTAAACTTAATGAGGTGGACCCTCACATCATGTGACATAGTTTTAATATTCTTACCAATAATGTCCCACTCCTCATCATCCAGTGTAATATTCAGATCCCTTTCCCATGTCTTTCCTTAGGGGTGACTGGGCTCCATCCCCCAGATTCTGCATAAGCATAGAATAATATCCAGAAGCCTCATGGTCTTTCCCAAAGTTCATCAACACCTATCTAAACATTCTGGTGCCTTCAGGGCAAAGATCAATACTAACAGATGGTGAAGTTCAATTCCTGTACCAAATCCTAAAAGGATTTCAATATGCCACCAAGATACAGATCCCCCTGTGTGACAGTTCCCTTTTCTAGCTAGTCCCTCCAAAAAAGGGGAACTCTAGCAATACATTGCACCAGATACATTGAGGCATTTAGATATGGATCTGGTTCAAACAGCTAGGCCACAAACTACTTTTAAGTGTTTGCATATTTTCAACATTTTTTTTAATCACACAGTACCTTTGAGGTTAGTCTGGAGAATATTCTAGACAGTATTTGTCAATGTTTTGGCTTGTTGCAATTATAATAAACATTTGCATTTCTACCATGGCTTATTATTAGGGCTGTCCATCAATTTAAATATTTAATTGTGATTAAACACAAATAATGGCATGATTGTCCATTATAAATTGAATTTGGGATTGTGATCCCAAATTAATCTCACATTTTTCATCTATTCTAAATGTACTTTAAAAGGGATATTCTTCCAGTTTTTAACTCCAACCCTTCAACTAACTTTAAACATCCCTTTGAAGAAGTGATTACCCTGCCAACATGTCTTCACTTTGCAAAAATGTCCTCTACCTCATGAGGTCTAAACTCAATATGGTCCCCACAAAGACAGAAGTACACACACACTCACACACACACATGCACATACCACAGACCCATTATTGAGTCATGCTCACTCCTATCATTAACTCTGGAAACTGTGATCAAACAAGTGTTTCACTAATGATCCGCACTATTTTTCTAAACCATTATCACATGCGTACTTACCACGAGATTTATACTCAGACCACAGATGAATTTACTCCTCTCTGTAATCCATCACTTTCTGGATGGATGTTTGGACACATATTGCACAGGTGGTAAGCACAATGAAAACAACCCCTGCTCAATGTAATTCAATTCAGTGAAATCTAATGTGCTATGTTTTGTGACCATTGTTTATAGTATTAGACGTATACAGTGCCTAATGTAGTTACATTGGTAAACTAAAGATATAGATATTTTTTAAAGATTTAGCTTGTGCTGTTATATTGGAATTAATGGTAGGCTGTACAAGATTACACCATTTTTTTGCACTAAAGGTAGATTGTTCTGATATTAACAGAAACACTTAACTAACAATAGCATCATGTCATTTCTTATTAAACACCATGCAGTGGATGACTGACACACGCACACACACACACACACACACACACACACACACACACACACCATCATTACCGCTCACCTAGAATAAAAGTCAGCATTTGAAAGCAAAACTGTCATCTCTGTTCAAAACATTGACATTCTTAGTCTTGGTAAGCAACACACACCTGGTAGGTGCACAGGCTGAGACGTCTGACACCAAAAGCTGATGACAAATCCCACACTTGTGTCATATTCTCTAACTAATTTTAAACTTTGGTTGGAGGAACCGTGGATGTATGTATTAGTTTTGAGCACACTGCGTTAAAGCTGTGTAGCACGGAAGAGTTTAATTTTTCAAAAAGTATTTAAAAACTGACACTATTCTGTCCTTAGAACAGGATTATGTTGACTCAATTCATTCAGGGAGACTTACCTCAAGAAAGATTTGATAATTTTTTTGCATCAAATGTTCACACACTTACTGAGTTGCTGATAACAACTGTACTCAAACCATATTTTGACGACTGACAAGCCTTTAAAGATTAATTTTGAAAGTTTAGTATTTGGAGAAGGAAGATAAGTAGTGATAGTTTTAAGCAGCAGAATGATTATTGTTATTAAGGTGGGAAGAACTAAATAACCACTTACAGCAGCAGTAAATGAGGATTTGAACTTTACCTTCTGTTCAGTAAAGACTTTTTCACTGACCTTGTTGACGTGAGGGTGACTATCACTGCAAGTTGTAAGGTTAGATAAGTGCCTGGACTGTTGAAGCACATCTGAAAAGAATCAGCTGAGGGTGTTTGATGTGCGTCTCTTGCTTGCCTACCTCTGGAGATGTTCCGTGCACATCCAACTAATAAGACACAGAGGCAGTGCCAGGACATGCTGGAGGGGTTAAGAGTAATACACTCAGGGAGGGTTAGGCTTATGCTTTACTTACAAGTTCATTATAATATCATTACAAGCAGTGGTGTGGTCTAGCTTTTTGTAGTGAGTATACTGTAAGTTTTCCCTCCCAGCTTCATACCCACCCGAGCATCAGCCTCATCGGGCTTATTTTCTGTAGTTTCTGTAACCTTAATGTCTGCTGCAGTGTCACCAGAAGTGGCGGTATAGCTTCAGGAGCCGGCCTACCAAAACACTGAAAGAGTGTAGTATAAATTTGCTTCCATTTAATATATATCTCTTGGCAACTCACAACACAGACAGGGTGAATTTATGGATGGAAGTGTGAAAGTTCTGTCATAAAAACAATCATTGTAATGTCTCCTTGCACTTTTCTAAGTGGGTATACAGAAATCCGTGACCTTTCCTAGTGGGCATACGATGTATACATGCAACTCACATAGAGTACACCACTGATTACAAGTTGCAGTTTATTTAACATCTGAGTCAGGGTTGCTCTGTCACGTTTGTGAGGCCTAGTCAAGCCTGATCTCCTATTCACTGCAAGCAAAGGAAAAGACATGCCACAAATAATAAAATGTAGCAGTTGCTCTGTGTAATATGACTTTTTTAATTTGATGTTCAAGCAACACTTGAAATAGTTGCACACGGAATAGGATTAGTCTGATTCTGGGATTTTACATCAGAGTTATATTTTGTACTAACATGACAAGGCTCCATCTGTGTGCAAATAACAGTCCCTGAAAAGAAAATTATAATCAGTCTCGGGGGAGAAAAAAAATGGTACTGCTCATGCACTGCAGCCAAGTATCTTCATTTATAAAGAGTCAATTACATATCTTAAAAGCAAAGTGGATTCCCAGTCTGCTTGCTGGTGATTAAATTGGGGAATCTCTGTCTATATGATGCCTGACTATCTTCCCCTCACATTAATTTCTATTTCGCTCCTTTTTATCTCAGTCTGTACGTCTTTCTGGACTTCATACTTGTCATCCTCTCCCCATCTTTTTCACCTTTGCATTTCTATCCTTCTCTGCTCCTACAAAGCATTAATTCAGCAACTGTGAATCAATATGTGTTAATATAGTTTTACCCCATGGCAGCTTCTGAACACTTTGCACACACACACACACACATGGCAGAGTTTCTCTACGCTAACTGATAAGCTACATTAACGTCAAGGCCATGCACTAAATGTCCAAGGCCAGCAACTTGATTGGTCAATACCCAGCGGCCTGTATCCTAATTGGCTGGCCTACGAGGAAGAGCAGAGGGACTTACTACTTGATTAGGAAGAAGAGAGATGCCAAGATTGGATCCACAATCACAGTTGATGGGTGGGGGGTGTGTGTGTGGGTGGGTGTGTGTGTGTGTGTGTGTGCGCGTTTGTGCGTGTGTGCGTACGTGTGTACGTGTGTGCGTGCATGTAGTCTGCACTGGTATATTCAGCTCATTTCTGCCCTGCCAATAAATCTGTACTTACACGGAGGCCTTGATATTTAATATCCTCACTTATCCTATTGGCTTCCATGAAAGTCATTGAACTGCTCAACTAAAGCCAACATTTATCAATGTATATTATTTTTTTGTATCTAACATAAGCAAGGACTGTCTATCTATCTAGCCGTCTATCACGAAAACAATTTTTTTGTACTGTCAAATGATTTAAAATATGCTTAAAATTATTAAAATATTTAATCATGATTAATTGGAATTAATCACACATTTTTAACTGTTCTAAATGTCCCTTCAGTTCTTTCTGCAAATGTTTTTTTTTTATTGAAAACAATATTGGCAATTTCACACTAACATTCACACTTCGAGCAAATAATCTCTCACCCAATGTAACACTGTCCATCAATAAAAGGGTGAAAAAATACATTGACAAGGGGGGAGGAGAATTTGCATGTGTGCTTGGCCATCAAGTGGTATTTCAGACTGGACATGCTTCGATGATAGCTCAGCTCACAACAACAAAACACGCAACAATTTGGCAACTTTTAAAAAGTAAAATTTCTATTCAGAATCTTATTGACATCCATTTCGCCGGCTCACGCTCACCATTCAATCAAAATGTAATGTTACTACTCTTTGGCAGGCTCACAAGCCTAAACAAGTGTGTGCGGCGTGCCTGTTGCTTTTTTTCCAGTCTAGCTAGATCCGGTGTTGTGTTGTAGTTTTTCACATTGTAGCATGTAAAAAAAACTATAAAGTTTGCTAGGCCAAAAAGAACGTTCATCTTGAGATAAAAAAATCAACGCCGTTAAAACGGGTCTGCGTTAACGCCGTTTAACTGACAGCACTACTATATACTGTATATATTTGTGGACCAAACTGATCTGGGGACTCCTTGTTGAAACTGCCCACTGGGGATGTCATTTGAGAATAACATAGCCTACCTTAAAGGGCTTTTTCTGTTTGAATTGGCTCAGCCAACAGGAACTTTGAAGTGACATTAACTGGCCGGTATGTCTGCCTCACTCCCCACTGCCGGTAGACTACAGTTAGCTAGCTAGCTTGGCTGTCTCCGGAACCATCTAGTCATCTAGAATCCCAGCATGCAGAGTTACTTGTGATTCCTAAAGTCTCTAAAGTAGAATGGGAGCAAGAGCCTTCAGCTATCAGCCTCCTCTCCTGTGGAATTAGCTTCCAGTCTGGGTTTGGGAGACAGACACCGTAAAACTCTCCTCTTTGATAAAGCTTATAGTTAGGGATTGAGGAGTCGCAGCGTTCACCCAGCCTGGCCTACCTGCTTCTTGTCATTCATTTAGATTAATTTACCATATAGTCAATAATATAATCAAGGTAGAGGGAGGCAGGCCAGTACAGCCCAATCCGGCCGGGGAGAGTTCTAGCCCGACCAGGTTATAGTTTTAAACTGCCCAGGGACTTCCTTTGATACACTGAGCTCCTCTCTCCTCTCTCTTTCCATTTGTGTGCATCCTTGTCCCAGAAATGCTTGTTACTAACCTAGCTCTATGGAGTTATTTCCTGGAGTCCTTATGTTCTTTATTTCCAGCATGTTTTCTTTGGATTAGGGAGGCACCAATATCATAGTTGCAGCTGTCACAGTGGTCCTGCTACACGTCCTGCGAGGCCCTGTTACATCCTGCTACGCTCTGCGGTACCATGCAAATTCCTGCTTTGTCCTGTAACACCCTGCAGTGCTCTGCTATGCCAGAAACTACTACAAACTACTATTACTTATCACTGTTCCATTATCTTTTATTGTGACTGTTATTGCTACTATTCCTTACAACCCCAACAGACACCGCCTACCAAGAGCCTGGATCTGTCCGTCTGTCCGAGGTTTCTTCCTAAAAGGGAGGTGTTTGAAATGTTTGGTCCATGTAAATTATAGAGTGTGTTCTAGACTCTTATAGTCTATCTATAAAGTGTCTTGAAATAACTATGAAATATTATGAATTGATGCTATAAATAAAATTGAATTGAATCTAGCTGCCATCTGCTGTCCACCTGGCAAAGTAGTCTCCTAGTGGCAGGAAGTGGGATGGAGGGACCGGCTGACTCTGGCCACCAGCCTACTAATACTTACTTTCTCCAAAAGGTTTTTGATCATCTGGTGATGGCAATGTGCTTTTTATACTGAGTGTGTGGATGAAGCATGTTTTAATTTTACTCAGTGGCTGGCTAGCTAGTTAGTTGGTGGTTAAATAGCGATTGCTGCGTTGGCTCATGTGATCGTCATCAATCATCAATGCATTTCTACATCTGGACCAATCAGTGTTCCTCTTGTGCTGGGAGAGTACCTACTTTGAAGTAGGGGCGAACTACGATCTTTCACAATTCTTGCGGTGCGCACACATTAAAAAGGGGGGTTCTTAGAAGTGGTTTCTAAGACCAATTAAAATTTCCTCCGCTCCGAAAATGCCTAATAATATGACTTTGCAGGGAAAATAAATTATAATGTAATATACAGTAACTGACCTTTCCCAAAACCCTCACCCTTTTACCACTATTGTCACTCATTTCTATCCCTCATCCCATCCACTCTATCCCCTCTGTACCTCACCTACCCCCTACCAGCTCCCTCACACTGTCATGAGGATGAAAGTGTCAGCACAATTCCTTTTATGTCAATGGACCCACTGAGTTGGAATTCACACAGTGCTTAAGAAGTCTATCTAATTTAAGTAAGATATGTGAATTCACTTTGTTTGTGTAGCCTACCGCGTAGATAGGCAAAGCACCGCAACCAGGCAGCTGTCATACACATAGCTATGAAAAGTAATGCACTGAAATTTGGATGTATTCCACGTATTACTTTAAGCCCCACAGTGACTGCTTCTGTATTAGTCTGCGAAAATGTAGGTAGGAAGTCGGGGTGGTGGATGGGTCCCAAAACACGGAACATTCAAGCCAGAGAGTGGAGTTCATGTCTTGGAAGAAGTTAATCGGAAAAGACTCTCAGCCCGGAAACGGGTGTCAGCGTCCCGGAAGTACTACTTAAGGGGACCAGTGTGTTATTTTTATTTTGTTTGGGACATTTTTAGGCCACAGAGGGGGAATGACTTGCAGCAAAGGGCCGCAGGTCAGAGTCAGGTCTCGCGCTGCATCGAGAATTAAACCTCTATATACTGTTTGTGCTCCTGCTCTACTAACTGAGCTAACCCGGCCACCTGGGACCGGTGTTTTATCATTATCATTTTTTTTAAATAATCACTTTGATGATTATACACCGCCACATGACAGTCACCATGTTGTGTAAAGTTTATTGTTACGGCCGCTGTCTCCTGATGGTGACAGGTACCTGGCTAAACGTAATTGTAAATTGTCATGTGACCATACAGCAGTCGTCGTAATTTCGTAAAATATCATTCTAATTGTTGTGCATAAGCTTTCATATAAAATTATACAAACCTGTTCAAAAAACTGTAAGCTACTATAAAGAGTTATATACTCTTACATACTATAAGAGCTAGTTATATTTAAACTGAAGCAGGCCTGACTGAGTGACTAAAAGAGGAATGAGGAAGAATTAAACCATATCTCTACAAGTCTCTGTCTCTACACATGCTACAGTAAACATACTATGATGTAGCGGAAAAGGGGAAAAGACAAAGTGACAGCATAGCCCTTTTCACACTTGAAAGGTATGTAAGGTAAGTAAGGCGGGGAAAGTGAGGTGATAAAATCAGACACTTCTGCAGCTGGTGGAAGGGGAAACATGCATCTGTCACGGAACAGAGGTGACAAGAAAACCCCACTGCATAATTCTGACTATAGACCAGTATGATACACAAATTGTTTTATTATATTTTACAAATATTATTTTCACAGTATCGAACATGGTGGCATAATTCTATTTAATAATTAATAATTCTAAGCTTCTTTTCAGATATTTGCATTAGCTTGTTACACTGAGACTCACTTCTAACCTATACATTACATATAGGCTAAATCATTTAGTGAATTAATTAAATGGCATAAACTGTGCTCTCTTTATTGCCTGTTGCTGTAACCATGCTATACTTAATTAAAAAAGAAAATTAATTAAAGTTGGATTACAGAATAAATTACAAACTGCTGCTGTGTGAATTACAGTAAGGGTCTGAAGTGATTATTGGCAATTATTTTAAAATGAAACTGATAAACTGAATAAAATTGTTCTATGTGATGTATTTAAAAGAAAAGCACAGTGGGTGGGAAATAGGTTCAGTATGTTGAATAGCTATTTAGTGAGTAGGCATAAACTGCTGTAAGTAATGTTATTGCTAACATTTTACTTGAAAGTATTGACATAATCGTGTCATGACACTCTCACGTTCGCGTTACTACACTCAAAAAAACAAATCAGGGGTGTTGTGGACTTTAAACGTTTATGACTTTCTGTAATTAAGTGTCATTCGGTTTTTGTCATGACAAGTTGACATTTGTTGGGTTGTCAACCAGAAGTTGTCTTGGTCATGACGAGTTGTGATGTCTTTAAAAAGCCAGCTTGACATTCCCAAGATGACCAGAAGATGTATTTGTCATTTAGTTTTGTGTCGATAGCATTTACTGTGATAGAAATATTGCAATTGCAAATTTTCTATTTAAATGCATTATTTTCAAAAAAACAAACGTTTATTATGGCGCCCTCTAACGGCCAATCTTGGCCAAATTCATTTAATTTGGCCGAGATATAGTATGATATGTGTTTGGTAGATAGCTAGGAAAATTTGTTTGGTCGTCAAATGCACACTCTACTTTAACGTAGCAAGTAAATTTTAGTAAATTTTTGTCAGGGCCATCTGGAGACGCTACCTACCAGGTTTTGTATAGAACGGTCGCACAGCCTAGGACGAGTTTGACAAAGCTGGTTTTGTGCAATGCGCGATTTTGCGAAAAAACTTTTAAGCAGAAATGGGTGTGACCTATATCATGTGACTAAGCTTGATTCAGTGAACACGTGGATGTATGGTTTTTCAATGTGCAATGTGTAATGTGGGAGTTAAAAGCAAAAAAAGTGTAGCATCAGCTAGTGGTCCACATGTGTAATTTTTGGTAGGTGAGGTCCAGGACCCATTGTACATCTACCCTCTAAATTTAAAGTTGATCACATTTGTGTAATTGGTGAATCCAAACATGGGTCCCATAGGCGACGCCCACTTTGACCAATCAGTACCTGTAGGGGTGGCCTCAGGAGGAGCTAGCTTGTTAGCTTTTAGCTGCAAAAATCAGTAAGTTTCTGTCTATTATGGTTATTAAATGATTGAAATATGAATCAGAGGTGCCATTTTCACTCAGTTACGAATTTCTCGGTTCCAGAGTGTTGATAACTTTTTGTCAGGTCAGTCTGAAGATGCTATCTGCCAAGTTCCATGCAGATCAATCGCACCCCTATTATGAGATTCAATTGGATACGATGAACGTGTGGATATATGGTTTTTAAATGTGCGATGTACGGTTTGGGAGTTTCAGGGCCAAATGTGTATTTTCTACTATAGCAACACCTAGTGGTGGAAGTAGGTCATTTGTTGTGCCTGAGGTCTTTGCGGATATTTGGATCAGTCCTGAAAATGGCACCGCCCCACTATCTACGGTTTAGACTGTAGCAGGAGTTTTAAGCAGAGAAGAACAATAATGATAATGATGGAAAATAATAATAATCCTTAGAGAAACAATAGGGTTGCACAGCCCTGCTGTGTGAACCGCATAGCTTTGCTACCATAGTTCCCAACCGCCTCGAGCTTGGGCCCCCAAATAGGAGAAAATACAGCAGGAATTTCCTCAACTACTGTACATGAAATCACATGTATGCTGATGGAAAATGCTAACGTGTGTCAGTAACACATAACTGCATGCATGCACGACAACAAGCAGCTTCTTCAAGGCCCCGTATTATAAAATCAGCTGCTTGGCTACCAGCTGACATGCAGTCACATTCATATAGTGGGACAGAGAAGCCATTATAACCTGACATGACAAACTGTAAGGTCTCATTATAAAAAGTAAGATTTGCAAGTCTTTTATGATTATAAAACAGGTTAAGGTGCTTTATAAATACTGTAAAAGTTTTAAAATGCTCAATTGATGGAGAAATGCACAAAGCCTGTGTTCAGAAACTGTGCCTTTAAACAAGCCTTCACGACTTCCGTGAGGTTTTGATGTCACAACCACACTATAGGTATTTACCTTGCGTTCATGGGCATTGGAAAAACATATTTCCCCCGTGAAAACGTCAGCATTCATGTCTCTTCCTGTGGGAATCAGAGGTGGGAAACTCAAGCTAAAATTTTGCTAATAGAGTTTCCCAGTTTGAGACACTTTGTTGACAACTGACGTTTGATGTAGGCGACTTTGGTTCACTGGAAATATTTCAGTGAGAATAAACTGTTCATTGTGGACTATTGTGGACTCAGCCAAGAAACCTACAGAGACATAACAAATTATTCATAAATAGGCCCATGTATAAAAAACAACACCTTAACCGTGTCCTTTCCCGTTTGTTGTCAGATGCAGATAACACAAACAGCTGTTGATGTGCTGTTTATGTGCTCACGTAAGAAAACAGCAGCCAATCTTTGTTATTGTGGCCTCCATGTTTTCACCCACCTGATGCCCTAGTCTACACCCAACAGTTGGTGGCAGTCATGCAACAAGTTATGCCAAACACCAATATAAGAGAAGAAGAACACACATCATGCAAACGCTGGCAGTCAGAAAAACAACCTAATCACCGATGTGGTCCCTGATATTCGCACCAAAAGTGTCAGTCATTCCCCAGCTGCAATGATGGTGCAAAATGCTGAAAGCGCAGATGCAGAAGACCCAGCCACACTGACCAATCAGAGCAGCAATTGGGAGGGCTTAACACTAGGAAAGTCATGATGGTCATTTTGCCCAATATGAAATTTATATATGTAATAACTTTGCTCAATAAAAGAATACATTCCTGCTGGTACCTGACTTTTCCTAAAATAGTATTTTTTTCATTTAAAATTGTTTATGTACACATTATACAGAAGGCAAAAAAAATCATTTTTACCTATTTTGGCCATACACGGTCATATTGACCACTCAGATTTTCACTGTATTGTTTTTAATCTTTTGCGCGGTTGAAGATGCATATTGGTTGCTTAGTAACTATCAGTGTTCTCTGTCAGAGAAAAGTCATAAGCAATCTCAAGTAACAAGTGTGGGCATCAGCGATGGGCCAAAGGCAAAGCCAGAGTCAGTAACTTAGGCTACCACAATACATACGGCGTGAATGGACTCTGAATCAGAAGGTAAGCGCCGGGCACTCACTCTGTGCCTACATGTTCATATAACTTTATACATACTCGGACTGGCTGGAATCATTGCACACATCCTCTCCAAGGAGTGCACCAGCAGTCTCTAGAGGAAAAAAGGAAAAAAATGACTGTGGCACATGGTCCGAGCACCACAGCAGACATCAAAACGGAGGCAGTGCCAGGTTAGGTTAGGTTAGATTATACATGTTCAAATAAGATACGTTTAGGGGCTATTTGCCTGTTATGAGTTATGTTGAATCATTTAATTAGGTATTTATCATGAAAGATTATAGAGTTTGGAATCTGGAATCTGGCGGTCAAAATGACTGCTCACAGCAATTCTAGTAGTTATGGAACCCCGGCACTTCAAGTGTTAAAGAGACAGGCGCTGAAACACAGCAGGTGAATACAGATGTATTAGGACAGACAGTATGAAAATAATAATGTAAAATTAAATTAATTAAATCCAACCCCACAGCCTGTTAATTGTCCTTCTGCTCATTAACAATCTCACATAGCTAACTCCATAAATTAAAGCAAAAGTTCATAATTATCCAACCTGATTGTCTGTCACTGATTTATTTTGATTGACATGTTGAGAGGCCTATTGTACATATCAACAAATATAAAAGCCTTTTCCACATATTTTCTTCAAATGTGGCAGAAACTTTATAATGTGCCTGTTCATAGTCCATAGGGGATACAACACAAAACCTAAAGTCTTGTGTTTATATGGTCAGTTTTGTGATCTCAACTAGGGTTTCTTGGTATTTTAAAATACAAATTGTTACCACTTTAGATTAGATTAGATAATACTTTATTGCTGCCATTTGCAGAGTTTTAAACCTTGTATCATCCGCACCGAGATTAATGCCCATGTGGTTTTCTAATGCTCTGTTAGAACTCACAGCTCACAACAGTAGGCTAATTTGGCTCATGATGAGAAGGTACAAATTGATGGATCTAGGTGATGAATACCAGATGTAGTCACTTGATTAATATTCTCTCTGTTACTGAACAGAAACACCTCATAATATCAGGTATGAGGGTTCTTCCATATTGGAGCAAAGTTATCGCGCTTTCCTGTTTATATCACATCCAAATAATGTACCTACACACAAGTAGTGTGTGTGTGTGTGCGTATCCGTGCATGTGTACGTACTACATGGACATAAATGTTTAATAATCTTGACCTTATTCCTTCTAACAATGCCACAGAGGTAACACAAGTAAACGGACACAAACACATGGAAGTTTAACTCACAGACACACACACGTTGAGAAAATGTGAGCAGGGATGAGTCATTTTAAAGGTTTAAAAATGTGGTTTATTATCTCTCTCACACTGTATTAGAGAGAGAGAACTCGTGATTGCACTACCCAATTTACTTTCACTCATACAGACATGCACGGGATAATTGAACCCTTCCACTAGTGGTCAAAGCGTGGATATATGAAATCCAATAAATCTTGCATGGTGGCAGAAGGCAGACAGCACAGACATAGGGATGTACAGATGAAGAGAGATGGGTCTAACTGTGTGTGTGTGTGTGTGTGTGTGTGTGTGTGTGTGAGAGAGAGAGAGGGGACAAGACAGAAAGTGACAGAAGGAAACAAAGCATAGCCTGTGTTTGTATGTTTGGTGTCATTGCTTCAATGGACTTCTGGATGTTTGTATGTTTTACACATGATTGGTTGAGTTCACACTTCAGCTGCATCTTCTTCACATTCGATTTTTCTATTGTGTGATACCTAGGATGTTTTCTAATCATCATCAGACTTTCAGACTTATGCGGAGGGGGGGAATGGAGGATAATGGCAAAGTTATTAGCCACACTGTCCATTGTAAAGATGTCACTAAATGGAAAAAACAACCTCCTGATTCAAGTTTTACGTAATGTACTTGCTGTAGTTGTGTGCACACTTTAAACATGAAAAGTACTTCAGTTCATCTGCCTAAACGGTTGGCTTGTTCACAAACTATAACATCATCTCACTGGTTTAATTATTGCCCCATTGGAGGTTGCTGTAGAGTCTATTTTGGCATTTTATTTGCAAAGTACAATATCATAACTAATGGAAAATATGGCCAAAACTACAAGGACAAAAAGAGCACAGACTTCTTCCAAGGCCATGCCTTATCTTGTAAATGTAAATGAAAGTAAAACAATATTTTTGTATCCATCCTCTGATTTAGATCAGCTTAAAAATGTAATGGGTTCTTCCTTGTCTCAGCCTACACTTTTACACCACTTTTACAGTTTCATGGAAATCGGGCCAGTGGACAAAAAAACAAGCAAACCAAACTAAAAACATAACATTCTTGGTTGAGGTAATATGCTTTAATTAACCAGAATAATTATTCAAACCTAGCAGCTCCACTGAAGCTGCTTTAAGGTATGGAGTGTATGTAAGGATCCTGACACACACATGAAAACCTCAAAGAAGGAACACTTATGCATGCCTTACATTACCTCATGTCTTCAGTTAAAAATTGTATTTGAAAAAAAACACAAAGGCTACAGCTGATGACCTGCTGATCACCAGTATACACATGTAAATTCACCACCTGGTTGAGAAGTAATAACCACTCTGTCGACTGAGTCCTAAAAGCATTATCCACCCTTGTGCATGTGTTGGTGCGCTCTGTTTATGTGTGCAACTCAGAAGCTTTGATAAATAATTTCAGGGCCATCCATTTGTCCATTTGCTGTTACTCTAAATGAATGTTTCATTACTTTTCAAACTGTAAAAAAAAAAAAAAAAAACTAGACACACATGGCATTTTCATTTTGAATGCACATCTGCAGAGGTAAATTGTGTGTGTGTGTGTGTGTGTGTGCACAACAATAGGCAGACTTTTCTCTTCATAATTAGATAGATGTGGTGTTCAATGATTGATAGTGTGTGTCCCAAGGTCATATCTTAAACTGTCATGCAGGTACTGCTGAGGCGTCATAACCAAGAACACAGCTGAATCCATCAATAGACACCAACCCAGTCTCACGCCAGTTCATGAAATGGTCACGTTATTTTGATTTATTCATTGTGTATATGTCACAATTTTCTTGTTTATTACGTGTACATGTTACGATTTTGTGACCATTTCATGAACTACTGCTCTGGGGGACGCAACAATGGGGAAATGAAACGGCACACGCCAGCCACAACAACGAGACAGTTGTGGTTAGGAATAGAATACCGCGGGAAGGAACTGCAACACGCAGGACACAATCCCTGATCTCCGGGGTGAAAGTCCTGTGTTGTTTGACCCAACCACCAGCCCGACCAACTTCCCAGTGCAGATTTTCAGCTTTCCAATACTACTTGCTACTGTAATTGTTCTGTGATCACAAAATAGGCCTTCCATTAATACATTACTTCAAAATACACAAAAATATCGACATTAACGTGACCTGTACACAAATCAATAGATTAAACAACGTGACAATTCCCAAACTGCCATGAGACTGGTCTGCAGACACACACACACACACACACACACACACACACACACACATACATAGAACACTTGCAAACAGAAACAGTATTTGTACAAAATTTAGTATGCACAAGTTTAAGATGGATTTAATGGCCAGATCATCAGATTACTGGAATTATGCACATTAACCTTTTGTTTTAAATTAAAGCCACAAGGCAGCCCACAGAATAGCATTGACCCTGGTGAAAACAGTCACACCTTGACACTGAACCCATAGCTGCTCCAGGCATGCTGTTCTGTAGGTGACCCTTACTCTGAGGCACAAAGACAAAGATCCATAAAGTGATTGACAGGATGTCTGATCTTTAGAATGTTTCGTGGGGAGTAAATTGAGGACAACAAAGTCTATAAACTTCTACTGGTGTGTGGCCTGGCAATTTTCATATCTAGTCATCAAATCTTCAGTTTCTGAAGCACTTTGGCCAAACGTATCTTGTGCCAGAGATTTCTATATAAATGTGGTACTGATCATATTAATGGTCCCCATTGTATAGTTTTGGTGACCAGCCTGACTTCTATTCCAATGCAAACTTTTTGTTTTCTAATATACTGTATGTTCCCCAGAAGATAAACCTTTCATATTTGACACTTTTCCTTTGGTGCCACAATTCCATACAACCACAAAATCCCTGTCAAACAGTGACACATAGTTTACATATTCTTGCTCCTCGTAACACCACCCTTGCTTCAATTCTCCTGAAGTTGTTTCCAGATCAAAGCCCATGTGCTTGATATCGAAATAATATATCTCCTCGTAACATACTGTACTTATAAAATCTTGTGTACAAATTTGACAATCTATTAAATATGTGACAACACATTTGTGACATTGTACTTCTCCTTTTGCCTTTTCTACACCCAGCTCTTCAAATTTCCTTCTGGTCAGGGGTGTAGTGTGTGTGTGTGTGTGTGTGTGTGTGTGTGTGTGTGTGTGTGTGTGTGTGTGTGTGTGTGTGTGTGTGTGTGTGTGTGTGTGGCGGGAGGCGCTGAATGTTTTCTCAAAAACCCTGAATTTGTTAGGTTGTTTTTTTTAATTTAAACGTTTTATCATTTCCCTTTATTTGACTGGATCAGCAAATCAATGAAAAGTTCAAAGGCAGAAATATCACTATTTATCCTGTGAACTCTACTAAAAATAAGTTGTAATGCTATTTAAGTCAAATTCCTACCCTATCAATGTTTGTAGCCCAACTTAACAATAGTAACATCAGACAGGATGTAGCCTCTACAGGATGATTCTTTTTCTTGGCAACTATAATTGTTTTCCCAAATGATGTACAAATTATTAGGCATTCAATTATCAAATGGCTTTAAAAAATAGTGCATTTAGCTGCTGTTGTGAAAGGAGGATTCCCCGGACCCCACCTAGGTTTAGGCTGAGACGTGAATGTATTCAACATCTGGCTGCACTCCTGCTTCTGGTGGTTTTACCTCCATCTGCTGTACATCCAAGCCACATCTTGTGTTGTATTGAGCCCACTAGCCAACCAGACTTCATGTTCATTGATGGTTTTTTTAAACCTTCTAGGGCAGTTTATGTGATGAAGGACCTTTTCATTTGTATTCACCATTTCTAATCATTGCTCTGTGGGTACTAAAAGTGTTCCTGTGCTTTCATGCTGGTGACGATCACCTCCTTGGCAATGCAAGCAGCATGGACTCCCCTCTTTCTGCCCAGGATCTCATGGGTAGGAAAAAGTCTCAGCTTTAAGAAAGGAAGTGAACATATATCAGGTTCAGTCCACCTGTAAGTTTCTGTTGGACATCAACAATATATGATACATGCCATGTATGACATTTGGTGTTGAGTAAGTGTCTTAGCCCTTTCAATGATGAATGTAGATTGTGTCAGGGGTGATTTGTAATTAAGTGGAAAGACATTTAAGGGCGTCATTATCATTCATTCTACTTGATTATGACTAGAGTGATTAATGTAGCAATTTATGGTGCAGACCTGACTTAATTCATTACATAGCCCTATTAATGAGAAAGAAAATTAAAATGTTTAATTAAAACACAGTAGAGACATTAAAAGTTTTAAGCTGTGTAATGTGTCTCTGGACAATACAAATAGAGCTGACATTAGCATGTTCCTATAGAAAGTGTATGATTTCGAACAGTTTAAACTGACAATCTAGAGTGGTGTAGAGAACAGTTTACTAAAATGTTTGAACATTTTTAGGAATAGCTACAAAATGAAGGGTGTCATTCATCTGCGATGACATCATGGCCATAAACTCACAGAAATATTCTGTGAAATTTCAGGGTCGAGTGTCACAGAGTATTGATGAATGTGCTGTATGGAAATTGATGAAGCAGTCTGCAACTACTACAAAAGCCCTGTGCAAATGAAAAAAAAGAAGCAGTGAAGAAAGACCTGTGTACCGAGGCTTTGCAGATTGTATGCAAGTCAGGGATATCTATGTGATCTCAGACTCATGTCCTACCTCCACAGACAGGCAAATCTTCTAGGAATTCCTGGCTTCACTCAAGTAGTCTCAAACAGCAACGGTGGGAGGCACTTGAGGGAATAGGCTTTGGGATAGTTCAGATGAGTTCTTCTCAAACCCATAGTTGTTTAAGGGAAGACAGTAATACTAAAAATGTATACAGACCACAGTAAAATAAAAACAATAAAAATCTTGACTTGCACAGTATCATGTACAGTATCATTTAGAGGTGAGGGAAAAAAATGATACAGCATAGTATTGCAATATTTTCAGTGGCAATACTGTATCGATACACATGCGCCAAGTATTTATTTTTTATTATATATGTGTTGATGTGATAGTCAGTTTGAATGCTTGACAATCCCATTTTGCAGCAATAAAATTGAAGTGAGATGAACAAACAGAGAAACGTATCTTTTTATAACAGATGTTGACAAAGTTTCAGTTACAAACTGAAAGAGTGGGAAAAAATAAGTTATTACATGGGACGTGAGGGGTATACTAAAAGGTTTGATTCAACTACAAAATATAGTTGTTGTCAACTATACATACTCTAGGATTGTTTTCTGATCTGATGCCTCTATTGAGAGGAAGACAAATTCCTCCTACCCCACCACCAACAATCTGTGAGTGTATAGATAAGCAGGTGAGCCACTGTGAGTGAATGGACAGAAAGTTCACTTTGTTATGCGTGGATTCAGTTTGCTTCAGGAAAGGCTACACAAAGAACATATTTAATTTGTCCCATTGCGATACATGAACCAATGTGTCCCTGAGCAAGACACTTAACCCACAGTTGCTCCAGAGGCATGTGGCCTCTGTCATATATAGCAATTGTAAATTTGGATAAAACCATAAGCAAAATTACATGCAATGTAATGTAATATAAAAACCCTTTTAAAAAATCCGGGGAATAGGTTGCACTTGTCTGCTATGATCAAGACATACACACACACATATTTATATATATATATATATATATATATATATATATATTTATATTGTTATAGGAGTTGGCTGTTTAATTTTCCCAAACAAGATAAAGGGGAGTTGATTTATCAACACAGATCACATTTCTCATCAATGGAAGTTTTTTTTATGAGGGCCAAAGCACCAATTACACAACCTCGATCACATCCAGTCTGTGAATGTGATTTCTCACCGAGGATTTTATTGCAGTTCAACACAAGACCAATGGTGATCTTTAGCTTCCTCCCACATAAAGACGGATGACTGGTAGTCAAATAGAACTGATTTAGTACACTGGTCATGCATTTTATTTCATGGGTTTTATGAAGAGATATTTAAGAGCCACGCCTGTCATCTGGTCCTAATCAGTGCGGCTTGTGGTTTAATACAGTCAGTTAGACCAAGTCCTCCACTTTTACCACAACATTTCTCATGCCTGTTAAATTAAGTATGGGAACGGAGGGGAGCAGGCAATGAGAAGTGTTTGACAGAGAGTGCTTTTGTGCATGTGTGTACGCATGCGTGTATGTAACCAAATGAGAAAAAAAGTGTTTGATGGCAAAAAAAGATGTGGCCCTCATTCATAAAGACATGAGTGGTGTTAAACTCAAAATCCTTCCATCCCTTCTTAATAGCTCCACAGACCTCAGTGTCCCATGTCAATGAGGGAGTTCAAGACAAAGTTCAACTTGAAAAACACGTCACTCACTACTTACACTGAATGCAGGATGGAAGATGTATTACAGGTCTAATGTTAGATGATGCAGGATTTTTAATGTTTAACTTAATCATTCTATTGGAGAGGTTGCAGAGTGTTCAATTTGATGATGTACATGATAATATTTTAATATTCGGTTTCTGTCTATATAAAGTCTTATAAAATATAAAATTATGTAATTGTCCTGATGTAATTTCAAATTTAACAAATTACAACACAATCAGAAATGTATTTCTCCGGAGGATGCAAAAAAAACCCTATTGTATAAAAAAGGAAAGGTAAAGTAGAACCACAGTCCTTTAGTTATTTTATTTTACTCAAGAACTACATGATTTGGGTTTATAGTCAAATTATATTATAAATCCTTTGAGCGAGGTTTTGATTTCATCCTCTAATTTGTGCAGTTTCAAGTAATAAAGATGTACAGTAAATTTTAGAAAAAGAGGCAAGGGTTGCTGTTCACTAGAAAATTACAAAATACTGTTTATACATTATGCAATGGCTGAATAGCAGTTCATGCTGTAAGAATATCACAGGAAAAAAAACAATAAGATTAGTAAAACATATAGTATGGTTTAACAGAAAGGATAAATAATGTTAATGATAGTAAATATGTAATGGTGTATAATAAATGCCTGTGAAGGAACTTCTGTGGAAATTGTGGGCGATACAATAAACCTCCTAAAAGGCAGCACATGTCTCCCTTCTGTTGGCTCTATGTGAAATAAGGTTCATTACACGTTTTCTGCAGTGTATTTTTTTTCCTCTTTTGACATTATCTGTGTTTGATCATTCAACATATATTATCATCCGAAAATACATTAAGAGTTTTGTAAAGGTAATAAATACAGGGATATTGACTACAACATACTATATAGGAGATTACTTTAATTAAAATACCTCCATGTACGGTAAACTTTCAGTAATCACTTTCATTTTCATATAATTATATTTGTATATTTATAGCGCAATGGGTTAAATAGTTACACATTTTTATAATTCTATGGGTGCGAAAATGTTATGTAAAAGTTACTTTGTATTTCAAGACAGTTAAGTTAAGCAGTTAAAGGGTTAACTTGACAGGCAGGGTTCGGTACATGGAAATTCAGTCCAAGAACAAGCAGAGTTATCCACAAAACAGTAAAAGGGACAATATCCAAAACCACGATTAAGTATGCACGACAGATAATACTGCAACATTAGCATGGGAAAGATGTGAGGAAATCATGGGAGGAGAGAGGAAACAAAGAAAATGTGTTTTTAGAGGAACGAGACGTCCTTTCCTCTGAAGCATCACGTAAATACGTCAGATGTATGGGCAGAGTTAGCAAAGGCTTTCAGCTGCAGAGCTCCCGGGAAGGCTGCTCTCATGTATCCTCGGTTATAGTTCCTCGGAGAACCTTCCTCGCACCGCATTCTCATAATTGGGCTTGTACGATATTCAGCCTGGTCTCAAAGAATTCTGTGAAATGATCACGAACTGTTAACACCTTATTACGTGGTGGTGGCCACAACGGAAAACAATGCCAATGTAAAGTCAATGAGAAGATGACGTGGTATTAGGAGTGACTATGGTAACAAGTAGTATGAAAGCCCGAAAATCTGCGTAAGGACGTTGGTTGGGGTGGTGGATGGGTCAAACACAGGACTGGGGACCATGTCCCGCTTGTAATGTTTCCTAAGGTCGCTTTTCCTAAACCCACCCGTACTGTTCTTCCTGCGTGTCACGGAACCTTAAGCCCACCCAAGACCTTTTCCTAAACCCATTTGTCCCGTTCTTCCCACCTGTCATGGAACTGTAAGCACACCCACAAACTTTTCCTTAACTTAAGTGGCCGTGTTTATTTCACTGAATTCTTCCATGGGCCCCTCACAGAACTTTATTTGCGATTTCGTGAAACTGCCACAGATTTTGAATTGAGGGTCTGTATTTATTTCACAGAATTTTGTGAGATCAGGTTTACGAATTTGTACAAATATGTATGCATCAATACGTATGACATCTTATGAAAATAGGCAACTGCCAGCTGGTTATGTGACGTTGCTGTATTAGCAGCATTCACTAGTTGAGTTTACCCGATAAAAGGTGACAGGGCACAGTGAGCTGCGAGAAGGCAGACAGTCAAGTTAAGGCATAAAAAGAACTAGTTAAGTTTTGGAAAAAGATTGTGGTTTGGATTACAGTAAAACCCAAGGAACATGTATTTCCTGGGTGAAAGTCTTTTGTTTTATAACCCGACCTGTTCCTAACGCAGTTCATAGCATTCTTAGACAGTGGTAGTCACTGTGGCGCATACAGAAAAAAAATACGTGGAATTCTTACAAATTACCATGCATTAGGTTAGGTAGGTTTTTGTATGAAAGGTTCATGAGAACAGCCTGGTCCTCGCTACTTGGGGCAGAAGTAAAGGCTTTGAGACGGCCTTCATGGAAAAGGGCCTGAAGAATTTCTGGTTTAAGCAAGGAGTGAGGAGCTAGCAAATAAGTGAAATGAGATGCTGCCATAGACTAAATACATTGGGGAGGAAGAGACAATGAGGGACGTGAGATTAATCGGGGCGGGGTAGGCAATCACACATGCAGGAAAGACCAAAGCAGGAAGTGTGCATGAAGAATCAGGATGTGACATTTCTGCTTAATTTGTTACTTACACTAAAGATATGTCTTTCATTTGGTCCTATGTGTTCTAATTATTAATTTGTAAATTCAATTTTTTTTTCTCCAACATTCAGTCAATGCTACAGCAAAGAAAATATCACTAACTCTCTACAGGGAAGTATTACATTTTATTTACATAATCGTAATTACAACAGGCACTTGAAGGAAAGTAGTCAGTTTATTAAATAGAGTAGAAAAGAGAACACAAACTACTTTGTCTTTACTTAATTTTTCTTCACTTTGCATTTGGTGAGATCTCAGGCCGGAACGTGTATGGTCCAGTAGGTCTTTAGTAATGATGCAGACCTATCAGTAAGCATGCAATCTAACAGTGAATAACACAGTTAACCAGTTTTCATCAGAATTCCATTCAGAAGACAAAGAAAGCCAATGGGCTGACTGGCAAGTCAACAAAACTGTTGACTGAGGATGGTTGAGCACAGCTGAACCTTTCATGATCACAGCAGCAACAGCAAATCAGATTTCCACACTGTCATGTTAACCAACTGTTGGGCCTTTGTTTCATAAAGCAATGCTAAAATGCACAGCGGACAAGAAGCTGAGTGAAGTCATTCAAATCATTCCAGCTCTGCATAACTTTTATTATCAAAGTGACATGAATAAACATCTTAAAAACATTGCCGGGAGTGGCTGCTTTATGGAGAGAGACAAAGTGAAGGGCAGCTTTTATTTATAATTGTTTGAATGTGAGCTATCAGAAATTCCCAAAAGACATTATTGCAACTTTGGAGCCAGGTTTTTCAGTAACCAGCTGAAAAGAAGTTAAAGTAAAACAAAACCTAATGTAAATGCCCTCAAATTGTGTTTGAGAAATTGTCAGTCACTCCTGCTTCCTCTCACTTCCATGCTGTTGGTGCGCTTCTGAGTCACTGATCCCCGAGAGTGCACAGACCACCTGAGGTCCTGTCAGCTGCACCAACGCTTGAGCTACGATCTTTGCCATGGTGGTGCCATAAATGATTTCATTTCTACTAAGTGAGTTTTGCATTCACTGTGCTCCACCTTGTCTAAGTAATATAGTTATTTGTCTCACACTGTCAAAACTTCCTCCACATCCAGCATCAGGAATTTCCGGCGGCTCCGGAATTCTGACGGAGACCCCTTATTCTCCTGGAGATATTTCACTGCTCCACAGAAACAACAAATCCTCCAACCATAACACAATATATGTTGTTTTTCCTATCCTCTAATACGACCTCCAGAAGCATTTTCGTTGTCAACGACGCAATGTAACGGTCGCTGTTTCAGACCCGTTGATAAGGGAAACATTGCAGTTTGGGTAGGTTTAGGCACAAAAACAACATAGTTAAGAAAATGAATGTGGTTTAGGTTTGAATCATTTGTTATGTTACCTATGCACGTGACACAGAATGTGACATAGTGAAGTAAAAAACAGTAGTTTACCACAATCTTCCAATGGGACTCAACACCCGGTCTCCTAGGTAAAAGACCTGTTTTTTTGCTCTTATACTTTATCACCTTCGCTACAGCTTTGCTCCCTTTATAATTACTCGAGGCCACTAGGGGGCACCACCACTATAAACGATAATGAGTCATAATTGCTGCTTGAACAAACATCAAGATGCAACCCTTTCTCCTAGAAAAATACATTAATATAGAACTTTCATAGTATGTTAGAGGAGCAAAGAAAGTGCTGTTGAAAACCGATCAATCTTCCCACGAACACACATTTCTGTCTCCCCTGTTGTTCACCTTTTTTCATATCTTCTAACCCATACCTCTGTGTTACCACCTCCACTTCAGCTGCCTGAAATGTTATCAGGCCTACAGGGTTGCAAGCAGTTGAGAGAAGATAGTTTGTCAGATAACCTCCTCCACTTTAAATCTCCCTTGTCCTTCTCTGAATCGTCTCTGCCGCTTAAGACATTACGGTTGATGCTGTGGTAAAAGTTACCTCTGCAATCAACATTTCACCTCTCACATCCTCCGTAAATCCAATCCTGCACATCTACACCAGCCTATTCCTCCCACTTCACATTCTGCCAAACAGTTTGGCACTTACTTTGAGGAAAAAGCCTGACAACATCCAAAGCTTCTTCCCCTAGCCAGCCTTTAACTTTTTCCCCAATTTACTCTCTGTCTTCTCCTCTAATCTCCCTGGCACTGACTTATTGTCTGTCTTGGCTCGTGCCAAATGCAGTCTGCCCAAAGCCTTTCTTCTGCAATCCTTCAACCTATCTTTTTCCTCCTCATCTGCACTGCTGCTTCTCATTCTTGAAGACCTGGAGATCTCTTGACATATGCACTCTAAATTATGTTCTGTTCACATGCTGAAAGAAGCTAAATTTGAGTGACGTTTCCTTGCTGCAACTAAATTGTTAAACAAATGATCTCTGGCAAATAGGTTAAGATTAGCTTTGGGGCTAATACTTAGTCAATCAATATATCCTCTTCCTCTTGGCAGCAACTACATCTTTGATGTGGAATACTTTGAAGTAGTTAACTTTCAGCGTTTGACAATAAGAAAGCTGAGTGTACACTGCCAATAGGTTTACAGTAGCATTTATTTGGCATAATATAATTATTACAAGACCTCATTTTTCCAACATTGTTGGTTGATTTTATCATACAAGTCATTTCTACTCTAAGATTTCTTTGATAGGCGGATTAACCCATCTCAGATTTAAATAGAACTAGATCCTGAGGTTCTGACTTGACAGGGTACAGAAAAACAAACCGATGTCAAAAAGTGCGTAGAATAACACGCTTGCTTTTTCTTCACACTTCCTCGTACCTTGTCTCACTTAACCTTCTGTCAACAGTGCTGCAGCATTTTGATAAGTTGTTCCCTCCATTTACAAAACCACAGATTGTTTGGGTGTCTACAGTCTGACAGTTAAATTTATCTGACAAATGTCTCTCTCTCTCTCTCTGTACGGCTCCTGCTCGTAAATAAATGTAGGTTCTGCCTGTCTCTCTCTGCCAGGCTGCAAAGTCATTGCTGATCTATTCAAAACATTGCTATCAAAAGGCACTTCACTCTGTTATTGTATAAAATAGTCTCACTGCAACTTTATTTATGGGTCTGTCATAATTAGTTGATATCAAACTTATCATATTTGTATGAGTTTTTAATTAGATTAATGACTTTAGCATTATTTATAACATACCCTTCAGTGTATCTGGCTCACAAAACATAATATTATTACTAATATAATACTAATAACTGAAGCAGCTGCCAAAATGCCAACAAATGAGCAAATGAGTAAAACATTTAGGCCCTTTAAAACAACAGCAGCATAACCAGTGTTTGTCATCCTCTTCATTGCTTTAAATAAATTAACAATATACATATAATTATGACCAAAAAAATCAAGACATGCATCAAAAGCCTTCCTTACTGAACATCTGTAACTGAGTCATTCTCCATTCTGTAAATCTGATGCACATCTAAGGATTTTTTTTTCAACAAGAGCAGACTAAAAACTTGAAACAAATGTTCACCATTGATGGAATAATGCTTAAAATGTAAATGAAACCATTGGATGAATCACCGTCCAACCAGTAAATGCGTCTGCATTCATCAATAAATTAGTGATTCTTACAGATGCTTTACAATGTATTAATACCTTCATTTTATTAAATCCCTACTTCCATCTGAAAGAAATGATATTAAGACGTTAATAGGTTTGAATTCGAGATCATCTTGCATTGGGATCACACCAGCCGCAACGCCAAATCAGGCCAGGGTCGTAAAGTGCGTTTGGGACGACTTCCCACCCCCTAACATTTGCCGCCCTTGCCCGGACCACACCCATCTTTGAACTCGGCCTTCATTTGAGCTAGACTACAAACCTAACCTACCACGAGCTTCTCGACTGCATCTTGCATGGTTGCGATGCTATCGTGGTAGAGTAGGTGTCTTCAGCACCATACATGAAGAGACACACACCCCAGAGCACATGAGCCAAGTGGAGTAGTGAGAACTCCCGCTTCTCGCACACAGAGCTGTTGTTTCCCTCCACTCCCTCATCCAAAGCCGTTCCACTCAAGATTGCTCAATGCTTAACTCAGATTTCCCCCTGGTCCACTCAAATTGCTCACCGCTCGATCCAAAAAAAGTAAAAAAAGTAATTCATCAAATGAATGGCGGCATGAAGAAGGAGGGTAAGTGCCGTTCATCTGTATAAACTGTGCCGCAGTAACACAGATGCGCACCAACATGCCTCAAACTCAGGGCGTGAGCAGTACCAGGGAGGAATTTGAGTGGGATGGAGTAGAAGATATAAGATACTAAAGCTTCATTAACCCCTAAATTGCATAGACTCGTCTGCACTGCTTTCCCTTGCATCCCTTGGCTCTTGTGAAGACGTTTGCCCTTACAGTTCCATCACAATAAATGCAATCATATACTTGAACACGTTAATAATGACTTAACGCTAATTTCTTTTATCGCCACAAATTTCTTTTAACACCACAATTTTTTTTTTTAACGCATGACAGGAAGTGATACAGCGGCAACATTGTACATCCTTGCTTTGTGGGACAGACCTGCCATCTGCGGTCTAATGAAGAATGTAGCACATCTCCGTTCTGATCTACAAGGAGACCCGCCATGTGCTGAAGGTAGAAAGTGCTCCGTGACGCCGTCACTTAAAGTCCATGTTGCAGGTTTAATTTTGCAAGGAATTTGTGCAATTTGCTTGTTGGTAGTAAATATTTGAACTGTTATCCATTGTATTTGATGGTGTTGGATATCGCAAAATTGAATATAATACCAAAATTAGGCACAGTTTTACAGTGTTTCATTTTCCCCCCACAATGCATTGCATGACGTCACGCTGGGGAGATAACAGAGCAGCCTGCGTTGTATTTACCACTGGTCTGGCCTAATGTGGCTTCTGGTCTTTTAATATTAACAGTCTATGGTCTCGATCGAGTCCATGTGACTTTATTATATTTATAGTAATATTGGAGGGAAAGTGAAACACAGTTTAGACGGGGATGTTGTTTGGCTTTTCACAAGTTTAGACTGCTAGCTAACGCTGCGCCGCCGGACGTTAGCACAACAGCGTTAGCCTAGCCTGCTAGGTAAATACTACGACTGCCTGTGGTGTTGCCTATATATGCGTCCATGTTGTCAACATCATACATGTGGCATTAGTGCACATTTTGTACCATAATTGTATTAATTGAAATAGTAAGCTTCGCTCCTACGAGATGGGGGGGGGGGGGGTTGTTACGTTACACACAAAGCTAACTGGCTATAGTTAGTCTGTACGGATGCTAGCGGATATAGCTAACGCAGCGTAGCCAGCCAGCAACTTCGGCAGTAGAGTTTCGGTAAGCTAACCACGGCAGCGTTGTCGCCCACAATCAACCTGCAGTGATGTTTGAAATATAAACAATTACAATCCTGGTGCGTGCTGGTTGGGGAGGACCATGATCCTGTCTGAAATGTCACAAACGGATTTAGGCATCTTCAGATCAGCTGATCGCGGGGCTCGCTTCCCGACCGGAGGGGCTCGCTTCCCGACCGGCGGCAGGCTCGCTTCCCGACCGGAGAGGCTCGCTTCCCGACCGGAGGGGCTCGCTTCCCGACCGGAGGGGCTCGCTTCCCGACCGGAGAGGCTCGCTCCCCGACCGGAGGGGCTCGCTTCCCGACCGGAGGCTCACTCGCCTACAGCACCCGCTCTCCACCGCAGCTTCGCCGCCACACACACAAGCACCGGCCAAACAGCGACACGTTTTCACCGGAGGAAGAGGTAAACACTTAGAAATAACACTTGGGGATGCCTTCTATTACTATATCTAGATAAGTGTACCAGTACTTATCTGAACTAATGACATGATCACTGTCACTAGATCGAAAGAAAACGTTTGTAAAGTCATTGTATGCACTGCTGCGTTGCTAAAATAAAGGAGATAAATGAAGGAGACTTCCCCACAATCTTGACAATTCCTCATTTGCCCTCTCACGTCTGGTAGGTTCGTAATTATTCAGCTGCTGGCCTTTCCTCCTCTTCCTCATCCCAGTCAGTCACCGTAGTTCTAGTGCTAGGCTCAGACTTAACTCCCCACGATGACGTCATCGCCGAATTGACTTCATAAACCCGCGAACACCAAAAATGACCAAAAACTAACTTTTAACACTATTTGGAGACATTTTTAAAAATGATATACATATCTTGAGTGTTTTTTGTACCCAATAATCAACAGTGGTGGTTAACTTGCAACATGGGCTTTAACACCGTGCACACCATTAAGAGGAAAATGGATCAGGGCTGATGTGCTGTACGCCGAACCCTGAAGCGCTTCAGAGGTCAAACCTTCTTCTGAATCACAAATAAAGCACTGTTTTAAAAGCCACACTTTGTCTAAAGAGTAACTTTCCTTTCTGAGTGACAGACTTTACTACTCAAATGTTTTAACTAATTCAATGATCATTAAAAAGAACAAAGTTTCTTGAGCACGGCACCTTTACAAGTTAATCCTAGTATTTTAAATTTGCAATTTATGATTGATCCCAGCCCATGACTGTTATTAACCTAATTGCATTTTTTAAAATTGATTTACAACCCTAATATAAAACTGTGATGACTGTTATATTACTGTATACTGTAGATATGCCATGAAACTGTTTCTATACTACCCAAAAATATTCCTTGATCTGTTCTTATGTTCTCCACATTAGGACATTTAACTACTGGCACATTCAAAAAATGTGTCCCAAAGTGAAACGAGCTGACATAATACCCTCAATTCCTTTCTTTGTCCCATTTCTTAAATTGGTTTCTCAGCAGCTCCCATTGACTTATTTCACCCCAAATCCCCTTGGTTGACAGTTCCATCAGAAAAACACATGTCACTTAATGGAACTAGCCTCTGTGAGACCTAAAAGCACTTGGTTGCATGTCTTCACGCCTATTTTCTAGCTATTCAGTTCAGAAACATGCCTTTCATAGGGCATAGGTCCCCTTAATGGACAATTTGATTGCAGCCTACTTGGAAAGCCGGTCTCTCAGTGCAACAAGCTCACATTTGCTCATCTACCTCAGTTTAATTCCCTTGGCCATTTTGTAACTTCAATTTGCAAACACAATGCAGCTGCCTCAGATCAGACACAAATGTCTGTCTGGTGACATCAATCATGTTCAATGTCTCAGTCCATTCAGGAACAAAATTACATTCAGTGGGTCAGTCTATTCCCAGTGTTCCGTTTTCTTTGTATCTGACACGGTTAATATATGTGTGTGTGTGTGTGTGTGTGTGTGTGTGTGTGTTTGCACAGCATAGTCTGCCTTGTTGTGTTGTGTTATTTGCTATGCAATCTGTTGATGGATCCACCACTTTGTAAAATATTTCATGGTATTCCGTCTAACAGTTATTGGGATATTTCCATCATCTAACTTCCAGTAATCCCCTGACTATTTTTCACTTATCCAGTGAAATATCTCAAGATTTACCAGATAACCTGGGTGATATTTTATTTATTTATTTGTCCAAAACTTGACATTTTGACATTCCTATCAGCCTTAGCTATGCTTCGTGTTTAATGCTTAGCAAATATTAGCACAGTTGCTACCATGGCTATAAACGCTTAGACTTGGATTGTGTTTTTTGTCTTTTCTCCCCCCATGGTAAAGATCCCATGTGTGCCAGTATAACAAAGGACAGGTGTGCTCTATGGGGATCCTTTTGTCAAACAATTGCCTCAATTAACACCTGATGACCAGAAGCTTGTGCACACAGCCTTCTTGTCTCCAGAGTTTGTGTTTGTCATTTGTGCACCTCTGCCTCCCTCTCAGTTTATTTATACACCCCTGTCTTTCTTTCTGTCTCCTAACTACTACTGAGATATTGACATCAGTTATTTTCATGTAATGGCCATGTAGGTTGCTGTCTTGATCAATTTTTTCCCCTTTTGAAAGGTCATTTACCTGGCATTGACCTATAGCTCTGACTGTTAATTGGGTTTGGTATACTCTCACTCTCTCCTCCGTTTTCTTTTTCTTGGTTGATTGGTCTCTCTAATCCACACCCACATTCACTCGTTTAAGTGTCTGTCACACAACCTCTCTCTTTTTCTGTCACTCTCATCATTGGAGCTGCTCAGTGACCAGCAGATCAGACTGTGGTTGTACTGGGAATCTTCCAGGTATGAATATGTGCAACTGTGTGAAGCGATCAGGGTGTTCCTGCAAAAGAGAGGCTATTTCTCAGTAAACCTTCCCTAAATAAATAAATGTAAAAAAAATAAAGAAATACAAAATAAAAACATATTCATTGTTGCCTCGGCCGTCATTCTTCTCTCTGCGCCATGGCCACACCACAGGCCTTGCAAATTTTCCAAATTTCCCCCTTAACTGATTTTTGAGGATGACTGCTCATACTTATTCCTGGATGTCACCCATATCTGATATCAACATTAAAATGGCAGCAATGTTAAAAAAGCCCTGCATGTTAAGATATTACGTCCATTGTTTAGTATATTTGTTGTGCCGTTTGAGTTTGACTAAATACAGGCGTCTCCCCAAATACCATTCCAGTCAGCTGTTCCACTTTCTCTCTGTTCTTGTGTCTCACTGAACTCCATGGTTACACTGGCTCAGTCGAGCTGCTGTGCTGCCAAAATTATGAAGTGTGTTAGAAACTCTCATTGTTACCATGGCAATAAATGTCACCTAATTTGAAAGTTCAGTTTGTATAGTTTTTGTTTGTACACATACTGTTGAGAATGACAGCAACTCTGTTGATGTTTTGATGCCGGGTGTGGAGGTCGTTGTCAGGCACTTTACTCTAAAATCTCCCAAAGGTGAGTAATTGATTTGAGATCTGTTGACAGTAATAGTCCACATCATTGGTATACTCCAAACATTCACTGATCTCCCTTGCCCTGTGTGTAGGCATCTGCATGTGTTATGCTTCCAGTGAATTATTTAGATTTTTTCCTTTAATTCAATGCCTGTCTGTAAATACACATTTGCATTTCAGTGTGTGTGTGTGTGTGTGTGTGTGTGTGTGTTGCAGCCATTCATCAAGTGTAAGTATGGACATGAATGTGATGAAAGAGATAACATATTGGTATTTTAAGCCAGATAGGTTTGAAAGTAAAGATATGACCCAGAAAAAATAGAACGTCTTGACAATTACTCAGTTTTTCTGAGAGAGGAATACATTTTTTGCAAGTGAATAGAATAACAGACAAAGAGACAATGGGGACTGCTGATGAGAGAGAGACGAGTCTAAGTGGATGCATATGAACACTTGATGATGACATGAACCTAGGCTAATGCGTTTCAGTGTGTGCCGTCCATTGGGAGAAAAAAACCAACAGACATGCAAATCAGGTTTTGACAAGAAATGTAGGACTCTAAAATTGCCTACTTTGCCCCCATGGAGCTCGTTGTCTACATCTTAGTGTTTCTTCCTCTGGCATTGTCCTCTGCCTGGACATTGTCTTACCATTCCTTACTCTCTCTGGGCCCTATCTTGCACCCAGCGCAATTGACTTTGTACACCGACGCATGTATCATTCCTAATTTGCACCTGATGCACAGCGGACTTTTCCTTCCACAGACTCACGTCAGTAAATTAGGTAATGAACTTACGCTCCCGGGGGTGGTTCAGCAAAAAGAGGAGGTGTGTTCCGGCGCAAACGTTCCCTAGTGCTATTTTGCAGTTTCAGAAAACAATTCTGCCACAGACCAGGAAAATCCTAGTCTAAAGTCAGTGGCGCGTAATTCAGATGCTATTTTAAGGACACATGCTTGGCCGTAATATAGAGTGTGCACACAACACATACACTTTGCTTCTCTCATCTCGTGGACCCAGCAGTTCCCATTTTTGCAAACCATACATAGATGCAAGGAAAAATATGACCTTGTTTTACACAACATTTCCATGAATCGCGGATGTGTTGATGACATAAATGAGAAACTATTCGAGGACTTCAGGCAATGGGATGTTGAACTGAATGGGTCGATGCCACTTAACCCAAATTCCCCAGCAGCACGTGAGGGGAGAGACAGAAGAGCTGCATCATTATATAGTGAGGTAATCTCGGCCTAATGTTAGACTACATTGCAAAAATCTCACCATGCATTCATAACCTTGTGTTTCAGTGAGAGTAAGGCCAAAACATTGGAAAGTATGTTTATGTGACAATTCTTTACATTTTACATGTTTTCAAAAAGAAAAAGTTAATAGCAAATGTCAGTCTCCTCATCTGTGAACCGCTCCTGGCGTGCGCCCATGGATGTATTAAGAGCGTGTGCCTACTAAATCCACTATTATAATAGCAATCCTCCATGGAACAAGCGCGCCTGCTTTTAAAAGGAATGTGAAATAACGTTGTGATTGGTTTATTGCACGTTACGCCCAAACCACACCTATGAGTAACGTAGCTACTTCATCCACAACGCTACTTGCGTTTGATACTTGCATTTCAGGTCTTTAAAATAGGGCCCTCTATCTTTCTTTGTATGTCTTTATCTATCTTACTATATTTCTTTATTTCCATCTTTCCTTCCTTCCTCATTCATCTTTAAACAGAAAAAATATTCATGCCATGCATGGACAGCTGTCAAAAAAAATGTATGAGGAAGGAAATGCACACACTGGAGAGTGAGACAGATCTGAGTATGTAAGCTGTTAATTTACAAAGTCACAGAAACACAGGTGTTCAGCAGGTAGCAAACAGAAGGCAAAGAGCGACCACAAAGCAACACGATCTGACAGGACAACTACAGAGTCTAGCAAGGTAACAAGGTGCAGCTGGTGAAGTAAGTGGCAGGTCTGATGAGAGAATGACAACCACGTGTGCAGAGGTGGATAGGTGCCGGGAAAGGCTCGGTTACAAGGTAACCTTGGTTCTCTGAGTGAAGAGACTATCTCTCCAGGGCAAGGCTGCTCGTTTCAATCAATGTAAATCAGTGAACCCATGTTTACCTGGACCTTTTTTGCCCAAGCACGGGCCACGTAGTGGTGTGTCTTAAAGTGATATCTACGTCAACTGCCCCAGTGGGTCAGTCCCCCGTACATATGGAATATGTAACTCTGTGGAGAGATAGTCTTGATACGATAGAGAACAACACATTTATAAGGACAATAGGCCTTTGACTTATTATAGTAGAAAAGCACAGGTGTGACTAATAACACTAACGATGGCTCTGTTCTAACCAAGTGTACCGGTGACAGGGATCAAGCATGCACAGTACCAAGAAATTGAAATCACAGCAGCTGAATGGAATTCAGCCTTTGTTAATTTGATAATTTACAAGTGTGCTAATTCCGCCCACACAGCTGAGCAAATTTGAAGGGAAGGTGGAGAAGTGTAAGTGCCAGTTATATAATGTTATTTCATGGTTTAAAATATACCACAGCATGAAAACAACATTTGTTCATCCATAGTCTATATCCACGACGTTCTACCTCCGTGATTCTTCTGTTGCCGTGATTCTGCCGGAATTCTTTCTTTTCAACCGGATGTTACTTTCCACTTTGTTTGCGTTGCAATGTTAAACTCCAGTGGATTTATGAGGACTATGGTTAACTGCTCCTCAGATCTCTGCAGGGTAAACTCAGACAGCTAGCTAGACTATCTATAAAGTGCAAAGAATTGGAGAACGGGAGTCTTACATGATATGTGCTAAACTGCAAGGTTAAGAGCCTATACTTTTTGTTGTTGTAGAATCAACAGAGGGCATTTAGCATTTACTAGTTAATCAGTCATCACTTGATTACACATTGTAATACCTTGTTATGATATAAGAAATGACCCATGATATAAGAAGTGACCCATGACATGTGCCAAACATAATGTGCCACATTAAAAGACAGTACAGCTTATGACAGTAGCAACAGCTGAGAAGATTTGGGTCTGTGGTAACCAGATCCACCTCACACAAACATCCTTCAACCATTCTCTCTCTTTACTACTAGGTTATTAGTACAATACACACACACACACACACCTACACACACACACACACACACACACACACACACACACACACACACCTACACACACCCATGATTTTGTGCCGGGGCCAGGCCCAATTTAACCACTGCACCTACAGATGTTCCCCCAAAACAAGCTCCTTCCCGAGGCTATTTTTCACCTGCACTGTAGCTTTTCCCAGACAAAACATAAAACAAATTTATAAAACATCTTCATTCATTTGACAATACATGCACAGCATTTGGCAAACTTGCTTCAAAAACACACAACACAACCAAATACACAAACACGCTGCACACACACCATAATCTACCAACAGCCACGGCTACCTCATGACCCCCTACATAAACATCTAAACCGGAAAAAGAACATCAACTTGTGATGGTGCTAAACAGGGCTAAACTGCTGCAAAGCATTGTGCTCTCTCTGCTTTTATTGCCAGCCACAACATATGGCTGCTATTTATATCCTTAGATTAGAATTGAGTATGCTTACCATGTTTTGTATTGTGAAGATCTATGTTACTAGACCATGATTTTGTAATGTATGTATTCTACAGCACATGTTAGTATGTGTGTCCTTGTACAGAGATTTTTTTCTCAGTGGACATAAATAAAGTGTGTGTGTGTGTGATGTATATCTTGTTTGTGTGTCTGGCCATGGTCTGGCAGCAGCATGGCAGTTCTCTTGGAACACATTACCATGTGTTGCAAACTCTACTTCATATAAGAAAATCTGTTAAAATTTCAAATGGAACCAATTATGGCTGAAACCACAAACCTCGTTTCTGGTAATGAGTCATACACCAATATAACACATGGACCTACCACACTTTAAACTCAGTTAAACATAGAAACACACCTTAAATCTCAGTATAAACCTTTGAGATAAAAGAAGATATGCGGTCTACTGTGATATGTCATCAAGACATTTTGTCTGAGATTTTACAAATGAAGTAGTTTTCTCTTTGCCAAAACTAACATTATGGGGATACAAATGCAATATCTGTCAAATTATAGTTTATAGTTGTTTATAAAGCACCAAGAGAAGAATCACTGCAGCAATTAAAGGTGCTCTAAGCAATGTTGGGTGACAATGACGTTAGAAGTATTTTCAAACAAAACGAGACTAGCTTGCCCCTCCCTCTTTGCATTTTAGAAACCTATATGATGTCATGATATATTACCAGACTATCTCTGGTTTACCTCAATCAATCTTTAATCTGACAGCAGGGATTATACTGGGTAGTTCCCCTTACAGAGCATCACACACACTCAAGTAACCACAAAAAAACAGATGGATACACACTCACAAACACCATGGTTGAACTCTACGAGGGAGTTTCCTGATAGTAGATAATGATGTTCCATATTGGCGCTTGTTTTCTTTCCCCTAGCAAAATGTTTTTTCATCGACCAAAACACAGTAAAAACCATCCGCAGCCACTAGAATCTCAGTGTAAATTAATGGTGCATTTAAGCTGAGGATTTATGACCTCCAAATATTTTAGTATATAGGGAACACATGGACGTAAGAAGGCTTTGCTTAGGACCCTGACTGCAAATATGAAAAGGCAGATGTGTTAAAATTTCAAAATAGAAACAAGCAAGGTTTAAATTTAATCATTTAAACATTTCACTTATAGTTTTACTATGTTTTAACATAAACCTGAGAATGTCAAGTCAGACAGTTAAAAATTAATTATAGAGTGACAGTATGGGTACCAATGGTCAAGTGAACCTCTTCTATTTTTCCATACACACATTGTTTTGGGCCTTTAGAAGGATGTTTCATCAACTCAAGTTATTTACCATAATCACTAGATGCACATTCACTTACCACCATGTTGGCGGCAAGAGAGGGTGGCGTGCGCCTGCTAGGTTTTCACACGCGTGTAACACAGAGCAGTGGAAATTATGGTCAAGGCAACCAATTCTCACTCCCGATTTGTAAAATACGGGCGCTTAGGAAGTGCCTCTCAGCGTCAGATAGGACACAAAAAGCACCCTTCAGCGTGTGTGTAGAACGCATCGGGCTGAGCAGCAGCCTCGTGGCGCTTTAAGATGACATAGTATGAAGAGCGACAATGGTACAGAGAAATTCGGCATACGGAGGCTGGGTTGTTCAAACAACACAGGACACTTTCACAAAGGAGACTGGGGTCTGTGTCCCATTTGTGTCCCATGTGTCACAGAAACGTTCATTGAATCACAGGCAGTAGACCAGGCCATAACCCGGCTGAAACACCAGGATGTTGTAGGGGCAGTGCAATATGGCACGGCAGGTTTTGGATGGCGAACACAACCCAAGCCATAGTCCAAAGCCTCAAAAGGAGGAAAGGAAACAGCTTGTGATTTGGGAAGTCAGGAGGGAGGAAGAGGAGAGCTACAAGGTCAGGACAGTGACCCAATCCCAGCAAGGCAGATGGACCACCTGGGAGGCTGTCACCGACAGGTCCATCACGTGGTCTGATCTATGAAAGTTGCCCAAGCAAGGCTAAGTTTCTTGATCAGAGCCACGTATGACACTCTCCCAAGCCCCCAAAACCTGCACCGCTGGTACAGCACAGAGGAGCCGTGCCAACTTTGCGGTTACCAAAGTCCCAACCTCCAGCCCATCCTCTCTGGCTGCAAGACTGCTGTGACCCAGGGATGCTACGGGTGGTGACACTGAGTCCTACTACTAACAGAAGTACTAGCAGAAACCATCGAAGCACGCAGGCTTGAAGTGAACCATGCCAGTCCACCAACATCACAACCGCCCATCCAGTTTGTTAGACAAGGGGGAGAGGCACTCAGTAGCACAGTAAGAGAGAGGTCCTTGGAGGGGAGTGGGCCCTTAGAGCTGACCTGGATCGCCAGTTGAAGTTCCCATAGGAGATCGCCATAACCTCCCTCCGGCCAGACATCCTGATTTGGTCCACCGCTACGAAGACGGTCATTATGACCAAACTGACCGTGCCACGTGAGGATTGGCTGGAGGCTGCCTTTGAAAGGAAAAGGGAGGGTATACGCGGAACTGACAGCTGCATGCGCCCAAGCTGGGTGAAGAGCATACAGCTACCCAGTGGAAGCTGCTTGCACTGGCTTCACTGGAACCTCCATCCAGCGACTCTTCAAGACAGGTTGTACTTTGCTTAACTTAATTATATAGTTTTAGACTTCTATACTATATAATAGCTATACTGTAGGAATAATTAACACATTTGCCATTGAATATACAGAATCGTAACTGAATATAATCTTGGGTTTCACCGAATCTTCCAATATCAACATTTTGTTTGGCAAATGGCTGGCAAATGCAATTACATCTTTTACAATGAACTATAGTTAAACCCAACAAGGAAAACAAATCAAGATTAATTGCACCTCCTTCTCTTGTAATTTTGCTGTCCTTCGGGATTTCTTCTTGCTTTCCATAGCCCTCCCCCACACAAGCAATAATTGCCAAAATAAATATCCTTGCTAAAAAAGTTCCAAAATGCAAGCAGACACACATCAATTCCAGGCAAGGGAAAACTATACAAATACATTAGCATCTTTCAATCATGCACAAACACAAACACAAACGTATATTTCTCCTTTGAACAAATTTACAACTACTGACATTCCCCCACACTGAGTCCAACACATATAATAAATAACATGCAAAATGAATATATTAACATCTGCGTTGTTGATGTTTATCACTTGTATGTTTATCACTGTACTGCTCATCCATTAACAAACACTTTGTTGACATAACAACAGCCACATAATTAGGTTAGCGTCTTCAAGACTTTTCTCTCACAACCCTCCGGCTCTCTGATTACCATAACAATTTGCATATTTTTACCTTGATTACATGAAATAGAGATGGAAGCTGTAGCTGGCGGCAGGCTGTAGGTGCCAAGAAGCGATTACTCAAATTGATTACCATATCAATCAATGGCATTCATTAAGCATCATGAACTCAGAGCATTTGCTTAATAAAACTAATATTGCAGGCGGATGGAGTTGAATGACGTTGTTTAATTATACCTCTGACTGGAGTGTAGGATAGCATTGGCTCTTATTGTACTGGCATTACTATTGTTGATCTCTTCAGTGAGTATTACATTTTCAGTAGACATGTTGTTAATATAAGATGAGGTAGTCAACTTGCATATGTTATTATGGAACCATTTCATGCTCTGTGAACAGTAATTGTTCTTAATTGTTGCTGACAAGAGCCTGGAGACCGTGACTACATTTCCAATCAGTCAAATTGATTTTAACTTAAAAGCTTAAAAGTTCAGCTTAAAATTCCAGGCAAAGGAATAAGCTCAAAAGTTAGTCATCACAATTACATATGATACTGAAGTCATGTTATAAATCACCTTGTAAAACAATAACAGGAAAGCCTAGGATTTAATAATATATCATTACCCTTATCATTCATTTATCATTTCCTAATTGGCACAAAATGCAAAAGCACGGTGGTGAATTCAGTGATGTACCGAGCCCTGGAGGTGACATGGAGGGAAAAAAAAGAAAAAAAAGTAGTAGTGGTGCACCCATTGAACTAAATTAAAAAAAAAAATAGATTTGAATTCACACAGTTCAATGAAGGGAATTCACCATGGTGACAAGGTTGAGACCTTATTTTGAAATTTAAAAACAAAATAAGCTTTTTTAGCACATACAACATTCAACATGCATATTACTTCACAATTTTAGCTATTTATCAATACTTTCAGACAGTGTGAACTATAGTTAGAATTATTTTATATTAATATGTTTTGGTATATTTACTTATTCCACATAAATAATAGAATTTTCTTTCTAAATGGACAGCCTTTGATTTGCAGACTGCACATTACAGAGACTGTACATTATGTTGTAGTTTATAGCAAACAGTGCATTTGGTGAAGTGTAAGCAAAATCAGTGTGTATCAAGTGTTTATAGCTGTTGTCAACATCTACACTCGAAGGCGAGGTTAAAAGCCAGCCAGGGCAAAATGCAATATCTTTAAGATAACGAAACACAGTGCCAGACGGTCTCTCTTGGAAGGCATTTGTGTTGCACTATGTTGTTTATGTGAATGATTTTACATGAAGTGGGTGGGAATATTGGAATGTTACTTCTGGAAAGTCAGACGAGCACTTCTAATGAAGCATACTGGCAGCTTCACACTAACAAGGACAAAAAACGTTGAGACTTTGAGACTTTAAACCATAGAAATAAAATGGATAGGCCATTTCCATTCAAATCAACTGGCAGAAAAGCAGAATGGTAGACATTTTTATGTGTACCATTGGTATGGTAACGTATAAACTTCTGATATTAAGCTGACTTCTGGCAAGTCACGGAGCTGAGGTTTTGCAGTAACGGACAAATGAGCAGTGGAGTAGCAGAGAGCCAGCCGCTAAATGAGTCAAATTAACATAATGCTTCATCCACACAAAGCACATTGCTATTACCACAAGTGACAGCTTAGGAGTTAGCAGGCTGGCTGGCTTGCTGGTTCCACCGTGGTTTTATGCTGCTTCGGTTACAGAGAATGAGCTGCGGGCTGGGTCTAATGTCAGTGGTCCGCTGACCCACTGCTGCTGGGTCTAACTGTCCTTCCTCACTCCCTGCATATCTGAGAACATCTCCCGAGCTGCGCCAGGCAGCTCTCCTCCGAGCAAGCTGCGACACTATGACACTGCGTCACTATGACAACTAACAACAATTGCCATATTGATGTGTACAAATCAAATGACCATGGGAAACAGTTCAATGGCCTTTCTACTCATTGTATTTCTATACTTTAGAGTTAGTTTTTTGAGAGGCTTGTGAAACAAAGTAAGGGAAATACGTTTCACAATACTGCTGTTTAAAGTATTGATTTAGAGACCCCTAGTATCCAAGTACAAGACAAATGATTGTATAAGCCAGGTCCTCATTGTATAAGCCAGGTCCGCATTATTTCATTAACACATTTATTCATAAGCACATTTCCCACACATAAGTGTGATTCATAAGAAAAAGCTTAAAGGCACACTGTGTAGTGTTTTTTTATATGTTTTAATTGCAAAAATCATTGTCTTCATTCATAAATATATCGTTGTGGGTTTTTTTTAATTCAAGAAGTTCCATGATTCAAATACCTGTGACATGATCATTTGTTTTATGTTTTTGTGTGGATTTGTTTTACTTTCCTCAGGCACTTTGCATTGGAGTTCTGCATCATGTTTGCACCAATCACACCTGGGAAATGGGAAGCTGCCAACAAAATCACCTTGAAGACACTCAGGGTAAACAGTGGATTGAGAGAGATTCAAAGAGCCACAAAGCACTAGTGGATATCGTCCTCAACAAGCGCTGGCAGAAGTATCTGCGCTTAAAGTGTGGGGACATGACTCAAGATGATTCAACTGAAATGTCACAGAGCCATGAGTCATGTGTGGGTGTGTGTTTTTGGGTCTAATTACTTGGTCTAATACTTTTTTATTCATCCTGATCTGGACAAATAAAAAAGTAATAACAGCACATCTCGAGTCATTTCAGAATCACATTCTGATGTATGCCAGCAAGCGCCAGGCCTGCGCTTGCTGGCCCGAGTGTATGACTCAAGAGTTGTGCTCACAGCGCTGGACTACAATTTCTACCGTGAATGGCCAACATACCAGACGGCAGAAGTGTATATTAAACTCTCATCAAAATTAGTATTTTCAAATAAATGCATATTCCTATTGTTTTACACGTATGAGAGGGTAATGAGAGGTAATTGTTATTTTTTTATTTAGTCTTAGGAAGAAGAAGAAGTACAACAAGAATGCAAGAAGATATAGCTTTTACGCCTTGAAGTGTGAGAAATCATATGGTTACATCCCTGAGTTGCAAGCACGCATCTTGAAAGGGAGAGTCACAAGTGGAGATCCACGGCGGTTTGGTGTGCCCCCGATACCTCCACCACCAACATGAGAGTTAGTACGGACACAGGTCCGCAGAGGTCTGGGTAAGTGACAAACATCTGCATGCCGTTATTTCAGCTAAATACCTATGCCTCTAACTGATACTGAATTGTGTGCACATGCATGTTTGTTAATGATACATGATTGTGTGCACATAACTAATGACACTTCATGTCTTTCACAGGATCTGCCTTCCATGCTGCTACCAACTTGGAAGCAGATTGAGCTGTTTTGGTAGTGTTTGAGGTGCAAATACATGAGCAATTATGTTGTACATATACATAAATGTCTACATTGGCTTTTTTAAACATTCATTTCAATTATTGTGTATCAAATTGTTACTGCACCTAATTTTGACATGTGTCTCTATCCTTAGTGTAGAAAAAATACAGCACTGACTCAAATAAATATTTTATTCTTTGTAACAATGTTAGAATTCAACAGAACTCCAAAGAATACAACATATATATAACAATATTTATAAAAATACTCATGGCAATTTGTTATATCCATGGAATGTAGCTGGTGTATTGTCCCTGAGGGTCTGAGAACTTTTCCCTTATCCTGAAAACACAGCAGCTGGGAATCCCTCTCCTGTTTCCCTGTCCTAATGCGCCATGCTGCCAGAAAATAAAGTGTCTGTAAGCTGCATGTTTGTATTCACGGTTGTCATCACCAGGCTCCCTTACATTTCCGAATGCTGTGAGATCCTCCCGATACTGCATATGTATTCGCAGATAACCCTCATCCAGACAGTATTGCGTGAAATGTGGAAAGAGGCTCACACAGTTGGCAGAGTCTTGTCCATAGCATTTCCGCTCCCTGTCTGACGGCAGTGATTACAGGTACACCAAGTACCGCTGCAGATGTGGGGGCACCATTTCTTCACTGATGCTCCATCAATAGATCAAAAAATCAGACCCTGCTACTTCTCCAACATTCTAGCTGTGAGGCGTCTATGATCCTCAAGGCTTATCTCCTGCAGAAGTCTCTGAAGAAATGAAAGTAAATAGGATAGGATAGGCCATTAGGTATACAAGAAGGTATTAGGTAGACATATACAGCCAACAGATTAGATAACATGGTTTGCAGTATAGTGCACTGGATGCAATGCAGGGATCTCATGTACTGTATCAATGTTGACAAAAAACTTTATTGTGTGCAAAAGAAAACATTTCTCTAAAACATTTTCTATAGGCCTCTGTTTTCAAAAACACTAAATTAGCTCACATGACTATTTGTAGATTATACTCAACTTTATTTTCTTTGTGCAGAGTACACAGACAACGAAATGCAGTTTGCGTCCAAACAGAAGTCCAAAAGAGCAGAAAAGTGCAAGTGATATTCAAAGTATGGACAGGACAAGAAATATAGTGCAGTGTTAGTGTAGACAGTAGTGTACAGTTGGTTAACAAAAGGGGGTTCGCCTAGCTCCCGCCGATCTACTGCCTCTCTGTCCATGTCCTCTTGCTCTCCCTCTTCCTCTCCCTCCCGTTGAATCACCTGATGATATCTAACAATGCAAATACATTGAAAAATAAATGAAGAATGTATCACTATTAATTAGCATAGTTCAACTTTTTACAGTCTGTGATTCATACTGTTACATTTGTTTGATTGTCCTGTGTCAAGTTGTTAGCTGATGCTATAACTAGGCTAGTAATGGCAGACTACTAAAAAAAAACATACACATGGCCACATAGCTAATTCACAATCTTGCACGAGGAGTAATTACTTATACATGCTCAAACTAATGATTAAAGAAAACTCGAAGCACTATTTGAAGACATGTCATAGCTTCTTGGTACATAACGGCTACCGCAACACGCATTGAAGAAAGTGAAGCGCTAGAGAGCGCTATTTGTTTGGAATGCAATATACAATTTCACCGATAGATGGAATTCCTACACAGTGTACCTTTAAGCTCTTTTTGAGAAACTTAAGTGAAGGATCTTAAGCACGTGATAAGTATGAATCTCAAGCTTGACTATTAGTGGAGAGTGCTTTGACTGATATAGGTACTTCATCCAGAGTCCAATCAGCTCATTATTCCAATAAAACTCTTCCCAAAGAGTGAAGCAGCTTAGAAGCCGCTTCTCATCAATCAGTTTTCCCAGGTCTCAATTATTTCTAATTAATGCACAACTGACAAAGACGTCAGCCAAATAAGAAGAGAGCAGAACTGGCAGAGCTACTGTTTTCAAATCTGGTGCCAAATTAACAGCAGATCTCATTTTGATTTTTTCAACAGAAAACACATTGGATTTGACTGTTAATTCCTCTTGCCTGTAAGTAAAAATGAGCTACGACAATTAATTTCTTCGTAGTATTCTTTTGATACGCAGCTTGTACCCTTGCTCTGCACACTGAGTGGTGGAGATTAATGTCCATTCCGTTATCACTGTCGCCTCACAGCAACTGGCTTCTGGGTTCAAACAGGCTGGCCAGCCATCGAGCCCTTCAGGTTCTCCCAGTGTTAGGCGTGGCTTCCTCCCAATGTATAAATAAAATACAGGTTGGGTTAAGTAGACACCTGTGTGAATGTGAGTACAAATGGCGGCGTGTATCTATATGTCAGCCCTTTCGTCCAATGTTTCAGCTAGGATCGGCTCCAGTCTACAAAACAACCATTTGTTTCTTTTCCCAGTGACTTTTATTTTGAAAGAAAGTCAAATCTACAAATCAATACTGAAGCTAATTGTATAGCATCCTTTAGCAGGACGCTGTAGTCATGACTCCGCTGCATTTTAGAGGGAATTATTGTACTTTTTACTTCATTACATTAATCTGACACACAAGTCACTTTACAAGTTAAGATTTTTGCACACAAAACACATGTAGTTTATAAGAAAATGTTTTATTATAAAGTACCCAACAATACATATATAGGCGTACAAGTACAGCTGAAATTATTAGCCAATTAAACACTTAGTTGATTGAAAGAAATGTTTACATTGTTTCCAGTTTCTAAAATGTATGGAGTACTTTTACTTATAATGCTTCAAGTACATTTTCCTAAGGATACTTAGATACTTTTCCTTAACACATTCAATGCAGGACTTTTACTTGTAACAGTGTGGTATTAGTTATTTAAGGAACTGAAGACTTCTTCCACCACAGCCAATTTGTCTTGAACCCCCTGCACTCGTTATAGATAGCTGGAGATAAAAGTGAGTCTTAGATCTAAACCGCCAATGTGAATGCAATCAGTTACTCTTGAGTCCTGATGGTGATGGTGATGCAGCTGCTGATCTTATCTCCAAATGTCAGCTGGTTCATTATTAAACCAAAAGGCTGTGATCCTACCTGTCATTTAGCTGCTTCTGAAGGTCAGCAGCTTAAAGAGTATTCAGCTCAATATCTGACACAAATACGCTCACACATATCGATACACACTAATACACTTTGAACGGCCATTTGAGCACAAATACACACTTCTACATGAACACACCAACACAAAACGCACTTCAATAACTCAAAATGCCTTCTGTCAGTCACCTTCCTGCCTATCTGGCTTTCTATCTTTAGCCCTTAATATGATTCTATTATCTGCAGACTTAAATATGAAGAAAGTTCTTCTAACCTAACTGGTATGTGATATGAAAAGGGTCCACAAACAAATGAAAGGTCATAGATTCAAGCACCCACACCTAAACTCCTATGCCTGCATGACCCCAGGCATTTTAATTTAAAAGCACTATATATCCATTTTTAATCTCAAAGATTGCCTTTTTTCTCCGTTTATCTGTTACTTGTCTCATTCTCCATTTCTCCTTCTGCCAGATCTTTATAATGAGGGCCAGCAGCCTTTAACCTCTCCTCAATACACTTCATTCTCTTCTCTTACTTCCTTTTTTCTTCCATCATACAAAATTCAGCAGTGAGGATGATCACAAAGGAGGAGGGTCAAGGACTTTAACTGTCATTAGCATTTAGATTTGAACTGGTATGAGGATTGTGTATGAGCTGGAAAGATTTTTGAGCCGGTGATAAAGATGTGGCAAAACTTGTTTTTCAAGCAAATTTGAAAGAAGAAAACCACTTGAAAATGAAAATGAGTGACTGGGTGAAAAAGTGGGATTCAAGGAAAGAGGCAGCACAGTCTACATGGATGAGTGGGAAATACATTATGATGGGGAGAAGAGAGACGTAGGCCTTCTCATCTTCCTCGCTCTCATCCTCTTATTTCATCACAAAAAGAAAAATTTGTTAAACATTCCCAATGTAAGTTGTTTTGTAGCTCTATTATGCTGTGTAGTTTAATTTCAGAAGCACCGTACTTTATGTGCTTTAGATTACCTGACAACACTTTGGCTGAAGGAGAAAAGAGGTAGAAACGGAGAAATATTGAAGAATGTGCTGCAGTGATCATTTATCGGAATACACTAATGCATTAAGTAACAAGCAATTTAACACATTCATTCATTCATGCAAATAGTTAGTGACATTCTCAAATTTACATTTGTTTACTTTCATTTTCCTAGACCAAATCAGCAGATCCATTTAATCTGTGTCATGCTTCAGTTTTATGCAAAACACCTTGTAAATGTGACACCGATTTTTAGTTTGCCTGTTGGTTTGTTTGTTGTCTGCAGGATTACAGAAAAACAACTGGCCCAATTTTTCATGGAACCTGATGGAAGCGTGTTACATGGGCCAAGGAAGCACCCTTTTACAAGCAGATCCAAATCACAGATGCACAAATTATTTTTTCGCTTTAATAATTGTGAGATAAGGCATTTGTGCTGCATTCATTTCAAAATAATTGGAAACATTTCTTCCGGATCATATTTCATGACTCACCTGTTCACAGCTCATCTGTTTCCTTTGCTCTTCATTGTCACACAAATAGTAGAAAAAGCTATCAACGTGCCATGTTTTCTAGCCATGTTGTTTCCACATTGAAGCTTAAAGTGCATACACACAGAAGTCAGAACAACATGCTAACTCGGGAAACGGGACCATTGAAGGATCCCATGAATGCACCATTGGCCTTGGTTTGTGCTCTCTGCCATAATAGTTTAGTTTAATTTGGTCATTCTGTTATTTTTTGTCTTGTGAATATTGTTCAAAGAGAGAATCAAACCGATACTTCATCTATCATTTATTTTGAGCACATAAACAGGTCAGAAATTAGGAAAGAATCAGGTTCCGACATATTCAGATCACTTCATTTATCTGAACAACAGTCCAAAACCCAATGACATTGGTTTTAATCATCATAGGAAACAAAGAAAATGAGCAAATATCCAAATTTGAAGTTGAAGCTGTACCTTTGATGCTGGAACCAGTTAAATATGTTTGGTATACTGTATAAAAAAAGAGTAATCAATTAAAAAGTGATGATTGATTAATCAAATTGTTTCGAGGGTAGTTATTGGGATCTGGGAAAATAATGAAGCTGCCACATGTAGTGTGGTGTTCCATTCCCTCTCCAGGCCAAGAGTGGGCAGTATGTGCTGTCAGTACTTTTACACGCAGCCACAACACTCACTGTGATGTTAACGAAGCAATTTTCTTCCTCAAAAATGTTTACCCTGTTACTGAACCACATAAACATACATTTAGCATTGTTTCTGTTTAACTAATCCTAACTTAATGATACTATAATGAATTAGATTCTGGAGTAACTGCTTAACATGACTAATTAGATTGTTTGGAATGAAGTATTTCTGCTCTGACAGATGTGGTAAAAAGGGACTGGGGAGCAAATGGAAAGAAATAAAATTACTATTTTCTTTCAGCCATCTTCATGGCTCTCCCAGGTCCCAGGATATGTTTGGTTCAGATGTGAGCATCTCCCTCTGGGATGGAGCTTAGCCTGGTGCAGTAACTCATCTCTGGCCTATGTCTGCTCACAGTTTCGGCCTCAACCTGACTTCATGACTGGGTTCTTCCCATAACACACGCAACTCTTTACCTCAATCCTTCCTCTCTTTCTCCTGCTCTGCTCTACCACTGACTGACATGTTTAGTATGAAGCATATTATCTCTAAACCTATTTTCTCTATATATTCATTATCATTGCAAGGCATTTAACATACCTGGAAAGAATACAGACATTTTAAGCAGAGCCCTTTACAAGGTTTAAAAACAAAATAACAAAAAAAAGATAAGTGAAACTAATTTGAAACACTGTATCACTTAGCTCTGGCCTGACTTGAAGGCCATGTAATGGTTATATAATGTAATGGCAATTTCCTGTCTGGCCAGAACATCTACGTAGAGGTCAGAGTTCACAGATAATCTAATTCTCCTTAAATACAATTTACAGATTTGCAAGATAATGTCACACTGAAAATTAAGATGTATATGTGTGTGTGTGTGTGTGTGTGTCCGTCTTTCAGAGGGAGATCAAGACAGACAGCATGCCTGCACCTGTTTCTGATTTAAATTCCCTGATACAGATCTCATTTTCTCTCTTGGACTCTCTCAGGAGCACAAGGGAATGAGCTGTCTGTTTGGCATGCATGTCTGCAGTGGAGATACTGAGCATGTGCGTGTATGAGTGTCTGAGCATTCGTCCCTACGAATGCATCTTGGTATGTCTTTTGTGGGTGTGTGTGTGTGTGTGTGCTCTTTAGGTTGCATGCTGCTATAAACACATGCACATGTGTATGCATGTACAGAGGAGCATGCCTTTGGCGAGAATGCTTTATACTGAATCACACACACCTGTGTCTGCACCAGTAAACCCAGTTGTGTAAATCTACCTGATTCCTCTCTGTCTCACTAGCCACAAATCCAGGAAGTTGCTCCCAAAAGGTTCTTAGATGTTTCAGATTTTGTTTAGATTTGGGAGTTAGTAAACCCTTTTTGGCTGAGAAATATAGTTCAGCAAGGAAACAAGATAAATACCACCTTACAGACCATTCATTCTTACAAGTATAAAAGAAATATAATTGAAAAGGAATGCCATATTAACTGCTAAACCACCAATATACAGAGGGTGAGGGTGATGTAATGTTTGGCACGTGTAGCTTTTTTAGTGGACTTCCTGTGCGCTGAGATTCCTCGCAGTTATTATAATTAACAAGGAAAAAAAGTGAAAACCTATTCTGCATCTGACCTCCTCCATTCCTCCAGCACTTATTTCTGTTGTGGTTGGGGGCGGTTGGCCGTGAGTTTGGGTTTTGTTTTCTATTTGAGTTTTCTGCTATCCTGCTTTGTTTTGTTCCTGCTGTGTTGTTTTTTCCCCTGACTCCCTTGAAGCCAGCCACATTTCGTCTCCGTACCAGCCTCCAGGCCCGGTGTCTCCCCTTGGTTCCTCGCCACTGGTCTCCCATACCTAGCTCTCTCCCACTAGCCTCCCCAGCTTTCCGTCAGCGCTTCCCTGACCCTGGTGTCTACCTCACCACTTCCCATTACCGTTGTCACAATTTCTTTGATGAATAACAATACACCAGGACTCTAAACAGCAAGAGTTAGTAATCTAGGATAAATACATTATGAAGACATTATGGCCATGGGTGTATAATAAAACCTAAATCATACAGCATTCGAGGCGGAGCCCCCGTTCATTCCTTTGAGTGATGCTCAGTGGCACATAAAGCCAAAAAATTACCCAGATGATTGGTGCTGCTTCCACACCATGGGGCCCATAGAGCATTTGCACTAGAGATCTCAACTGGCCAACTTTTAAATGATTTCTAGACTTTCCAAATGTTATCGGACCAGATGGATCAAATAATGACAGTGTAATGAGTCATTTCGCAGGGGGTGTGCCGCTCTAAATGTATGTAATGATTTTCAGACGTCTCTTTCAATGTAAGTCAAAAGTCTTTTTGGACCTCTTGGCCGTTGTAATTACATGGCTGCTATGTCAAATTGGCTTCCAAGCACAGCTAATTTGCCTAAGGGCCTGATTGTGGCTCCATTGGGGTCCAAGTGTTTAATGATTTTATCTGTTAAATTTCACAATACACAGAGAAAACTCTTAACCTCTTAAAATCCAAACATGGACTGAACAAACTGACGGCTGCAAGTCTGTATTAGGACAGTGTTCCTATTAGTATGTATAACAAGCAACACAGTGGCCTATTTGGCTTGCCTTGATATAGCTTAAATTGTTTGGTTTAGAACTTTTTCAAGTTTAGTGAAAAAAATTGAGTGTATATCAGAATTTATTCCACACTGTCAAACCATATCAAAGAGGCCATTTGGCATGGCGTACTGCATATCTAGCTACCTGGAAACTAGTGTGAGAGTATCTCTCTTCCAGTTGTTTTCACTGTCACTGATAGACTGTGTGACTCTGTCTATGTGTCAGTGTGTTGTTTCCACATTGAAGTGTTTTTTGCTAAGGGTATATTATGTGTTTTAGTGTTTCTTTATGTATTTTACAATTTTGTGAATAACTGTACAGGTCTGAGTGGTATTTTGCATATGTGTGGGCATATGTATGACAATGTGTTTTACTTTGAAAATCAACTCCCCTGAGGCTAGTAACGCATTAATTGTGTCTGTGACAATAAACACAGTAAGATAGCTCCCAACCTGTTTGGAAGTGTGTGGGGGTGTGTGCGTGTGTGGGGGGGTGTGGTCTTGTACTTCTGTCATTGTGAAGACCAATGTGTGTTTTGGACGTTGAGTATGAGGACATGTCTGGAAAGTGAGGACATTTTGGCCAGTTCTCAATGGATTCTTTCTCAATGGATGTCTGTGGAAGCAACTTGCTAGGGCCCGAGAACCAACTGCAACAAAGGTCCTATTGAAACTGAAGGAAATTATTCTTTCTTCCCGCAAATTATGTCTTTTTGGAGGGGCTTAACCAAAAACTCACCAAAATTGGCAGCCGCATCAAGTCTGGTGAAAATGTACGTGTTTTAAGGATTTCGGGGAAAAAATTTAAAAAATCAACGTCAAAAACGTCATTGGAGCCATACTCTAAATCCAACAGGAAGTCTGCAATTTTTAATTGAAAGTTTGAAATAGTGCAATGCAGTGTGATGCGCAAATGCACGGCTTCAAGGAGCGGCATCCCCCAGTAACCCCTATGTGCATGGAGATGCTAGGGCCTGTCCAATGCTGCCTGCAGCTTTAAAGGAGAATTCTGGTCGATTTCAACACGTAGCTCTGTTGTTTGTAATTTTGGAGTGCTGTCAATAGAGAGAAAAACGAAAACAATCGGTGATGCCTACACCGTGTTATCCACCTGCTAGCATTACCACCCAACAGACTTAAACAGGGCAAGTTTTAAGTGTGTTTTTAGCCTCTAAACAAGTTCAAAATGTCATTAAAAGTGCCAAGCCATGTGAAGTGATTCCTTTCAAGTGAACACAGTCAATCTGATTGCAGTAGATGTGAAATAAATGCATGAAACTTGTGCTAATTTAGCTGTGTTTAGTTCCTGTGTTGATACAGGACCATCTACAAAGTTACAAACAACAGAGATACAGTTGTACATTGGTTTGCCTTTTAGCATTAAATGTGCTTTAGAAATGAATGTGCCTTGTCTATAATGTTTGTTCACAAATGTAAATCTCATTCACATCACCGTTATGTCCTGGGTTGGAATCAGCCTTAAAAGCTTTTCAGGAAGCTATCTCACTACTCTCTCTAATTATGTCTGTCCTCTTTGAGCTGAAGAAGAAGAAGGCATGATATAACAAAACAGACTCATTGTGGACCAACTCCGATACGATGTACAGAATGGAGCATGAAATAAACACTCCTGTCGTGACTCTGTGGTAGTGTGACGGTGAGCTTATAGATTTAGATCCCCGATTGTGTTTTTAAGTTCAGGGCTGAGGTTAAGCACGCACTTTGAGTTACTGCACATTGATATATGAAAATGTCCCCTCACGTCTAACAATGATTTTATATGTGGCCTCTTATGTGTATGTCTGTGTTCAGTTGGCAGCAAGCTGTCTCATTCATCATACAGCTTAACTCCGTACCATCATTCATTTAAAAAAACATTCCTTAGAGCAAACTAAAGTTGTTTTTCCTGGAGAGAATTGATAGTCCATCTAAATATAGGGAACCTAAAACTTTCATTATGACTTCAGATAAGCAGGCGGCTGAACCTGTAATGTAGTTTTGGGTTACAATGTGAGGGATGGGGGCTGTGGGAGCATTGCAAATAGCCTAGTAAATCACTAATATGTACTGCAGACTTTCTACACAGTCTGCTACAGCAGATAGCAGTATATTGCCGAAGTCGATTTAGCCTTAGGCCAGATATACATCCATTATCAATGGTATTGCTACAGCAGAGCATAATGGACCTGGAGGTTGCAGACTTCCTCAATGCAACTTGTGACGCATACATAGGCAAAAGTGAAATGAGTAAAGCAGATATGGGTGTCTAATATACTAAAAAAAACAACTGCACCAAAGCTTTATCACTAATCATCAGTATCCTACACTCATGACGAGGGAGACTTACATAAATACATTCATATGAGAAAAAATAACAGAAACACAGGTTGGTGATATCTCCACCACCAAAAAGCTGGTAAACAAAAATCAATTATAAAAAAATCAACATAAGAGACTACTCCGCATTTACCTGAGTAATAAAGGCACACATGTACATCATCAAATATTGTAAAAGTAATGTAGAAATATAATTAACAAAGTTGAGTAAATGCCTCACAGGCTTTGGTGCATCTTAAAACACTATGAACACAACAAAAATAAAAGCCATTCATCCACAAAAGAAAAATGCTTCTTAACTAAAATCACATCTCCACATGCAATAAAGATGCAGATAAAGAGCAGGAACATGGTCATATAATGCCTTTTAACCAACAACTTTGACATCTAACCAATACCAGACACCAGTACTTTTTCCTTCTTTAAATGTGGAATCTGATCCCTTAACAGCTCATATGTAGCTCTCTAATCTTGTTCAGCTCCTACTGTGCGTTTAAAGGCAGGTGATAATGTCGGTCTGGAGCAGTTATCCACCTGACTTCCTGTCTAGGGTGGAAGTGGGCTGTCACATCTGATCATCTTCATGATGTTCCTTCTCTCTGAGGTCTCCGTTGGCCTGGCTGTGACCCTGACCAGGGGGTCAGAAGTCACATGTTTCCCACCGTTTCTCTGCTCTGCAACTGTGCAGCCCTCAAGTTTTACAGAGTATGTGCATGTGGACCAGAGAGAGACTCAATTTCATTGTAGGAGTCAGGGAAATGGCTTGGGCTGTCAAGCTAAGGTGAAAACAAGATTTTATGGGAAATCTGTTTCTGGTTAAAGGACATTTTCTCTTCTGCAACAGTTTTTTCCCCCACTTCCAATGTTTTCTCACCGGCACTGTAGCAGTTATGTATGTAGGATAACCAAAACATGTGAACTCATGGAGGAAGCGCTCCTGGTTTAACTAAAATATGCTTTCTATATTGTTTGTTTGGCATACCTGATATTGTATTTCAGTCTCCTTGAGTATTTGGCAAAGTGGATATTTAAGTGGTCAGATAGCTGCACTAAAATTGTCCTAAATACAGAATATAAATAAGGTAATATGTTAACTTTAATAATTTATATAGCTTTCCTGGTAGTCCTTCAACTGGAATAATAACACAACTCTATATATAATGTATGGGCACCTTCAGACTACATAAAATAACCCATTAAATACATACAAGTAAATGCACCTCATATTAGATTATTGAAGTTGAATCAAAGTCATGAATGCAAGAAGCTGTGATATTTAAATGTATTTACATTTGTTATAGTTCCCTCTTTGCCTTTGAATGTGGTCCTTCACTGCCTTCATTTAAGTCCAATGTGCCTCCATAGCAGTTGCTTTTGTTACCAATATTCCAATCTCTTTCCACAATAAGCATGTTGCCTTCTCAACTATCCTGACCTTCCTTTACCTCTTAATCTCTCTTCGTCCCTTGCTTTAGTCTCCCCTCTTACAAGGTGTCTTCATCTTTTTCACCTCTCCCTCCAGCTGTACTAAACATTCTTAAAAGTTTACATTTCACTCCATCAGGTTCCCCAGCTAAGTAAGTTAATCTAGTGAGAAGCCATAAACATATTGTTTATGAACACAGCAGTAAGTGCATTGTTGGCAAGATACACCATGCTGATTTATTTTAGGCAGATCTCAGGGAGTTATAAGAGGAGAAAAACTGATTTCTCTATTGCATTATATGCTTATGTCTGTCTGTCTTTCATTGCCTCCTCTTACCTCTTTCTCACTATTTTCCCCTCTCTCAATCCATCTATTTCTTACTATCTCCCAATCCCTATGTCTAATTTTCTATGCAAAAACACAACCTTTCCACTTCTGTCTCATAATTTGCCTGTCATTCTGAGCTACAAACTCTCTCAGATGTATTGAAATATCTGAACTATGTTGTTTGGCCTCCAACCTGACTTGTTTTTACTTTTATTTCAACGGCAAAAGGCAGTGTTTGTTTGGAAAAATATGCTCTGCAATGGAATTGGTTGTTCTGAGTTACCTTAGTCCAGCTGTAATATTGTTTTACTTAATGCAACTAATAGCCTGTCTGGTGGTTGGCCTGCTTATATGGCATTATACGCCATACTGGTGTTGCACAGGTGCTGAAGACATGGACACAGGTGTCAATCAATCCAGGTACAGGTGAGAGGATGAAATGTGATACATCTGGAGTAACAGATTACTGTAAAGGCCTATCAGAAGGTTAGCATTTTGCTGTAGTACTGGTGTGAGCTACTTAGAAGACAGAAGTAAGGAACTACAAAGAGTTTGAATTGTAAATCAGAAATAGAAAAGTAATCAGCAGCTCCTTTGACTCACCCACCCACACGGACCATGTTTCTGCTGCCTACGCTACATAAGGAATCAGCACTCTGACCTGAGATGAGGAATTTATGTTTAAGAAAACAACTTGTACTTTTTTTGTTGCAGAAATGATTTTCTTTGTCATAGTTTTGAATAAAGAAAATAATGCATCCGTTTTAGATAAAGTGATGAATCAGTTTAAATATCGGCAGTTTAAGAAGGCAAACATTGGCACACACGTTGATGTGCTTAGGTGTGAAATTCTCTGTCAACCTGTTCTCACTCCTACCTCAAAACACTGACACTTGGTTAGTAGTAGTTACACCTAACTGTCCCGTTCTTTTGCCGCATGTCAGTAAAACGTATGTCCCGACCCATCCATCCATCCATCCATCCTTCCTTCCATCTATGTCTGCTTAATAAATGAAAATTGTTGATAACAAAAAAAAAAAAAACTCATAGTACTGTGGCAGACCCAAATGCACGACTCAGATAATGTGATAAAAGGTAAGTACTTTTATTGTCCAAAGGACAATGCAGGCAACAGTACAGCAGGAGCAGGCAGTCAGCAACACTCAGGTAGGCAAAAGTACAAAAGACGCGGGCAATTATCATAAACGGGAAACAGCCCTAAGTCCAAAAACACCTTTAACTGAAAATGTCTGGAAAAGAAAATCTAAAGTGTGGGTTGCAGTTTGAAATAGTAAAAGATTATCCTAAAAAAGTAAGATGCAACTTGAGTTGTTCACATAGGTACCCTTACTTTTTACTGCATACACACAATGTTTTTTTTAATTATTCTTCTACACCCTTGCACCACTTATTAATATCAAAAAGGTCAAATGCAGTGACAAGAAGGCCAAGGAAATCATATCCACAGAGGGGATAAAGAGGTGTAGCAAATAAAAGAAAGGTGATTCATGGAAGCTGATGAGAGGGCAAGGGTGAAAAATGAGTAATGAGACTGAATGGAGGAAATGAAGGACAAAGGAGTAAAGGTGGGTGATAAAAGAAGAGACGTTTTGAGAGAAGCGTGGAGAGAGGGGTAATGACACTGAAAGGACAGAGAAGAGGTGGGAAAAAGAAAAACACTAGGGGCAAGGAAAGTTTGTGAGAACAGGAGGTGTAGGATTGAGAGGACAAGAGTGACAAAAGTAGCAGATAATAATAGACAGATGGAGGGAGTGAAGCAAAGGGAAATAATGGAGAGACGGAACAAGGAAGGAAAAGAGGGATGACAATCACAGGGGGGATGAGACACAGATGGACATGTGCGATGGATGGAGAGGTGGGAGGATGAAGGGATATGGTGTTGAGATGATGGTAACACGCCTCAGCTGGACCGGCCTTGGAACCCGGACAAGGCAAAATGCGTGTGCAAAGAGCAACAGCAGCAACATGGACATGTTGTACTCCTGCTGCAATAAAACCTGAGATCAGAGCAGATGAAATCAGCAGTAACGGACACATGCGGTACACTAACAAGCACATAAATTAAGAAACACACAGAGAAGCAAGAAAACATCCCCAACAGATGAGATCCAGTTGTCTTGTAGTAATTGAGACCATATTTCAACCTTGTAAAATTCAAGGATGAATAACATGATGTGGTTTGATGTGCTTTTTTATTGGTAAAACCATTTGGTTTTAGTATGCTGATGGATATTCTGTTGAAGCAAAACCAGTTACGTGATGGTAAGCTAAAGAATGCTTTGAAACCTGAAAGTCGAAAGTGATTAATGAAGGGAGGGATGGAGGGATGATTAGGTAGAAAATTGGGGGAGGAGAGATGCATGAAGAGGTGAGTAGACAAATGAAAAATCATCAAATGGATAGAGGGATGAAAGAAACTAAACAAGCTAAATTAAAATTTGGATACACATGACATTGTGTGTATTTTTGTGTGTATACGGTACATTTTTGAGCCAGAGAAAGTCTCCAGTGTGCTATCTTCTATCGTTTTGGTCTTTTTAATGGACCAAATAAAATATTTTTAATTCTCCTGTGTTGAAGGAGTCCTGGAAGCCATCTGTTGGTGTTCAAAAAGGAGAGCGCATGCGATTCTTTGTGTTGTCAAACTTTGTTGCACACTCTCGGGATGCAACAGTGAGAGACCAAAAACAACAAGAAAAATGCTATAAAAACCAAAAATAACCAAAACAGCAGGGCGGAGAGAATGAAACACTTTTGTGGTAAAGTGAGAGGGTGGGGACACGGGGGGGGATCAGGAGAAAGACGGCATGGCAGCAAATTAGATGATGAAAGCGAAGTTGAATGAGAGCCAAAGCAACAATCCAAATAGGAAATCTATAAGTAAAATCAGTGTCTTCAATAATGATGGAAAATTACATCGCTGTTGGAGAGATAAGAGAATTTTGATCCCTATAGCTAAGCAACAACACCCAAAATTTAGCTTGATATCTACATCAACTAAACTACTTTTTAATGAGACAAGCCATTCTTTGATTACGGTCCGTTCATTCCCCCCACTAATCTTAAACCATTATCTCAACATTCATAAAAAGAATGTTTTATTTTGTGTAGGAGCAGCAGCGTTACGTGTTACTCATATAATGGTGTCCACGTAACCTGCAAATAAATTAGAGACTTTTGAACATAATGCTACACATCTTGTTTGTACAGTAGCTCTATGGCTACATTGGTTCTCAGCTGAACCAGAAGTTGTTCAGGCCCTCCTTTGCAAAAGCCGTCAAAAAGCTGTTATTCCTGCCCCAAGGAGCGAGGAGCGAGCATTGAGGAGGGGTATCCGAGGAGCTGCTGTATGAGCGAGGATACACAAGAGATGCCTTCCCGAAAGTCGCGCAGCTGAAAGCCTTTGCTAACTTTGCACACACAGCCGACAAATTCACTTGATGCTTCGAAGGAAGGAAGGAAGGATGGAACTAAAGAAGGAAGGATGTCTGATGCCTCTCCTTCTCTCCTCCCATGATTTCGGCTGTCTCTCCTGTGCTGCCTCGGTGGGACAGACTAAGGTGCCAGGAAGGGAGGCATGTAGAGGAGCTGGGGATGCAATATGAGGGCAGCCAGAAGGACCCTATAGGTTCACAAAACACTAATTAGGTCATAAGGTGCAGCTGGGGAAGGCAGGAATCAGGTCCCAAGAGCTCATGAGGGGATGAGCAACAGGTGTGCAGGGCAGGGAAAAACACATAGGGTCAGAAAAAACAGAGGCAGGTGGAGACAGACGCAGAGGCCACAGTTCCCACTCTGTATGATTTATAATTGTCAGACAAGGAGTGATACATTTACACTGAGAAGTGCATTTATCATCTTAGATAACTTTAGACTCAATATAAGGTTGGAGCGGTGACAGGAACTGCACCTATAGCACTGGTGGGGAAAACGTGTTTGCTCAAGGACACTCCAACAGGTTGGACATTTGCCAATAAAAGCTTGAACCTTGATTATGCTATTTACTATGCCATCCACTGAGTGACTGCACACATTAGGAAACTTTCTAGTTCCAGTTCTAAGACTGGCCTATCACACAGAGGACCCACAGCCTGTCCTTGTATCCTTGGACTGTCTGTCACCAGCATGCAGATAGAAGTGTTCTTTTAAGGATGTTTCTCCAGTGACCATCCCTGCCTTTCAATTAAAACCTCTTCCAAAGGTTTTCCATTACTACCTGAAGGGTTAGGGTTACCAAGTAGTACATGAAGTAGATAAAAAAAATTAAATATGCAGTATTTTCCTAAATGAAATGCTGCTTAGACATTGAGTCATTACTAAAGTACTTGAACAAGTCATATGAGATGTGATGGTGTAAGTAAAATCATTGCAGCATACATTCTTTCACTTTTTCTCTCAGCCTTGTGGCTGTGTTACGAATTCAATCGCTTCTCACATGACTGGCCACTGTTTTAATTTCTTAATTAACATTTTTAATTTGAACATTACAGCTCACCCACACCATGCATATTTACAGACAGACTTGAACAAATCAACAATGCTTCCTTGCTCCTAATCTGTCTCTCTCAACCATACAAAGAGACACACGTATGCATACTTTTAACATAGATTTGCATACTCCCTAATATACTGTATGTGTACACTGATATCATCACACAAAACATCAGGTTATTTAATCTATATTTCTATAGAAATATAGATTTCTATAGATATATAGCTGTTTTTACAGGATCTGATATTTGTCTCTTGGACAAATAGAACTGTGTGTGAATGAACACATTTCACACATAGTTCCTCATCGTTGTACACTGAGGGTACTGCCTTGCACTTCAGTAGGGGAGATACTTCACGGACACACTCTCCAACTTTTCTTACAGCCCCAGGTTATGTTTCTCCTGTGTCATATCCAATGTCTTTGGCTGCCTTCTCCTTCTGAAGCCTCAAAGCCCTTTTCAGGCAGTGATGCCATTGGGTGTTACAGTCAACAGTTGTGTTATGTCCCCAAATGTGTTTTTTTTCAGCTGCACCCATGATGACCGCTGTCATTATGTAAATTAGTTAGACGGGATCCGGCAGCCTATCTTGATGCATGCTAATGGCATGCCCGAGTCAGCACAGCTGGTGCTCGGTGATTGGCTCTGACTGGCAGTGACTGTATTTTCGCCACTTCTTACTAAGAACTATGCAGTTGTCTTTTTTTTGTGAGACAAAAATCAAGCTGGACACAATGCAGGCATCTGTAGGACATTAAGTATGTTGTTTTGGAGCCTACAGAAGACTGTAGCTGTTTAACAATCTAAAGAATGCAAAGAAAAGACTTGTGTTCTTGGGGAAAATGTTCTTGCTGGTTGCTCTTGGAAGGACAGAAAAACTTAACAATTTCAGACGATGCGTTCTTGTGGTTATTGTGCAACACCCCCAGCACAGAGGCTACCGGCAGTGCTTCAAAATAACATCTAGAAATAAAAAGCACAACAATACTTATACAAACTCTGTATACAACTGCCACAATAGTGTTGCATTAAGCTTGTATATTACATGGTTCAGTTCAGTTCAATTTTATTTATAAATCATGTTTAAAAACAACCATAGTTGGCCAACGTGCTTAACAAGTTGTACATTGGTACATTCAATACTTGTATCATGACAACAGGACACAGCACATCTTTCCATTCATCCATGGGTGGTGATGGCACAGTGGATATGACACATGCCTTTGGTGTTGGTGATCTAAGTTAATTTCCCACTGCAATACATCAACCAATGTGTCCCTGGGTTCCATTCCCACTGCGATACATCAACCATTGTGTCCCTGGGTTCAATTCCCACTGCAATACATCAACCAATGTGTCCCTGAGCAAGACACTTAACCCATAGTTGATCCAGAGGCGTGTGGCCTCTGACATATGGATCAATTGTAAGTCGCTTTGGATACAAGGGTCAGCAAAATAACATGTAATATAATGTAATCCATCCATCCAGTCATGGTTCAATGAGTCTGTCATTGTTACAGGTTACAAAATAATTGTTATTGTTTGTCATCTAATTACTGTGGCAAAAATGGCTACCAACAATTAATGTAAAGTATAATTTAAAATGAAATTTCAATTGTTGAAGGAACAGGGGAGATAGAGAGACAAAAATAGAGAAACAACAAGAGACACTCATTGTTCTGCTTTGGCAATGTGCAAGTTGCGCCACATAGAGCCAAGTGAAATTGAGACAAAAGGGAAAGACAGGCAGAGGAAGTCCATCTCTGGAGAGACAAAGCTCTCATTGGAGAAAGAGGAAACAAGAAGTGAAAGAGAGATTAAAGACACTAAAAACAAGGCAACATTTTAAGATAAAGGTACACAAATATAGACAATACTACAGATTAAAACTGATACTGAGAGAGTGACCACGAAGCAGGTTAATAAGCAGGGCAATTATCTTAAAATAAAAAAGTAAGCAGAGGCCCTGGGACTTCTCTAATTAGACCAAAATACATGTCAAGACATACACACACATACACACACACACACACACACACACACACACACACACACACACACACACACACACACATAGAGGCTGTCCCTCCTGATTACCCTCAAGTCATGTTGTAAACAATGCTATCATGATGCTGGCAGTACTTAGATTAAATCAGGAGAGAGTGAGAGTAAGAGAAAGGGGTCGCCGACTGGATCAATACGTATGCGAGAGAGAGAAACAGAGGATAAAGGGGGAGATAGGAGAAGAGAGAGAGAGATGACGCCGAGATGGAGATGCAAGTGTCCGTAAGGGAGAGGACATAAAAAAGAATAAAATGATCTTTCAGCACTCAGTATCTGAGGTCATGCTCTCCATCTGCTAATAATCTAGTCATTAGTCATCATGTTATTTTGTTTCCATGCCAAAAATGCAGTAAGAGAAGTAACTCGAAGTGAGAAAAAAATAATAAAATATACAATGTTTATGGTTAGATTTAATTGCATGTGCTACGTAAAGGTAGCCTTGCAGAGACGGCCAACATTTCTCAAGCTCAGTGGAGCATGATGTTATGAAAAAGGACTTGAGTAAAAAATTTTTACTGTGTGTGTGTGTGTATGCGTGCGTGCGTGCATGTGATGTTTCTAACATTTGATTGAAGTGTGAGAGTTTGAGTGTGTAGGTGTAAGTATGGTTATACATGTGTTATGTATGAAAATTGGATATTTCTTGTGTGTGCATGTTACAACACAATGAATCTTTGATTTGCTGTCTTGACTCAAGGACCACAAACTTCACACACACACTAGCTGAAATGTGCACGTTGACAGACACACATTTTTTTTTTTAAACCCGTTATGTATTCAGGGTGCAGTTTCACTGAGAGCAAATGCTCTGTTTTCCAGAGATCACATTCACATTGTGTGTGTGTGTGTGTGTAAAAAAAAGGGGTAATCCAAAGTACTCCTCTTCCTTAAAAAATCCTTTATTTTAATAGCTATTTTGTAAAAGAAAATCTAAAAGACATAGGGAGAAGCAACTCACGCGTAGCGTCTGCTTCCTAGACAAACAATTTCCTCTTTTGTGAAGGCTAATTGGAAACACCTGAGTGACATGGTGAGTTACCACATAAAGAAAACATGCCAAAAACAATCCACTAAGTGGCTGGCTGAAAATGTTCACATGCAAGAAAACAAAAAAAAGTTCCCTAGGTTGCTATACATCGTAAATATACACATACAGAGAGAGTCCACTAAGTAGCTACATTACAAGTTAAGCCCGAACGAATACAGAATAAACAGAGAACATGTTCACAGGAAAAGACAATTTCTTCATTCAACCCAGGGTATACTGTGGCCTGTAAATCGTACATATATAATGTTTTTCTCTGTATTAGTAATTTTTAATCAGTCACCACCCCGACCACATCCTCTTGATCATTTCTAAACCCTCAATCATTAGGCCATCTGGATTACAGTTATGCACATATTGGAAGTATTTGCCTTAGTATAATCCAAATTGGCTTTACTAATGACATTTTTGTGTTTGGATATTCTTTCAGACTTCTCTTGGTACGGCCTATGTAGAAGCATCCACATTTACATGATAACCTGTATACCACAAAAGTAGTGTTACAATTAATCAATGCTTTTATGTTATACTTCTTGTTTGTCTTGAAATCACAGAATTGTTTTTATTATTTATTGTTAGAACAATGATTTGATGATTTGTTTTCTATTCTTAATTGAATTCCTGACTTCAAAGAGCGCTTTCAAAAATTTGACTGAACTTCCTGAGCACCCTGGACTTTGTTGTCTCACCGGTGCGTGCGTGCGTGCCAGGCCCAATGTAGCAGATGGGTAAAGCAGTTGTACTGCCGAGACTATTTCATGACCGGATACCCATCAACAAATCCATACTAAATGCAGAAATAACACCTGTAAACAAATCCTAACTGTTCCACAAAGGCCCTAACTCACCTCCTGGTATTTACTTTACACTGGTAAACATTGTTGATGAATCTTATTATCCATCAGCCCTGCATTGATTCTGCATGACTGCAGCAGCTCCATGCTGTTGCGTTTTGAATCTATTGATCTATGAACTGAAGAGGACTTCTAAAAAGAAGCTTGCGTTTCCCTGTTGGGATTCTTTTCAACCCTAACCCATTTTCACTGGGGATGGGGGGTAACGTGCCCCTCACTTTTTGAAAATCCCCTTTTTCTGCCCCCTCACTTTTGTACTGGTGATAGCCAAACTAGTATGTTAGCATATCAACTTGCTTGCTTGCAATTAACATTGTGGTGCTTGAGGAGTTTTAACTATGGCCGTTTCAATATAACTCTTGAAGCTCAAAGCTTTCCCAAAGTGTTTTATCACAACATTATACCTGAGACAAACTCAGCAAAAGTTGCAGTAAAAAGTTTAGGGAATAAAAGGCTGAAAATAAACGAGTTGAAGAATATAGCTGAGTGGACTCATAAAGGTAAAATGGCACTATCATTTTACTTTATTCTACGAGATTGGACAGTACAGTATATACTCTCCCTGCTGCTCTATAGGACATTTGTGGGATTCGGAAGAAACTGGAAAAACCCTTTTGTGAGTCTTTAACAACCTCAGCTATTGGCCTCCTTTACAGAGGTCAAGATCCTCTGCAGTAATCCTGAAGCTGGTGGAAATTCAGCATCTTGATGGACTACACTTACACAGGACATTCACTTACTCCCTATGACACTGCTGCCCAGATATTTGTGTGTAATCAGAAGTGAGAAACGGCAATTTGGGAGAAGGAGATTGTGAACAGGCTGAGCATCAACACTTGCAGGGTTCCATTTTGTTTAGTCAAGCTGGGAAATGTGCGTTGGACTTTTTACTGTGGTGAAAATAGTTTTGGTTGGTTTACCAGCTTCACAGTGACCATGCCCGACACTCGAATGCAATGAGGCCGCTCTGGCTCCAAGTGCCTGCCAAGGAAATTAGCGGCTATTGTTATCTTTGTTGTCACAGGCAGTCTGTTAATTATATGAATGGGAATCTGAATGAAATATTATGCTAAGACAATTTACTCTTTTCTTTTTTGGATGCTGGTCATTTTTATGTCAACACAATGACCCATTTACATCTGTCCATATACATGTAGTCTACACACACAAATAGATTTATGAATACCTTATGTATATTTATTCTGACGACCATGGAGACTCTGTCTTATTAGCCATGTTCACAAGATTGTTGACATGTATTTACTCTTAACACCTACTGTGTATTAAAAATGAACACAGTCATATGCTTTGTTATTTATCTGTTAATAGGCATGCAGTCCCACACGGGGTAAACAAACACACAAATGCTATTTGCAAGTAATGTAACAAAGAAACAGTCAGCAATAGCCTACAGCTGCTATTAATAATGAATGTCTGCATTCATTTCCACAGGTGAGTACACACGCAAATATTCATGGTGAATTGATCTCAGGGAATCTGAATAAACAATGTTGTGGTTTACCCTTTCAGCAAACAAAAAGTAAGGATTCACTATTTAAATAGTCCCACTGCAGGCAGGGATATAAATCCTGACCTTTACACGTTTGCTGGTCTATATCCACCACGTTCCACTTCTGGATTTGCTCCGGTGCGGCAGGAAATTCCAAAGGACGCATGTCTTTTCAGTCTGTCCAATCTGAGTTTTCTGTTTTCTGTTCACATATTCCACCAAAACAAGTTCTTTCTCGAGGCTATTTTGCAGCTGCAAAGTTTCTCCATGTGGAGCTCAGCCCTGCCCAAGATGATTGTGATTGGTTTAAAGAAATGCGAATGTTTTCCTCCCATCCTGGAATGCTGTATGAACTAGTTAGACCCTCCTCCGCAGTGCAGAGGAAGGTCTGGCAAATTAGGCAAACATGTTTGCCAACCCTTTTATTTTAAGTTTTATTTCAATTGGTTACATTTATTGAACTCACACCCTTTAGCACAGAAAAGAGAAGGACTGTTTCCAAATAAAAGGCTGTATTTATTTTATCATTTCACAAATTGACCATGAAAAGTAAGTAAAGTAAGAAAATGACCTGTATGTCCCAATATGAATGCAAGTCTATAACGTAAACACAATCCATACATTTCTTTCAGTACAAATGGAAAACAACAATTTATTCTTATTATTTTATTAGTTGACTCTTTTCTTTAACCCTTGTGTTGTACTCCCAGGTCAAAACGGAAAATGAACAATTATTTAAAACTTTTTCAACACTTTTTTGATCCTTTTTTATTGCTTTTTTGATGCGTTTGAGATACTTTTAATCACTTTTTGATGCTTTTTTAAAAATGTTCTTCATTTTTGTAACACTACCATCGGTATACTGTACACATCACTAACACCAAAATATTACCACTAGTTTTATACCATTTGCGTTTTTGAGTTCATGGTCAAGAAATGTCACTTATATGTAATTATATAATTTTTTTGTCTTTTGTCAAAGTTTTTTTTGGGGTAAATAAAACACCCAAAATTCAATAAAGTAGTGAACTAATCCTTTGTATAACTTGTAAGAAGTGTTATATGGAACCATCCATGTAATATTTGTACAATTTGGATGAAAGAATCCCACATTTCTGATTTTTGACACCAGGACAACAGGAGGGTTAAATATGGGTTGCAGACAGCATTTAGCAGAGTCATATATAAATACACACGTATCTTTCTATGTTTACATTGAAATTATCTACTGCTGTGGTTTAAATAAAACTCTACTAGCTCTTTTTTGTTTCTCATTTTATTGATGGCACCATCTTTACATTGCATTTGAAACATATATACTCAATGAATGAAGAAAATCTACAAAGTAGGTAAAATGTCTTTGTAGATACTGCAGATTGCGATCTGTTAGCAACTGTCATCAGTGGACCTAAACATTTATCAACATCAATGTTTAAAGAGGAAGACTCTTTCAAACATTTCTTGCTTTTGAGCGACGAAGAGAAGCATACAATATCACCCTCACGTCATCTCACCATCTGTATTTTGGGTATTGCATTCACCACCATACAATGGGATACAAATATTATATATGTTATAAGAGTGATTATAGTCTGTTTATTGTTCCCCTGACCTTTGAGTAAACCCATGTGCTACCAAAAAGTACCATTTCACTGAGAAAGCTCAGTTTGACTTTTATCTCCAAATACAAGCCAATCCAACCTTGAACTTTGCTTAACTTGCACGCTTGTAAGTCACGTAAGCCTGTGGGGACAAGAGACAGACTTGACCCAGCCGTAACCCTCCTCTTCCTCGTCTCCCTACTCCTCCATCCATCCCTTCCTATTTTCCTTTGTCACTTTGTCCCCTCGACATGTGGTATCAGTCTCAACCTCCCCCTCTCTCACGGCCAGCTCCTTCTCCTCTTCCACTTTCTATCGTAGGATTCATATTTTTCCAAAAGATTAGCTATTTTCAGTCCCAAGAGCAAAAGAAAACTAACCTGGATGCCGAGAAGTAGACTTGGTTTTAAGGTAAAACTTCAGCTACAGTCAAAATGCATTAGTCATATTTACTACATGACTATATATATAAACTAGCAGTTTAGCCCTATTATTTGTGGGTAGTTATGATTATTAAGGCAAAAGAATGTTTTTTTTTTATGTTAATCAATATTAGATAAAACAAAAGAAACTTTGCATGCAGCTTGAACTTAGCTGCGAGGAATATAAAATGCTCATAGTTCATAGCCTGTGATCGGTTTGCTGTGAATAGCCTCATGGAAGGGATATTACACAATTTGTTAAAGCAAGTCATTTGACGATTTCAATTATATTAAGCTGAGACAAAGTCAGTGTTCTTTTAGCGTTCAGAGGCTGCTCGTGTGAGCAGACCTGCATTCCACCAAGCGCCGCTGCCCCGTGTTCAGGCCTGAGTTTTATCACACCCACGCTCTAGAACAAAACTATTTTCTCCTGTATTCACATTATTATATTTCTCAAGAAGCAGGAAATCATTGGATTTGTATTCAGGGGAATCCTGTTTCCCCGGGATTAATCCCTGGATTATTGTATTTCTTCCTATTGATGTACTAAAAAGAAGAAGGTCAATGAAAGGATGGTGACTAAACAGGGACTGAGGTACAAATACAAACATACGGCTAAATCCACATGTCCAGACTTGCTCACCCTTGCAGACTCTTAGCAAATATGGTATTGGTAAGTCTGACCCCCAATTTCTACCAGATGCGTAACGGCTGCGGATCGGCTCTGCTGCTTGTCTGCTCCGTGCTCCGCGGTCCGTCAATACCCACCAGGTTGGGATTTGTTGGCTGCGACCATGACTGACAGCTGAAATCACGAGGACCCACGAGATCTTGCAAATTCACGTAGAATAAAAACACAAAACCAACAACAGTCTGTTTCCATCCAGAGGAGTACAGCGTAAACAACTCTGTGCTGTGTTTTCAAGGTGTAGTGCAGGGAAATATGATCCGCCGTGAACACTGTCTATTTGATTTTGAAAATTAACCAGATGTTTTTTTTTGTTTCTGTGCTCGACCTCCTGTCCTGCACTATCTGCCATGTGCTGAATTGCTGCGGAGCGCTCCGGCATCCGGCAAAAATAGAAGCTCTGGGTATCTGCTCCAGAGGACTGCTGATCGCCGAAGCTGAGACGGAGTCTAAACATGGCCAGTGAAAAAACACACATTGACTTTAATGGAAACCTAATCTCCACCGCTGGTCGGTAGCGGCTCCGCTGCCAATCCGCATTGTGATGTCCTCACAGAGGTGTGAGTGCTTCCAAAATCAGCAGCTGGTGATGTCCATAAGGGGCATCAAGCTGATTTTGTGCAACTTTCACCAGACTTGGCTCGGGAAGACTAGCGACAATCCTACATAAGCCATAAAATGTATAACAGATGTGATGTTGTAAGAAATTAATAACAGTAGGGGTACTAATAATGCAATATGTATATGAACATAATAAGAAGTTTTCAGTAGCAGATGTAAAAGGGAAAGTTTTACTGTGCACAATATATCTAACTCTGTTATACTATGTGAAGAGGTAAACCCTGTACATATATCTTGCTTAAATTGTCAAAGCCAGTAATGATAAGAACATTTAGATGGGTTACAGAATCAGGAGCTTAAGTTAATCTCCATGGAAACAAGTGGTCTTAAAAGAGCGCTACATCAATGTATTATTCCACTCCTATAGCATAACTCACAATGGACAGTTTAACAATAAGGAACAAAATTGATGCAGCAGAACCAGAGATATCGTCTTTTTTATTCCATGTATTCTTTTTCCTTGTCAAACCGTGATGCCTACATTGTCATGCAGTCACCAACTGACTCAAACAGAAATGACGAGCCTGCTACAGTGAGATGCCAAAATCACTTCTCTCTAACTCACCGCCGCAATGTTTTTCCATCTTCAAAGTTTTTCAGCTCTCACTGACGCTGCATCAAGTGACACCATTTGAGTCAGCACCCAATCCCCAAAACCTTTAAACAGACTTAGATGTGAAAAATGTGTGCAGGTCCTGTTTAAGCCCCATCTTTTAGTCCATTTTATCGTGTTCACTGCCCACCCTGTCAGACCTAACAATGAGCACATCACAGTACGTATGACAGAAATCTGTCACAGAGGTGTAGCAGAGGGGAGACATTTGGATTCAACCACAGAAATAACACAAAGTTTGCATGGTCGACCAGCAGCCTATGTGTCACTCTAGTAGTCTTGACCATCAGATCTGACTAATCTCAGATCTCACCAGAAAATCCAGCTTCATGCAGACGCGTCTTCAACCAATTTCCGTCTGTCCAAGGCAAAGCAAATTTATGTATATAGCCCCTTTAACAAAAGGCAATTCAACATGCTTTACATAAAGACAAGATACCTACGCCCACTTGCATCTTCATAGTGACTTTGTATAGAGAGTGATCTTTTGTCACTTCTAGTACACAAACACCTCTGCTTCATGTGTTGTACGCCCACACCAAGATAGAGGATGTTGAACTACATGGAAAGTATTCTGACACTACATTCTCTATAATGAACATAAACCTGAACAAATTCCGAGATTAAGGGAACTTTCTAAAATAAGATGATACTGTAATCTACAAGACTGTAATTTTGGTCATGATACAAACAGGAATCAAACATAATCGGAAGAATTTTGGCTGTATTTACATACAATGTAATAAAAAGACGATGTGTGAGTAAGAAAGTAGACAGTAGCGATCCAACAGTTAAGGAAATGCAAAAGAACAGGAGGAAACTCAAATCTGTGTAAGGGAATGTAAAATTATTTCAGAAGTCTCAACATGACTAGAGTAGTCAGTGTTTATAATAAGTCAGAATATTTTATATTTGGTGGGCCTGTGTTTTTCATAATATAATATAACCAGGGGTTGTCATATCATGGAAGGTTGTAGAAATATATTTTACTCATTACTTCTATACACAGAACACTTAAATAAGTAATACAAATGCCTCAATATGTTGTCTATCTGATTGGCCACATTAAATCACTTTTTACATCCAGATGACAGTTTTTATAAGTCTGTGAGAGAAGAGAAGAAAAAAAGAGAGTGGTAAAAGAAGGAAATGAGCGTGAAAGGTACGGAGGTCTAGTATAGTGTGCTCAAAGGAAACACAGGTCCCTGGGTGTGAAAGAAAGTGAGAGAGGCTTTCTTTAGTGTTGTCAAGGGAGGGACAGGTCTTTGTAGGGTTTTCTGTGGGACAGGAAGACTATTAATCTGTCTAGGCAGAGGAAGGGAGGATGGAGAAATGGCTCAACGGAGAGAGGGAGGGAGGAAAAAGAATGTAGAGACAAGGGGAAGAAGAGACGGAAGTTACCTCCAAGTTAAGCCCAGTTCAAACTAAAGATTCGCGACAAGATAAAACCGTTTTAGACAGGCCTGTCTCAGCTTGACTCAAGCCAGCTGATGGCATCACCTGTAACTCAGCAGGTCAAGTCGCCAGTGGCTGGTTTGAAAACGTAAGGGATGTCATCTGTTTCAACAGCCAATATCGAAGTCAGCTTGTAATGTCAGCCACAAACTACAGACATAAAATTATCTATAATCCATTTAATTTCTGATACAATCTCACTTTCACTGACATCATCCACATTCATATTTTGACCTAAGAAATGATATATCCAGCTACAAAAAAAGGCTGAAAGTAGTAAGTTAGAACAAGCAACAGCAATGCTTTGATCTGAACCAAGTTTAAAAAGAGTTGGAAGGAACTGAATGTGTGTGGGACAGTAGGGAAGCATGAATGATGAAGGAAAGGAGATGTGGAGTAGGAATTATTGCACAGAGGACAAGAGGGAGATGGGGAAGAAATGTGGGAAGGACTGGAGCCCTGCTGACCAGAGACAGGCTTGAACACTATCAATCTGCCCCAAAACATTACCCTGAGGAGCAACACATCATGCAGGAGGACAAAAGAGAGGCAGGAAGGAGCTGAGATGGGAGGATAGAAGATGTGGAAGGGAGTGGGAAGAAAGACATCAAGGGGACAGAAGGGAGAGGTTTAACATCATTCCCAGGATTTTTAACCACCATAATCATACAATATTGTACAAACCTGTGTCCAGTGTACCCATTAAAACTGCAGTATGGACTGTATTGCTGGAGGTGAATAAATAATCCAAGACACTTTTATTCATGCAGGACTTTTCAACAGTTATTTCCAAGTAAGGCATGTGGTATAACAAGAGCAATATGCCATATGTGAACTGTAATTAGAATGGCCTATTTTTGTTAGACCTGGAGCTCATGTGGACTCTCTTATCATGATCCAAGGATTGTTTTTGGAAGGACAGTAGGACAGAAGGACTACAGGACAGTAGCGTGAAGCTCCACAGCAGAAGCTGCAGATTCAGGGCCAAAAGTGAAACAACCAGGAGCTTTTGTCGTCCCGTATCTGGTACATTCGGGTGTTCTCTCCTCTGATAGAGAGGAACATGAATTATTGGTATTGGCAGCATCTCAAATCCTGGTAGTTGGTATGTTACATTACGGTTAGCAAATGGTAGGAAGAGAAAAACAATGCTTAGTCTGATAATTAAAGCTGCCCAAACCTAGATGGCCATTATTTGGGATAGTTACAACAGTTGGCTTTCAAATTAGCTAACCAACAACTAAGTCATTGGAAATGATTAACCCTTCTGTTACCTTAACCTTACAAACGTTCTTCCTACTTTTAAATAGATAAGGGAATTGAGCTCCAGTTCTTGAGGGAAAGCGGTGCTTCTCTTACTTACCACCTCTTTTTTATTGTGACTGAGGTGATCTTCTCACAGCTAACAATTCCTATAGGAGGAACATAAGTCACGTAATATAAGTCTTATGTGCTTGGAAAAAGGGAAGGCCCTAAAACTATTGTAGGGTGACTGTGACAGTTTGTTGGAGAACTAAATGTTTAGTAATGTGAGTGAGCGTTGGAGTCCAGAACTGTGAAGACAGAAGGCAGCCATCCATATCTCCTATGCTGCAATGAATTATGTGCACATAAATCCACCTGCTGGTAAGCACATGTGTACATGTGAGTGTCGCATTGGCAATGATGTCATGATGATCAGGTGAAAATCCCACCTACACTGAGGGGGTATTATCCACAGTGGAAAATGATAAGAGAAGTACTGGTACCAAAAAAGTGAGCTGATTCAAGAAGAGCCGTACCATACAATGGAAACATGGCATAAAGTGAGAAATGTGAGGATTCAAAGTTTTTTCATACTTTCTAATTTTCTAAACATAAAAACAATTGTAATCCTAAAATGAATGGCAAACCTTGCGGGGAATTTTTTGTCCCCAGATGGAAAGTGAGTCCCCACAATGAGACTGTACAAACTTATTTTAGACCCTTCAATACACAGCTCACACACACACACACACACACTGATGCTTGTGTATCCACTAAATGTCTGATGTTTTCACCAGCATGGTTTTAAACTAAGAAGGGATTATTGAAAAGACTAAAAAGAAAATCCTGCCACTTTGTTATTTTGAAAAATACAAACACATGATGAATTTGATCACATTGAGGTTAGAATGATTCTACCAGAAGGGCATGCTTTCATCTGGAAGCAGTATACAAAACCAGCTAAAAACTGATTACTTTATGAAGAGAAATCCTCTGCAGATTCAGTTGCAATACCTTAAATTAATGAATTAATCAATTAACCCTTAAATGCTCCAATCATTTGAGAAAACTAGTCTGGCTCAATGGATGAACGTCGTTTGGATAAAGCAGCACGTGTCCTCCCCTTCTATCTCCGCTAACCATTTTGCAAGGGCACCATTGCAGTGTATTTTTTAACTCTTTATTTGTATGATAAAGCTGCAAATAAGTATTTGAACACCTGAGAAAATCAATGTTAATATTTGGTACAGTAGCCTTGGTTTGCAATTCCAGAGGTCAAACGTTTCCTGTAGTTTTTCACCAGGTTTGCACACACTGCAGAAGGGATTTTGGCCCACTCCTCCACACAGATCTTCTCTAGATCAGTCGGGTTTCTGGGCTGTTGCTGAGAAACACGGAATTTGAGATCCCTCCAAAGATTCTCTATTGGGTTTAGGTCTGGAGACTGGCTAGGCCACGCCAGAACCTTGATATGCTTCTTACATAGCCACTCCTTGGTTATCCTGGCTGTGTGCTTCGGGTCATTGTCATGTTGGAAGACCCAGCATCAACCCATCTTCAATGCTCTGAGGGAAGGAGGTTGTTCCCCAAAATCTCGCAATACATGGCCCCGGTCATCCTCTCCTTAATACAGTGCAGTCGCCCTGTCCCATGTGCAGAACCCCCCCCCCCCCAATGCATGATGCTACCACCCTCATGCTTCACAGTAGGGATGATGTTCTTGAGATGGTACTCATCATTCTTCTTCCTCCAAACATGGTTAGTGGAATTATGACCAAAAAGTTCTATTTTGGTCTCATCTGACCACATGACTTTCTCCCATGATTCCTCTGGATCATCCAAATGGTCATTGGCAAACTTAAGACGGGCCTTGACATGTGCTGGTTTAAGCAGGGGAACCTTCCGTGCCATGCATGATTTCAAACCATGAAATCATTGAGACCCCACGAGGTGAGATCTTGCATGGAGCCCCAGTCCGAGGGAGATTAACAGTCATGTTTAGCTTCTTCCATTTTCTAATGATTGCTCCAACAGTGGATCTTTTTTTCACCAAGCTGCTTGGCAATTTCCCCATAGCCCTTTCCAGCCTTGTGGAGGTGTACAATTTTGTCTCTAGTGTCTTTGGACAGCTCTTGGGTCTTGGCCATGTTAGGAGTTGGATTCTTACTGATTGTATAGGGGTGGACAGGTGTCTTTATGCAGCTACCGACCTCAAACAGGTACATCTAATTTAGGATAATAAATGGCGTAGAGGTGGACATTTTGAAGGCAGACTAACAGGTCTTTTAGGGTCAGAATTCTAGCTGATAGTCAGGCGTTCAAATACTTATTTCCAGCTGTTTCATACAAATAAATAGTTAAAAAATCATTCATTGTGATTTCTGGAGTTTTTTTTTAGATTATGTCTCTCACAGTGGACATGCACATACGATGACAATTTCAGACCCCTCCATGATTTCTAAGTGGGAGAACTCGCAAAATAGCAGGGTGTTCAAATACTTATTTTCCTCACTGTAGGTCTGGCAATACGAGACTGCCCTAGGACTAATGTACATTCACTTTACAAAGGTGTTAATATACATTTAAAAAATCTGTAAAATAGTGATGAAACGTTACACTGACTAAGACTTTAATTAAATGTAAAAGCACACAGCATGACCTTAAGATAATTAACTCACACCCAGCACATTTTAAATGAGATTTTCTTCAGTGTAAAATGAAACAACTGTTACGACGTTTAACATCTCTCGTCAGCTGTATATCATTGGAGCTGAAATAAAACTTCCTTGACACATGATGATCGTGGAAATCTTTGAGTAAATTCAATAAAGGATTCACTTATTCTCCACATGAGGCTTTTTTTTTTACACTTCCTGAGTCTCTTAGAAAAACATACAAACTCAGCCGTGTTGCATTTCAATTACTCTGGGTTGTAAAAGAGGGAGAACATCGGTTTTACATCTCAATCGTTCCTGATTTACGATGGCTCCTCTCTCCGAGGGATTCTGCACCTGTGAGTAATATCCTTTGTATGTGTGTGTGTGTGTGTGTGTGTGTGTGTGTGTACGCACAATGGAAGCATGTGATATCCACTCACAGTGGAGATAGAGTCTCCGTCTGCAAAAGGAGTTGACAGGGTAAAGCAAGTAGATTAGCTATGAATCTCTATCACTCTCTCTTCCTTGCACTTTAGCCTGCACACAGACGTGCAGAAACACTCATACACACACATACTTGGACATTTTTTAAAACATGAAAGAAAATTTTGAGTGAGCAACCAGAAGACATTTCCTGGCTATGAATCAGGCTGATGATTGAAAGTGTTGCTTTTGGAGTGCCAATGCACAAGTGGCGCGGACGATGCAGTTTGATTGGGCTGCTTTCAGTCACTGCACACTCAAAGCTGGAGGGAAGGAAAAAGCAGTGCTGCTTTTTTGAGAATCGTTCCTTGGAGTGGGAGGACGTATAGAAAGAATGTATAGATAGATAGATACGGTGATACAAATGTAAATGTGGATAGAGTGGACTGAGAAGAATTGGTAAATGTAAAAAAAAATATATATATATATATATATATATATATATATATATATATATATATATATATATAAAGGCTTCAGAGTAAAAAATGTATGAGCCGATAAGTGTGCTGATTGACGGCAGTATGAATGAATAAAGCAATTAATGGTGGGATTTAGGGATGGATGAATGGAGGGAGTCAAAAATAATAAAGGCAGATTGACAGTTAAATGAGTAACTCCTTTTTTCCCTCTGACTGTGCACTGCAAAAAGCCAAACGTGATTTACTAAATTTGATTCCTAAAAGAACACAGAAAAAGAACGTTCTTGCTGTTTTTAGCATGCTGGTCTTTTTGTTTGTTTGTTTCTGTCTCCCATACAAGTATTTCATTAACTGCTAATTATTTACTTTTCATTAAAAAATAAAACATGTTTTGTTGGACATTTTGTCAGGATTTTGTTAAATTAAAAGCCTCCTTTTGTTCCCTAGTAATTGCTTTTGGTTCTGCAGCCATTTGCACATAATCTGCTGTCCAAAGAAGAAAATGATTTGGTTAAAGAGACAGAGTCCTGTGTTATGTTGGCCGTTTAACCTGAGAACATTGATGCTGAGGCTAAGATCCTGAGGGTATATTAATATTTTTTTTTTTCTCTTTTATTAAAGAATATGTTCTAGACCTACTCAATCTGTAAAGGGACCTGCGATAACTCCTGTTATGAACTGACACAACAAAAATTCTGTACAACAACAAAAAACTGTATTGAATTCGTTCATCCTCCCCAGACATTATGACAATGTGACCATTGTGAATGCATTCTCATGTATGAAAATGTATGCACAACATTTCGTATGACATCTCACAGCATGAAATTACGAAATTATCACTGCCGGTGACTGGTGGTGATGTGATAGTTTAGTAATACTTTAGTCGACAAAAGGTAACTGTGATGTTGTGCTTACAGTAATAAATCCTTGTAATACATGCAAAATACAGTGGTTTAATTTTTGTAGCCAGATATACGAATGACTTATGAGAACAGTCGGCCATTTTAATTGTAATAATGCATTGTGTCATGGTTTTGTACTTGTCAGGTTTATCATTTAGTTGGTTTCATGGTTTCTGTTTGTTTTCATGGACAAACTTCCCGTTTTATTTTGAAATCCACCGTTTGTCTTTATTCACTTCACTTGTCTTCCTGCTTTTGTTTGTTTCCCGCTGTTTTTGATTACCTGTGTCTGCCCTAATGCTTTTCACCTGTGTCTAGTTGTCTCCCCCCCCCCCCCCGTGAATATATACTCACCTTTGTTCACTTAACCTTTGCCAGATTGTTGTTACTCCTCATGTGTCTCACTCTCCAGTGTTCCCTAGTGTTTGTTTCCATTGTTTCCTGATCTACTGCCTGTATTTTCGATCACAACTTTTGCCTGTTGAATTTGTGCCATTGCCTGGATTGTTTATTAATTAATAAACAGATTCAACTTCTACCCCGTTCTACAGAAGGTCATTCGAAGTTAAGCTCAAGAAGACACAGTAACAATTTACTTTACTTAAGTCCCCCTATTAAGCATTTATAAGCAGTATATGAACATTACAAAATGACTCAGTGAGGCAGCACTTGGGCATAGCCATGCTTTGTGCCGAATGTAAACATGCCATGCAGTGCTGGTGTTTAGAAGGAATAATGTACACCATTTTCGCCATCTTAGTCAATAGTGTTGTCATATCATCTTAGTCATGCTAATAGCACAAAACACAAAGTATCTGATGATGGTGCTAGATTAAATGTTAAAGGATGTCTTCAATGTTATTCTCTAGGAAACATGAATGTGTGTACCAAACTTTATGGTAATCCATCACTTGTTGAGAATTTTCAGTCTGAACCAAAGCAGTGGACTGACCAACCCGTTCTCACTCTGAACTCTTAAAATATAGACGTTTGCGTAGTGGCTGTCGATGTGTGATGCAATGAAAAAGGCACCCTTCAGCGTGTGTGTAGAGTGTACTGGGGAGTTCAGCATCTAGATGGGGTTTAGCAAGTAGTATGTAAGGGGGAAATTCCGCGTAGGGAGGTTGGTTGGAGTGTTGGATGGGTCAAACATAGGACTTTCACCCAGGAGAGCGAGGTTCGTGTCCCGCGTGTGTCCTTAACCGGCCCGTTATTCCCCGTTATGTCACAGAACCGTAAGCCAACCCACATGCTTTCCTTAACCCTAACAGCGTCAAAAGGGACGCCAAAAGTCTTGAACAAACGCGTGTTATGACGCTAAAGGAGACGACAAAGCGTCTGTACTTTACGGGAGTGAGAATGTGTTGGACTGACTGACACTGCAAACCATAGAGTTTCTCTGCTGCTGTGGCTAGAAACTAATTTTAACTAACTGAAATGTCAAACAAACCACAGGATTATTTTCATGAGAGAGAGAACGACAGCAAGTTGATTAGTTGGCAGAACGAATAGCTTTGCAACTTGATGCAAATGAGCACACAGTTGGTTTGCCACAAAAATCTCTTTCTAATATTATGTTCTGCTGCTAAAGTCTTTGGCCAGGACATTACAGAACATGAACATTTGTCAATCTGGAAAGCTGGATTTTCATGTTGGACAAGCCGGCCTTTCTAATACAGTATTTAATTATTCTGCTTCAGTTAACAATGAAAAAAATATGCAACTTCTGACATACTGTAGAACATAATCTCAGTTTAAAGCCATTTGGCTCTTGCAGCAATGTGTAGAAAATCAGACTGCCATATTCTATAATTGTCTACAGATGAGTTTATCCTGCCCCAGCACTTTAAAATCAGTAGATTATGGTTTTTTTATGCTTTACTGGATTGTCTGGCAGAGATAAATGAGGAGCAACATGAGGCAAAGACACAAACTTTGATTCCGCCTATAAAAATCATGCACATGCTTCTTGTCAAGCATCCATCTGCATATGGGCTGTGAGAGGAGGAAGTGACAGCAGGTTGATGATCTGGTGCCTCTTGATGGAGATGAATATTGAACTGGTTGGTTTGCCAGAGATTGTCTTCCTCACAGTTTGCACAGAAGAATTTTTATCGTCATTGTCGGTTGAGCATTTGTCAGTTTGGCAGACTTTCTCTTGGGCTGCTCAACATTGTGTTGGAGAATTATTTTTGACAGTTTGGCTATAGTACGCATTGGGGAATTCATGGTAGATGAGAAATGGCAAAGGCAGTTGAGGACAACAGTGGAAACATGATTAGGGATGCCATTGTTTAACTGTAACATCTCAACTTAATTTGCTTTTTGCAAATATCTGTCCAGTTAAAGTGTCTTTGGGCAAAACAGTGAATGTCTGAATAATGCTGAGCAACGTACTGCAGCTATGGAGTGAGGAAAGTGACATTCCCTGTTATGATTTTCAATAAGTTGCTACTTTATTAGGTACACCTGTACAATCTATCAACACATCAACACATTCTCACTCCCACCGTGTCAAAAAGCAATGCTTGGTTAGGCGCCTTTGGCGTTTGTTACCGATGCATAGAGTTTCCTTTAGCGCCCTTTGGCGTCATATTTAGACGCGCTTGGTCAGGACTCTTGGCGTCTCTTATTGGCATTTCAGGACCGGGACTTTTGCCGTTTTTCATACTACTTGCTACCGTTGTCAATGTAAATACTACTTCATCTTACGGCGCCGCGGCCAATACAACAGCTCAGTCATGAATTCTACCTATAGGGAACTTATAATGTACAGTTATGTTGTTGACATTGTTAGAAATGTGTACATTATATTCAGGTTTATTATTGATATATTGATTTTTACTGAACATCGAGCTATTTCTAATGTTTGTCCTCCCTATTTATAAACATAACATGGCAGAAAAAAAGAAACACCTCTTAATATAATGCAGTCTAGTACAACAACACCAAGTACTATCCCCGCCACTAACTCTGACCTCAATGCTAAACTCTATTAAATTAATTAACAGTGTCAAGAACTGAACAGATTGCACAGGTGTACCTAATTAAGTGACCACTGGGTGTTTACTAAAGTGTTTTTGTTGTAGATGCTGTCTTATTATTTTTGCAGAATAACAGAATGTTGCCATTTGCACACGGTACTCAGAGAAATGACAGATGGATTGTTGAGCAGCTCTGCAACTGGAGACAAAGGAATATTAACTATGTTGTTTTTGCACAGTTCACTTTTTTTCTGTTTCACATTGTGGTATGTACAAATAAGGAGGGTTGTGACAAAATTCATAAAAACATTATTTTTTGCCATTGTCATGTTAGTCTATCTTCTCTAAAAGTAGGCTACAAATGTGCCACAGAGTTAGTTGGGGGAGTCCATAGCCCGTCGTTTTTTAAAAGGTTTTCTCAGATAGCCGATTGATTTTCAAGAGGACAAACACAAGTGGCAACTGGTAAAAAGAGATATAGCCTAGGCCTAAAGCAATGTAATTATTCGACTAATATCGTTGTAGCGTTGTCAACCTATTCACAAGCAAAATATTACATTTAATTAAAATATTAGCCTTTTTGTATCACCCAATATTTTGGTTATTCATAGACTTATGCAAATAGTATGCAAATATTGATAACAAAACTCAAGCTTGATTTGTGTATGCAGTAAAATGACCTCTTAATTATTTTTTGAGGCTTCTGAGCAACAGATAAGCCAGCACCACACTGAAAATGATGAGCCTGAAATTTGCAATGAGGAGGCCCTGGCTACAGGGACAGGTAGAGAGGATAACAGACTAAATAATGTTAATTAAAGTTATTTTATGTAAGAAAGAGCATTACAGGACAGTACATGAAACCAGTGCACTGCTTAGGCTGCTACTGATGCTGTTGGGGCTATTCAAAATGTAACTGTAAACTGTACAGTGTATTGAACTCAGCAGTTCAATATGCCTCTTTGTGGAAGAGTGGGACACATTTGAAATGCTTTATTTCTTTCTTCTTTCTGCATTTGTTAATTTATCAACCTATCCTTGAGGAATAATGGAATATTTTTGTTAACTTCTCAGCTTACATGAATTATTATTATATTATTTGTTTAACTATGGTATTAATAAATACAGAATATTAAGAGTTAACTGTTGCTTCATTTATCCAATTTCCCCCACCATTTTCTCTTTGCACAATAGATGCTAACAGAGTAATACAAGTCATATGCTGGCTTCACGATCACAAAAATGACACTGATATCAATCCTAACCTAATAACCAATTGCAGCATCCCCGTGTATGATGTGTTTTCTACATGTAGTGTTAACATATAGGTAGTCCCATATAGGTAGCTGTTCCACCCGCGACCCAATACCGGATAAGCGGATGGAGATGGATGTACTGTATACGTAGTCTATATCCACGACGTTCCACTTCCGGGATTGCTCAGTTGCAGCTGAAAATTCCGCCATGTCCTTTTTTTTTGTCCGGATGCCCATTACCTTCCGCTTTCTTTGTGTTGAATTCTAAATTGTATTTATTTTAGATTTATGAGGACTATAGTTAACTGCTTCTCAGATCTCTAGCTAGACTATCTGTCCAATCTGAGTAAGAGAAGGGAACTTTTGAACGTGCACATATTCCTTCCCAAGATTATTTTGCATCGGCACCAGGGCTTTGGGCGACGCGTGGCACCGCGTATGACAATTGTGATTGGTTTAAAGAAATGCCATAAACCAGAGCACATTTTTCTCCTATCCCAGAAGGCTGTGTGGACTAGCCATAGAAGGCCTGGCAATGCGAGACCAACATCAATGTAGCTATTCTTACTATTGAGTGGCTCTCCATCTAACATCAATATAACAAGGTGTCTTTTTAAAAACAATGTGTCTAGGGTCTATCCTTGAGCAAGATAATGTAACCTCTACTCCTACTCACAGCTTGGAAAGCCCTTGGCCAAGTTGTCATAACTTTTTGAATCAGATGTTTCTCAACACCAGCCCTTGCTACCATATATTTCTGACGTGTGTCGCTTCTATTTAAAGAATACGAGTACTAGTTTCACATTTCTAATGTCAGAAGTAGGAGCCTTTTCTACTTTTTCCTGCCACAATTTACATAATGGATAATGGCATGTATGTGTCAGTTAAGAGACACAAATGAAACACAATGTTTTGTTTTGCATGTCTTACAGCTAATAGGATAAGGTTAGGGTTAGTTGTCAGTCCGTCTAATGCTTTCTTACAAGCCCTGTTTCCCAGCCAGCAGGCGGCTCACACTTCTGCTGTATCACCTAGGGCGTGTAAGTGTCTCCACCACCCAACAATGATTAGACAAAGCCCTTTGCTGTAAGATGCAGTGCACTGGTTTCAGCAAGCAAAAGCATGCAGAAGGGACAGAATCTTCATTTCAGATGGTGGGCATGTCAAGAGTCATTGTGTAAGCCCCAGGCCACTCACAACATATAAAAATAAGGGGAATAATTCTCAGCTACAGCCTGTGCCCTCTCATGAGATTCAGTCATGAGTGAACCACTGGTAAGCAATCTGTTCCATCTAAATTGACCATGTGATATTCATGACTGATGAGAATAGTTACGGTGTGTGTGTGTGTGTCATTAGACATGACATTTGATTCTAGATGAGGTAGAGGGGGAGCTTGGCCAATTCAGACCCAGGTGCGCATTAAGCTAGCAGAGCCAAATCGCTTCTTTCTTATTCATATTCTTGATCCTTCTCTCGGGCATGTTTCTCAATCTTCCATCTTTTCCAGCTCATAATTATCACCTGTATGCCACATTTGTAGAGAAATCCTGCTGCTGATTGCGACTGTGACTTTGTGCACTAGCTATTTGCACTGAATCTGTGCAGAAGAACTTGCAGCAATAGTAGTGTTGGGCTATAAGTACCATAATCACTTGAGTACTGAGTCCTAACAGAGCACCATTACAAATGGCCTATTCTTCTGTCAGATATTGTCATGTAAAAAACAATCATGATTTATGAGCAATGTGTAACCAAAGTGACTAAACCAAAGGCATTTCTAAAAGAGCACAACAAATCAAGGAAATGGATGTAAATATAAGCCAGCTCAGGCTTGGTTTAGATAAAATAATAACAACCCGCATTTACCACTTGCACCACATTGTATCTAACTGTGCCTGTCTTAAGATACTAGCCTCTGAAGCTTGTGTTGTCTTGTGTAGTTTATGCTTGTCATTGCTTTGAGAAAAAGTACATTAGATAAAGTCAACAGCAAAGTGTCTTTTCAGAAACCATGTCCATTTTTCAAATTTGTAAAACCAAAGCTCTCTGCATAGCTGGACAAAACTAGAGGGAAGTAAGAAAGGATGTTTTTATTGGGGTGTGTGTGTGTGTGTGTGTGTGTGTGTGTGTTATTTGGGTTAACTGAACCCTTCAATTAATGATAAGGTCACTGCTTTCTCGAAGACAATAATATTCATTAGCAAATATATCTGGGTATGTGTGCCAGGCACTGTGATGGAGTGACGAAGATTGCAAGCAGACTGTTACTTGTTTTTGTGAGAGCAGTTCCATTGAAAATAATTTGGACACACTTTGATTTGCCATAAATTCTGAGAATCTAAAATTAAGAAATTGAAAAGGTAGTGAGCTCAGCAAGATGCAACGCTGTCTTGTAAAAGTCATAAACCATATTAAGGTTTCCATTGTGAGTGCTTAAGATGTGAACACATCTCTCTCCTGTAGCACTCAGAGGTGAAATTACTTTTTCACCTCAACAACAAAAGTAACAAAATATCTTGCAACCATGACAATGAATTCTGTACTCTGGTTATTGCTTGTGAACACATTGAAAAGCCTACCACTGCCAGATACCTATTTGCCTTCTTACCACTGTATTAAATATTAACTTTGCACAGCCACATAATCAGATCTCACACTGATATCTGCCCCCTCACCTCTTGTGTGACAGCGTTCTACAACCTCTCCGTCTGAATGAGAAAACAATTTGACCTGTGTACTTGGCTATTTTTATATTTTCCCAGCATAATCTGTTTGATTGGATCATATAAACCCAGTCCGTGTCAATGCCGTGCTGTTGAACAAGCAGCATGAATTGTTGTGCATTGCTTTCATCTTCTTTAATCTTTCAACCATATAACAACTATTTATTATTTGAAGCAATTAAACTCTCAGTAACACAAGGGGTTGTGCTCTGTTGTGGTGTGGTCTCTTGCATAGGAAATGGCATTTTGAATGCAAATGGTGATATCTGGTCTCCAATCCATTTAGCACTCCACTGGGAGGTAGTTGACACGGATGAACTGTGTCATGAAATAAACCCCTGCTCGCAACACTTGAAAATCTGCAGTCCTTGATCAGAGCTGCAAATTTCCTCATTACTTACTGAGAGGTCAGACACATCAAAGATACTCCCTAGATTCTGTGATAATAGTCTGTTTATGATCATACAAGCAGCCAATAGTCCTTCATTGAAGAAATGGAAATTGGGTTACAATTTTACACATGTAGTGACTGACTAGTTAAGTAACTAGTTTGCTAATTCCACCATTTTCATCCTACACTGGTTAGAAAAAATGAGCCGAACAGCAGATGGTGGCAGATTAATCAATTAGTTGTCAACAACTGATAACTGACGAATCATTTTGAGTCATTTTTTTTTATGGAAAAAAAGAATTCTCTCATTCCAGCTTCTCAAATGTTAACAATCCCCAGTTTTTGGCAGTAATAAATGTGCTCTGGTTTATTGGCATTCCTTCAAACCAATCACAATCATCATGATTAGCGCAACAATGCCGCTGCAAGATCGCCTCGGGAAAGGAACTTGTTTTGGAGGAACATGAATGTTAAAAAGTTGTTTTAGTCGTACAACATAAAACTCAGATTGGACAGATATTCTAGCTAGCTGTCTGGATATACCCTGCAGAGATCTGAGGAGCAGTTAACCGTCTTAGTTAATTCCAACACAAAGAGAGCTTAAGTTAATGAGCATCTGACCGAAAAGAGTGAAATCCGGTGGAATTTACGTCGGCAATGGAGCAATTCTGGAAGGGGAACATTGTGCATAAAGACTACAGTAAACTGAATATCTTTGAGTTGTGGACAAAACAAGACATTTGAGGACATCATCTTGGGCTTTGTAAAATACTCACTGACATTTTTTACAATTTTCTGACATTTTATAGATCAAAAAAGTAATTGATTCATTGAGAAAATAATCAACAGATATATCGTCAATGAAAATAATCATTAGTTGCAGCAACTAGCCAGCGGCAGCAGTGAGCCCAACGATCCCTCCGCCTCAATCCCCCCCGCTGGCTGGACTACTTCGGTGGGAGAAGAGTGGACGGCAGCTTTGGAGACGGACAATCTAACAAACCAGCCCAAGCTAGCTAGCGCAGTAGAGCCAGAGAAACCTGACTTTTTAACAGATTATCTGTTTCATGTATGATATAGTCACAGTTTCAGATATGACAAAAAGTGTTTTTTTTCAATAAAAGTTACCTAATAAACCTAATAAACCTTTAATGCCAAACACATCTGGCTTTAGAACTCATAGGGGAAATGACATAACATTCCTTAACACTGTTAAAAAACACATTTCCTACCTAAGCGTCTTCTATTGATTCATTTATTGCCCAAAACTGCTCTATGCCACTCAATGCACATACTCATAAAACTGGAGTTACACAGTGTACTTCTATTTCACTTTCTCTCGTTACTGAATAGGAGAATACACCTACATAACCACAGTGTTTGTGTTCATTCAGTCATAGAGAGCAGCAATCAGCAAGAAGCAGATGGTTTGTAGTGAAGTTGACTTTTATAGATGTGTGTTACTAGAAAAGAGAAAAGACTTTCTTCAACTTCCTTAACATTGCTTTATAAATTCCTCAAGCCTTGTTTGGTGCCCAGAGAGGATGTGGATGGCCACAAGCAGAAAGGGGAAGGGAGTGACTGGGGTGTGGGTGGGTGTGTGTGTGTGTGTGAAGGTGAGAGGAGGAGGAAAACATTTCCTGTTCTTTACTGTCCAAAGAATGGAGGTAATAAACACACTTACAGGCTCCATCTTTAGCCTGTGAGTGTGTGTGGGGAGCTGGCATCTGGCATCCAGCATCAGGACATAAAAATGTGCAAAAAGGAGGTGTAATTCCCCCCCCACACTCATACCCATGACAGTACTTGAGGTCAAAATGCGGGACGTAGAGAACAAGTGGTGTGGTAAGGCCCAGGCCTACGGAGCTTTAGCAACAGACTTCTAAAGGATCATGCCAATGTTTTGCATGTTTTAGCCCATTTACTACAAGTCACGCATACTTTACATAATGACGGACCATTTCTAAAGCATCCCATGCTGTGTTAGAGTTTGATGCAGTCATTTTTCCAACCTACCAGGCAGCCAGTGGTCCTGGGTCATGTCAGTATGATTTTGAAATGTTCCTGCAGAGACTTGGAACTTGCTGCATGTCTCTGCAGGAACATTTTAAAATAAATATAAGGCTGCCAAAACCATGGACCGACAACCTAGTGAACCTTTTTGTAGCCTACTAAAAAAAATGTATGAATCATCTGTGAGGTTTGAAGGTGTTTGCAGGCTGATTTTGTTACCACAGGAAAGAAACCAGGCTAGCTGACTCCCCCTGTTCCAGTCTTTGTACCAAGCTAAGCTTTCCAGCTGCTGGCGGCAGCTTTATTTTTACCAAACAGATATGAGTGGTAACAATCATCTCATCATTCAAGATTTTACACTGTTAATTAGCTTTCTGTAGCATTGGATGTCCACCCTTGGTGGTTGAGAGCAACTGCAGGTGTAATTGATTAAATTCTGTATGAGCATGTTTGATTTTTTTGTGAGACATGACACTGCCAAACTTCAATTGATTATAGGCTATGTTTAGACGGAAAAGATACACAACAAAAAAATATAGACATATGGACCTAATTTCTTCAGCAGTATCCTGTGCCCGGAGGGATGTCATATCCACACGAGAAAGACGCAATCTGTAAAAGTCAGCTATCATCAAAGCTGAAAGCTATCCGGACCAAGTATAGGCAGGCTGTGGATACCCAACGGTGGAGTGGCGGTGGGCGAGTAATCAGCCACCACAACATTAGAGTCTGGACTTTTGCGTTTTTACCCTTTTAGATGGGAAAGCAACGGGGGAGCATTTTTAAGATTTCCACTCTGGAGGGTGGTTGCACTTTTTTTGTGTTTCCAAGCCCAAAAAAAGGCACATCTGATAAAATATCGTCGTTTTCACCCGCGAGCGTCGTGTAAACAGGGCCTTAGTCAGGGCAGAGTTTACATCTGAATGACCACTTTTTGTTTAGTGATGCTAACACTCGCAAACGATCAATCTACATGACATAGGGGGCTATTTCAGCTCTGGTTTGTCATTTGTGTTATCGGACTTACTATAGGAGCTTTACATCCAGAGGCTAAATTGCCAAGCATAGTAAAGATCATTTACTCAATCATGAGTAAAGACAATAGGCTTATTGAAGACTCCTTCTTTCTGCAGATTTTTCCCCATTGGTAAACTGCATCACAATATCCACACTAGAGTTTATTGAAGGTAATAAAGATAACAATGTATGTAACTCAGCTCCTGGGCATATGCAGTACTTTTGGAAACACATACAGCTTTGCAGACAACTTTATCAAAGACAATAGAGGGCATTGCTTTAGTATGTTTTACTGTTGAAATCACCCAAAATGATGATTAATTCTAGAAAGTTATCTGTACCTTTCTAGAATTAATTACTAAAACTAATTCTGCTTCTGAATATATCCTTACATTTTTCTAATCACACAGGTCTCAAAATAAGGGAAACGCTCCCTTTTGCTGTCCCTGCTGAGATCCCCAATACATTTTTATTTTGTACGTATTTTACGCAAATGATCACCCAGGTTCTCATTGCTCTCTCAGACTTTGGCTCTACAGCTGTCTGGCACTGTGTTATTGTGTCACAGCTTCTTCTATTCAGGCCTGTCATTTTCACTCTGTTTATCTCGCTCTCTCCCCTTTACTGGGATGTTTATGAAGATATGTCACTGCCTCTTTTATTTCATTTGACATCCATTCTCTTTCTTCTTCTGCTCGGTATGTAACATATTTGTAAGAATAAGAATCTCTGTATATAATACATTTTTATTATTCCTGCCATAGGAATCCATTCACCTACTCTCTTTTCAGCCTGTTTATACATTCTGTATTTTAACATGAATCTATCTTTGTTTCTGTGGCACTTAATTTACATTTACTTTTATTTAGTTTAGTAATGATAGTAAACAAGTAAAATGAGTCAGTTAGGAAAAGCAAAAACAAAGCTGCTTTATTTTCATGTTTCTAATCGGCCTGCATATTGCTTATTGCCTCCTCCAATAGAAAATCCTTGAAAACAGCACAGACCAAAACAATTTGGCAGGATTCTGAAGGCGCCACATGCAGTGCTGAGTGCAGGCAGTACAATTGCTTTTTGTTGCTGTCAATTCACTTTTAATTCAATATAGCTCTGTCGTCAACCCACTGCATGGTCCCTGTGATAGAGAAAGAAAAGCACCAAACAAGTGTTGGGAAAGTGTTTTGCCACAGCTTGTTTAAAATACACAAAATTAACAACGCAAAAGTCAAGAGTTGTAATGTTTCCATTTTCACTGTGTAGGTCTGTTTATTATTTACATTTTTCCCTAAAGATTTTGGCAATTACTTAAGTCCAAATCTGATTAAAACATCAATAACCAGGCTGTTCATTGTGTATTACCAAATGCACATTATGAGCTGTGCTTGCCGCAAGAGGTTTCAAACTGTTCCTAACAGCATATTTTTGCAGCAGGTGATCACGGATCATTTAAGCTGGAAATCAGTCCAAATTGCTTTGTTCCTTTTTAAAAATGTGATTGCTGTGAAGAAAACACAATGACAGATTTATTCTGCCTTTATTTTCAGCAAGAGACACAGAAAGACAGACATATGCATGTGTGTATAGAGAGACGCACACACACACAGACCTTATTGCTCAAATAGATGGATCCTGACAGGCATATCTTTGTCCTCTCAACTCTCCAGAAAGCTGCTAATCTGTCCAAACTATCAGCTTGCAGTGGCTGTTAATTAGGAGCCTTTTCAGTATTCGCTGATTATCTTGGCATCCTGCCAGTGGGGTTGGTCCTCAATTGTCATCTGCTCTAGAGAAGGTGTGTGAGCTGTGTGCGTGCGTCGTGTGTGAAGTGTCTTTTCTTATAGCTTTGTTAGGACCAAGTGGAATATAGGAGGGAAAACGCAGACATAGTGTCCAATGTGACTTGTACTTGTGACAGCTTGGTAAGGACCAATAATGATGTCCAGTCCTCAGTAGGAGTGAGGAGCTATGAGCCAGATGTCTCTCTAATGATTCGATCAATCTGTCCCTCTCATTCTAGTCCAACCTGTCAATGTTCATCTACCTGTCTGTCATAGCTTGTTTTAACTGCTCATTCTAATTGGTCAACTTCAGTCTGTGTTCTTTTTATTGCCTTTTTACATCCCTTGTTAATATATCTACTATTCTCTTTTTTACTCTCCTTTTCACACATTCTGTGGTCTATCATTGACCAATCATCACCTGCCTGTTCCTGTCTAGGCCACAACACAGCAAAGACAGCTGCCTCTAAAACACCCTTTTACTGTAGCATTAGGGCCAGCACTTTAAAAGTTTCTGGTCCACATCATGCCTGCATATCCCAATGTATTCCAGCACATCATCAACCTTTAAGGGTTTATAATTGATATTGAGTGCATTAAAATTTACAATGGTCCAATGAAAATGTGTTTTTAGGCTGACCATTATAGATGTATATCTCTTGGAATGAATTTAATTTTATCACAACCTGCACAAAAAAGACCAAGCACTATTCTTCAACAACCATGTTGATACATTTTATAGTTTGGTCAAAACAACAATAGCGGCTGGATAGACAGATGGTCCATCCAATCACCTGCAAGGTAGCTTCAAACAGTTTCCAATGATCGCATCTCAGATGGTTCGGTGTAACAAACCATCTGGCGTGTCCGGTTAAAAAAAATAAAGACATCAAAAGCACAACTGGATTGTGTCGCTTTTTTTTTTCGGTGAAGAGAATGTGACTCGTGTCAGCTCAGAGATATTAGGTAGAATGGGAGACAAGCCAGCAAAACTCCCAACATGTACAGTATGTGGATGATGTTAAGCAATATTGCTATCCCATTAAGGCTCATTACTTTTAAATATGACTACCACACACCAGCTAAGATTTAGTTGATTCCATTACATCATTTGCCACACTAGTTATTTAAAAGTATAAATTACAATGTGCCAAGCCCTGCAAGTCTGAGCCTGCTCCTCATTCTTTTCCAATTCTGGGTACAAAAGGCTTCTCTTTCAAATGCAACGTGGTTGTTAAAGTACAATGCACTTTAATTTTAATTCATTACATAGATATTGACATCATGCAAAGTTATTGAGAAGCAACAAACAAACTAAATATACCAAAGGGTTGGGAGACAACAGGTAGCATGGGGTAAAATTGTTGCCACTGTGTTTGAGTCCCACCTGTGGGACCTTAGAAGAACACATTTGACATTGTTTGCAGGTGGGAAGCAGGTGAGGGATTATGCCCTACAGTAGGCTACTTGTTTCTTGGGATGCCTACATGGAATGGTTTTGGAGCTGGATGATTTCCTTTTTTAATTAAAAGAGTTGAATGTATTCAGTGGATATTAAACAATTTGATCTTAAACATATTTTTAATCCACGACCAATTTGACAATTCATGACCAAATACTTCAAACATTATTGTTATATCTCTGGGTTTTTTAACTTCACTGGAATATGATTTCATTTATTTTGAGTGAATCATCAGCTTTTACACATTAAGTTATTCCTGAGAGAGAATCAATGACAACACTTTTGTCTTATATATACACTCACCGGCCACTTTATTAGGTACCCCATGCTAGTAACGGGTTGGACCCCCTTCTGCCTTCAGAACTGCCTCAATTCTTCGTGGCATAGATTCAACAAGGTGCTGGAAGCATTCCTCAGGGAGTTTGGTCCATATTGACATGATGGCATCACACAGTTGCCGCAGATTTGTCGGCTGCACATCCATGATGCGAATCTCCCGTTCCACCACATCCCAAAGATGCTCTATTGGATTGAGATCTGGTGACTGTGGAGGCCATTTGAGTACAGCGAACTCATTGTCATGTTCAAGAAACCAGTCTGAGATGATTCCAGCTTTATGACATGGCGCATTATCCTGCTGAAAGTAGCCATCAGAAGTTGGGTACATTGTGGTCATAAAGGGATGGACATGGTCAGCAACAATACTCAGGTAGGCTGTGGCGTTGCAACGATGGTCAATTGGTACCAAGGGGCCCAAAGAGTGCCAAGAAAATATTCCCCACAACATGACACCACCACCACCAGCCTGAACCGTTGATACAAGGCAGGATGGATCCATGCTTTCATGTTGTAGACGCCAAATTCTGACCCTACCATCCGAACGTCGCAGCAGAAATTGAGACTCATCAGACCAGGCAACGTTTTTCCAATCTTCTATTGTCCAATTTCGATGAGCTTGTGCAAATTGTAGCCTCACTTTCCTGTTCTTAGCTGAAAGGAGTGGCACCCGGTGTGGTCTTCTGCTGCTGTAGCCCATCTGCCTCAAAGTTTGACGTACTGTGCGTTCAGAGATGCTCTTCTGCCCACCTTGGTTGTAACGGGTGGTAATTTGAGTCACTGTTGCCCTTCTATCAGCTCGAACCAGTCTGGCCATTCTCCTCTGACCTCTGGCATCAACAAGGCATTTCCGCCCACAGAACTGCCGCTCACTGGATGTTTTTTCTTTTTCGGACCATTCTCTGTAAACCCTAGAGATGGTTGTGCGTGAAAATCCCAGTAGATTAGCAGTTTCTGAAATACTCAGACCAGCCCTTCTGGCACCAACAATCATGCCACGTTCAAAGTCACTCAAATCACCTTTCTTCCCCATACTGATGCTCGGTTTGAACTGCAAGAGATTGTCTTGACCATGTCTACATGCCTAAATGCACTGAGTTGCCGCCATGTGATTGGCTGCTTAGAAATTAAGTGTTAACGAGCAGTTGGACAGGTGTACCTAATAAAGTGGCCGGTGAGTGTATATATATATATATTAATAAGGATTTGCATTTGTGCCTGCCAGACTGAAATGATCTCATCCCAAAACCCTTGTTTCACTCTCTTTACACAACAGTGCCCACACGTCAAATGATGTATACTCAAAAATGCATATCGCCAAAAAGTCTCCGGCCACATAATCATTTGTGAAAGGGGGGATTTAGGGAGGATTGCAGCCTTGATGTTTTTAATATAAAAAAATGTAGCTAACAATAATGCAACATTATTCTCTTTACAAATATATTTGTATATATTTGTGTGAGTGAGTGAGAGTCTATGGATTGTCATCCAAACTGTAAAACGTGGAATAAAGTAGGCGTGATGAGTTTGCAGGCTGTTATAGTGTCACTCTCATTATATAAGTGCATTATAGATTTGCGCAATAATACTGTATATGGGTCCTTTGGCGCTGCTGTGGAACATTGCAAATGTCTAACTGTGAGAGTCGGCAGCAGGCTTGTGCATTTATGCACATTTTCTCAATGACTAAGATGTGAATTTTAAGCATGGAACAATGCATCTAAAGTAATTCTTTATGAATCTAGGGTAAGGATTACAGATAGCTTGGTGCACATTTATGCATCTAGCCTCAGGTCTCTGCATGACAGCTGTTATCCTCCGATGTTAGTTATCTGTGTCAGTCACTGATGTTGCTTGCCAGAATGGATTTAAACGTGCTTACCTGAAATGTCTCCTTCTTGTCACTTCAATATGTGCGCTGCTTCAAACCCCCACCACCATACACAGTGGCACGACTGTTTTAAGCTCTATTAAACTTAGGAAAAGGAATATCTTTAACACTAGGGAACCTCTTGTTTGTATTGTCGAAAACAGCAGTGAGTGGAGACTGTTTGGACACAGAAATCGTGTGGCACCTCATCGGAAAACTGCACATAGTAAAATTATGTTTAACAACTTGGTGACTTTATGATTGCTTTTTGAAAGATATGCAAATGAAAAGAAGCAAAACAAACCTTTTTTTTTATTAAATATTTGCTCACTGCCCTTTTTAACAATATATAGTCATCAGGAGACTTGGAACACTTCATTGTCAATTACATTTAATAGATAAGAATAACTATACTGAAGAATATTGTGTCTGTTTTACTATTATGTGTCCAGAATCTATGAAAGCTGCATTGAATGTGTTTATTCATGGAGTTGGTGGGTATGTATAGTCTAGCTAGTTGTGTCCATGTACGCTGCAATTGACCAGACTTAAAATTCCAACACAAAGAAAGCGGAATGTAATTAACATCCAGCCAAAAAAAAGTCAAATCCGGCCGAATTTCCGTTAGCAACGGAGCAATCCCGGTAGAGGAACGTCATGGCTAAAGACTACTATGAGTATATCATGGCTGCAGTGAAAGAATAGGAAAGTGAGTGCATCTGCTTCTCGCTTGTTTTCTAACCTTAAAGTATTATCAAAATTATAAAGTAACATTTCTTAAATGAGCTACAGTATATCTTGCACAAAAGGGCAAGTGTAAACCATGATTGCCACCATCAACTGTCAAACAGGAGCTAAATTGAACCTGCACTGTACCAGGCGAATTTAAAACATTCTTGTTGTACAGCAACTGACTTTTGGGATGACAGTGCTTTATTAAACGGTGGAAGCGAGCCAATATCCAATCCTTCAGCTTTTGGCAGTTATAATCATTATTGCAATTCAGTTATGTCCAAGTCATTTTCAGTAAATGTGCAGCATTACATTCTTGCTGATATTATGTTGCCATTATCTGGAACTTAAATCACTCTAATGCCTCTCTCCGGGTCAATCTGTCAAGCCCAGGAGAGCCCTAGAGCTCAGGAGGTGTTTATTAACAACACCTACCTAGCTCTGAGACACAATAGACACAAAGTTAGGTGAGAAACAAAGCACATGGATGTAGGAATAATTGAGCTGTGAAACAACTAAATAATTACAGAGGGGAGCCAGTGAGGAAGTGAAAGAATGAAATGAGTCTCTAGTTTGTCATCCGCTGTGATGGGGGATTTAATATTATACAAAATGGGATTGGGAATTGTAAGAATTACTATCTGACATGCTGTGTTTAAGTGGCTGTAGAGGAATCATTAAAGCCTCCATTCTTCTTACATGTGTAAATAAATTTAGAGAAAAACAAATTTGCACCTCATTTATTTCAATTCATCTGTTTCTTGCTACTGCAATTGCCCACTGCTAGATATGCACCAATCAGTGCCTTAAATCCATCACATTAACCCTAGAAATCATCTTGGAGTGGATGGGCGTAGCAAGTTGGGCAATACTGAAGTATTTAGCATACTTCAGTGCTACTTGACTAATCTTAACCATACCTTTGCCTGATCCTATTAAGCAGATCCACTAACATTTTCGTCCTAGATGTCGTCATAGAGTGTTTCTGCTATTTGCTAAATAAATTAAGGTACAGAGGGCCACCGACTCAGTTTTGGCATAACGGCCAACGGCCAAGAAAACAGAATGACATTTATGGAAGTGAAACGTCAAGGATATAGACTAGTGTAGAAATAATGGTTCACTTGCAGATCTTGAGGAAGGCTACTTTGGTTTTGGAAGCAAGCAAGTATGAAGCATTATTTGATGCCAAAACAATATGTAATGCCCTTTTACTAAAAAAAAGAAAGGGTATAACCGCATCACATGTGAGAAATGGCCATCATTTCATAAAGACCAAAAAGGAAGTTTGAAAATATTGGTTAAAGTTCAAACTGAAAATGTGATTTTCATTTCTGCCAATTAAAAAATACCGCTGACAGAGACTTCATTGTTGTGTACTGAGAATCATTTTAGCTGAACTTCGCTGTGACCGCTGTACACTCGGCCACAGTATTTGAAGAGTAAAATGGGAAAATGGCCTTATAAAAATCTGAGTCTAAACAGACATTTGGAAAAGCCTTCAGACTCTATCATATAAAAATCAGTAGCACAGTATTTTCCACATTAGGAGAGTCAGGCATTTTCTGGACAACAGAAGACTATTTTCTCAGCATTTTGTAGCTTACATTTGAAAGTTGAGAGAGAAAAGAAGATTGAGAGATCAGATGTTTTTAAAAGAAGATAGTCCAACATTTACAATATTTATCAAATCAGATATTACTACAGTTTTGTTGCATGATACAGTGATATAATTTGGTTCATGTCAATTTATTGGGACGTACACTCATATCCCATTTAATTCGTTAGACCCGGTAAGATCACTCTTTGCAATGGATTTAATGAGATTCTCCTCAGCATCATGTATTTTATCATCTAACCCCCTCCCCCAATAATCAAACGTGGCCAGTTTAACCCCCAAAAGTATGACTCTTAAATGATGGAAGATGAAGATCAATTTTACTAATACTGGAACAACAGATGATGATGATTAAGATTATTTTTAAGATTATTTTTTGGGCATTTTGGGCCTTTATTTATAGAGGACAGCTGAAGACATGAACGTGGAAAGAGAGGGGGAATGACAAGCAGCAAAGGGCCGCAGGTCTGATTTAAACCCGGGCCCACTGCATTGAGTAAACCTCTATGGCCGCCTGCTCTACCAACGGAGCTATCCGCCCTGGAACAACAGATTTGATACATTACAAATATGGTGCAAAATAAATGATTGATGCCATTCAACTGAAGTTGTTGAGATATGTCGAGCATGTTGTTTTGCCGTGGCTCTTAAAATTAATGTGAAACAGCTTATTTGGGCATACATGTCCCGGGACCTCCCTAGAGTAGTAATTAGTAGGAGTCTACTTCCATGTTTTGGTACAGTTGGTTTTCACACCTGATGCAAGCCGTATGGGAGAACACCTGAACTGTAAAGACCACCTTTTCAAGTGAACTTGGGCTTGGCTGTGTTCACACAAACAAGCAGTACTTTGGGGTCAACTTTAGGATCCGGGCCCAGGTCCCTAATGTAAAAGCCCCACTACTGCCTTTAATTCCATTATATTATCATACTTTTTATATCTTTTACATAAATAAAAGTATTTCCAACATAAATTGATGCAGAAAAATGATCAGAATGCAGAAAAGGCCTATTTTATTTTTTTTATATATATATATATATATATATATATATATATATATATATATATATATATATATATATATATAAAATTAGACTACAGCCCTGGAGTTCTCCAATCCAACAGTATCCAATGGTAAACCCAAAGTTACGCCCTTGGGTATTTCTCCGATTTTTTTCAGCTATGCCTCCACGCTGTAACACTCCTGTTCCACTTAATCCCAAAGGTGCTCTACTTGGTTGATATCTGGGGACTGTGCAAGCCATTGTAGTAAATTAAAGTCAGCACCATGTTCCTGAAACAATTTTGAGGGGATGAGTGTTTTGTGACAAAGTGCTTTATACTGCCAGAATAATTCATTTGTAAAAGCCTAGACCATGTAGGAACGCAGCTGGTGGCCGATTTCATCAAATTTGCAGCATGCAATTTCCTATTTCTAATATCATTTTCTCTCACTGATTTTGACACGTCCCACACATCAACCGAACTTCACAGTGCAAGTTTGGGGAGATTACCACAGGCACTTATCCATCAATTATTTCATTTTCATTTTCTTTGCTTCTTATTTTTATAATTTGATAGACCACAATGTAAAATGAATGCATAATGCATATTGATAGATTGTTGTAAACTGATAAATGATAAATGACACATCAGTTTGCATGGCTTTGTTGAGGCTGTTTATTGCTGTAGGCTATTAACGTGAACAGTTACTTGGCTCCGTCACTTTTTTCCAAATTGGTCATTCCATATCAAAACAAAAAGGATAGATTTTTTAAGACTACAAAACACATCCACAGAAAAGAGACATATAGTTGAAATTGAATGATGAGGGCTACTTAAGGATCAAAACAAGTGGACAAATGTTTATGTTAATAATAAAAGCTGTAGTCTTATAAAGCCATGCGCTCAACTGCAGCAGGAGCACTGTCAAAATGTCCCGGCCCATCCACCTTCTGTAACTTTGGTCACTCCTTTATCGTCAGATTATTTTAATTTGTCATCCACATTATAGAATGTTGTATGCCACTCAAATATAATTCAATGTATAATGTCAGAAATGGGTGAACATGTGAAAGCAGAGCATGCAATTAAGATTGTAAATTGGCAATTAAGAGTCCTTGGTTCCTCTTGCTAACTTGTAATTTAAAACATATTCATGTTTCATTTGCCTCTCCAAATGACAAAAGGAAAATTCTTTTCTTTTAATGCTCAAATGTCCTCACCGATCCGCTCTATAAATCTATATTGGTATTTCAATCACTTCATAGATGCATCAAAATGCAAAAGTTGTTGTCAGTATTTGGGAAACAAACCCCAGTTCATAAATACTGTAGTAAGTAAAATTACTAATATTTCAGTTCTTCTGGATAAAAGTCACCTCTTTTTTTCCATTTGAAGCTCCCAATGTGTGAATATGCAAAACGCAACTTTAATGTACCATTCTGCAAAAAAAGAGAAGGCAATCTGTGTCTTGTCATCTTCCGGCTAATTTCCTTTCCGTCTATGTTGGAGTTCCAAGTGTCTCAAGACATGATGTCAATATTTCTCTTGGTACATTTAGTTAAATGGCAGGCTGTATTTTCTTTCTGTCTGTATGTGCGTTCCTGGTAACAAAAAGCAAAGAGGCACTATTCACACACAGATATGCCTTTTCAGCTCCCCTTAACATGTTAATCTTGGTCTGCTCAAATTTACAATTGAGGTTACAACACAGTGTACATCTCCCTTCATGCTCTCACACACACAATATCTCTGACTCTCTCATTAGCAACCATGCATACCACTCGCATATGCACACATATCCGTAACACACGCTGTGTGTTGTATGAATTTTGGAATGGAGGCACGGCTGGATGGCAGCCAGCATATTGCTGTGGAAACCCAGCATGTGATGGCAATGCATATGTATTATTTAATTTCAGCTTCCAGAACTGCTACTTCCCACAAACCTGCACGCATGCGTGCACACACACACACACACACACACACACACACACACACACACACACACACACACACACACACACACACACACACACACACACACACACACACACACACACACACACACACACATATCATCAAGTGCAGTCTTACAGAAAAAAGACATGTATTTCATTGAGTTTCAGGAACAGGATTTGATGCACGGTTGAGGTGAAATGCGGAAAGTAGGCCAAATATTAGCTGACTTAGAACCATGGCATAGAGGATGTTGTTGGTGGCCAGATAGGCTTCACAGTTATGCGAGCAACAATAATGGGAGAGTTGGATATAGCTCTTGCCTCATAAAAGGTCTTATTCGCAGAAAGATTTTACATCAAAGGCATTACACAGCAACATATACAATGCACATAGATTTGCATTTAAGACATATTTAAAAAAATAGAGCATGGGCATGCAAAGGCCACATTAATATCTATGATACTTATATAAACTTAACCATACTTGTCTCAAGTTGTAAGGCAGTCTAGTGGAGTTAATACTGTCGTAAATGGCTGTGATTTCTATTTGTTAGGTGGTAACATTGTATCCATTGTGTAACAGCAGAGCATCACTGCTGAGAAATATGTTCTCATTTGCACTAGGTCATTTCCACATTGGTTCCAAATCGAGGGTGGACCGAGGGCTTGACCAATAAATCTCTGGGGTTGTGAGGTGAACAACAGAATACAAAAAGCAGGAAAAGTATACAGTATGTCTTCAACAAATGCTGTTGTTTATTATACCTTTCCTTGTGGATTGCTGAATAATAACCTCCATGGGCCTGTAAAAATGATTCAAATCAAAAGAAAGAATTACTCCTTGGCCGGTTGCATATATATGGTTATGCAACCTCTAACCAGGACTGCCAATAGATGCTTTGTTTTATGGGGTTAAGGAAAGTTCCAAACGACTGCCCGAAAATTGCACATGAAAGATGGATTTGTTACAACTTTAATTTTTTTTCTTTCTATGTAAAATAAAATCCAATTTTCCAGAAGTAATTTATCTTCAGTGATGTCATGTTGAGTGATGAAGCGACAGCCGAGTGGTCATACAGAAAAAGTCCTGTAAAAATGTAGCTTCAATTAGGGCTGGAATTGTAAACAGCTGTGCATAATGATAGGCTTTTAGCTGATTAGGCTTCATAAAACACACTGTTTTTTTTGCTTTTAGAACCCCCATCTATTATAATGTTTAACCGACACTCTCTTAACTTTGACAGAAGATCTATCACCGTTTTCTACCTGGGAAGAGCTGCAGGTGTGGGAACGTGTTTCCCTCTCTTTCTCCCTATCTCCCCCACTCTTCAAACTCTCTTCTGAGCTTGGCAAGAGATCGATTTTCTTCCTGAGGCAATGTGTTCACATGACTGATGCTAAGGACGGCAGAGAGCGCAGCGCTCCCATCAGTTCTAGCGCCTAAGCACTGTTGACAGGATCCTGAGAACTGCCGCCTCAGAACTGATGAGGCAGCAGGAAGGAGGACAGGCGAGGAGCGCACCGTCAGGAGCAGGCAGGTAGAGCAGGCAATCAGATGGAAAAACAAAAACAGCAGGCAACTAGGAACAATCTTGTGATGGGATTCCACCAACCGAGACGTCAATTTTGGCCAGGGATGTAAAGTGTGAGTGGGGGTCAACAGCTAGATGCTAGATTGTACACACCTAATGAATCTTGCATACTACAAAATGGGCTGTATTTATACATCACATCTTAAAAGGTACAGCAAGTCCAATAGACTTTTTGTTAAAATCAGTGAATATGGTCACCTAGCTCTCTATTTTCTGTGTGCGCTAAAAACAAATCCAGGGTCATACACAGCCCTGTGGAAATGGAAAATATTTGGGGTGGCAGCATGTGAATGTGCCGGCTGGCCAGTAGTCATCTGTCCGTGAATCTGTGAGCTTCTGAAGGAAGGTGGGGGGGGGGTTGTATTTGTTTGGCAGTTGAGTTCAAATATCAATTGTATTTGCACAGAATTGTTTACCACAACACACACTTAAGTTAGCAGCTAGCAAAGGTTAGCTATCAAGGAATAATGTTAGGGTTACATCGTCTTTCGTTGGTACAATCTGGCATCTACCCAATGGTCCTTGCCCTACTTCAACCACCCTCGCTTGGACCACACCCACCTTTGAAGATGGCCTTTATTTTGATCTCAAGACACCTGTAAATTATCGTGAGTGCATCCTGCACGGTTTTTACACTATCACGGTGACAAAACGTCCACACACAGACATATTAACACCTGGCAAAGAACTCAAAACTGCCTCTATGGTAGTTCCCGTTACAGTAGGTTATTCCAAACACACATTTTGCCACAATTTCACACTAGTGCGCCAATTAGTCCGCCATCATTCAATGAATCCACAAAAAACAGAAAGATGCCAGCAAAACAAACAAAGAGAGCCTACTGGGATTTATGTTTGAAAAACCGGGGAACCTGCTGTGTCCTGTCGCTTTTAATGGAGAAGTACCTGTTGTTGCTGGCTCCCAATCCACAGGCTTTTTATCGCTATCCAAAGCGGAAAAACATCTTACACCAATGATCTATGGTAAACTAAGTTAGCGATGTGACTTTTGCTAGCATGCATGTTTTTATTTGTAGCCTATACTCACTTTTTTTGAGCTATGTAATCAATTAATATATCAATATATTTTTAGTTACCATGTATAACCATGCTACACTGTAACAAAATGGTAGATAAATATGTGGTTATAATGGAATTGCAACATCATCATTTTTTTTCATTTGCTCCATTTTGCCACTTATTTGTTAAGCAGCTGGCACAGAGACAACCACTGATTGACTAGCCTGATTGCATGTTGTTCGTTGCGTTTGGCAACCATTCTGGAAAAATGTCGCTAAAGAACAGTGCTTGGTAGAAGAATGATTATTTGTTATCAATACATTATTACATGTTTTGTTGTTTATTAAAAAACTCTGAACACACACACACAAAGGTGATTTTAGTTATACTTACTGATTATACATGTTATCAATGATAGCTTAATTATTTTATCTCATTTTAGGGTGACCTCTTACCACAAGTCCAGGGACAGCGGATGTAAAATAGCCTCTAGACTAATTCTGGCACATTTTTACCTGTTTGTATCATTAGTGTGCATTATCCCTCACAAGTAAACCTAAAATGAAATAAATAAATACCTCTGCTCATGATGAACGTGGGCTGAAGGTCACAAATCTTTTCTACCAATAGACCTTTTTCACAGTATCATGTAGTAATCAGTTGTTATCTGACCTACGAAGCACATTTAGATCAGTTCTATGATATGTTTTTTAAAGTGTGATTATTTTTTTAATTAAGGTTTTGTTGCATGTTTATTTGAGGGTTTTACTGCTTGAGTCGTGTGTGTGTGTGTCCTTGTTTTCTTGTGGGCACATGAGGTTAATGGGGAATAGGGTCAGGTGGGTGGGGAAGGTCAGCCGATAGTCAATGTGAACAGTTGTGCAGGTTTGGGGGGAGGTCAGATGATGGGGAATGGCTGGGCCATAGGGGGCAGGATCTGAAATGATAAGGAGAGTTAGAACATGGCAGTGGGATAAAGCAGAAAAGGAAAACGTAAGTTTAGGAATTGGAATTGTCACTTCATTCATTAATTCTAAAGAAAAACAAAATGTAGGACTGACATCAGGAACATAACTTCCAAACAATTACAAGAGATATAAAAAAAACAATTATACAGAGTGGGCATAATCACTACACAGTCAGGGTTTTGCATTTGGCAAATAACTTAACACAGGAGGCTTGTGCTTGTCTGTAGCATCTCCTAAATGTTAAGAGCTCAAAGAAATTAGAAGATAATTCCGGGAACTGTTTAAACCACTAGATTTCATGTTATTTTTAATTTAATGATTCGTGTACACAGACACGTTTTTTGTGTTGCAGATCATAATGTAATTGTGCTGGTCACTACGTAATGGGAAGCATCAATTTCGGGCACGCCACACGCCAGGACACGAGCCACGGCCTGTGGATGGACGCACCGTTTGGATTTTGGAAAAGAACAACAAGGAAACGATGAAAGGACACGCCACACACCGTCCCTGGGGGATGCATCGGTAGGGTTTAGGAAAAGAAGAACGGGGGAAATGACACTCCGGGGTAATGACCCGGTAAACACACCGGGAAACGAGAACGGTGGAAGGACCGGGTCTCAGGGGTGAAAGTCCTGTGTTGTTTGACCTTTCCACCACCCCAACCAACCTCCCTATGCGGATTTTCAGCATTTAATAACTCACTACCGTAGTCGTGCTGTGACCACGAAACATGCTTCCCATTTAAATGCATCACTTTAAAATCGTCCTCACCAACACGAAAAAAAAAAAAACTGAAAAAAGTGTCATTGTACACAATTCCATGAATTGCCGTGAGACTGGGTTGTAGATTTTCCTAATATGTCGGCATGTTCAAGATTTACCCTCCTACACCGTAGAGGATTACCATAAGTGCTACTTTCCAATACATGCATTGCAGGCTGAAACCTTTCAACTTCATGTTTTTCTACACATTTTCTGCTACATTTATACCTTCAGTGTCAAAATTTATTTTAATCAGAAGAACCATCACCACCACCATCCAAAACCATTTATATTTAATAATGTACTTTCTATTCATGGTCTCTTTATTGGAGACTTTCACGGAGATGCAGAAAGTGCAGAACACAGTATCGATGTGGAAGGAAAGTATGACACAATATACAATCAAACTACCAACACTTGCCTGATTTTACAAAAGGAAACAGGCAGAACAAGCAGTTATATAAGCGTAACTTAAAATGGAAACCACAGCTATGCAGAGCCAAACAAGTCTCCTGGTAGTTACTGAAATAGTTACAAAATTTAATTTATTGATTCGTGTACAAAGACACAACTTTCCCAGGTTTTTTTTGCTGCTCAGCACAATTTCTAAACTAATGTACGTCAATTGGAAGCATATTTCGTGGCTGCACCACATTTTTTCTGTCAGCCGGTACTGCAGCAGACATGCTGTATCACTTTGCTGTTATTGGTATTTTTAGGACTATAACCACTGCTTTAATCAACATTTATTCAGGAGATGTGCTCCAGCCTACTCCAAGGTACAGTACAGTATGTGCAGTGCTAGCAAAACATAACTCATCTGAGGGTCAGAGAAAAGTCTGGCCCTAGACTTTCAATGGCAACAGCTGCTTATAAAGAGTTACAGCCACAATCATATCAAGTAATAGGATCAAGGTTGTATGGCAGTTTAGGCACGGTTGGATAGAATCAAATACGAAAGGCAGTGCCCTCCAGTCTAGGCTTTAACCATAAACAAATTTACAAGAGATAGTTTTCATGGTGTATTAGTTTGGAGAGAATATAACTGTTTGATGAGTAGATATCAGTTTATTGCATACCTGCCCTGCTCGTTCAAAAATCATTTATTAATTTCCTTGTGTTTATTTTGGTAATCTGAAGTGTAATGGCAGCACGCAGTGCAAATTGAGTGATTTTGTGTTGTGAAGCTATACTAACAATGTATTTCTGGATCCAGTAGTTGGATAATATGTGTTTATTGGAGAAAAGCATGGACTGTAAACTGAAAGTACATAAAGCTCTACAGTGCAGTGAGCAAAGCAATTTTGAAAAGAATCGACTTGGCTAAATGCCACAGGCTACTGTAGGTTGGACATGAATACCTCTTGATTAAACTCGGTTTCTCCTCAGTTTTCATTTAGTGGCAAAGCAAAGTTGCTGTTTTAAGAAAAATGGCCTGTCATGTTTACCTCGCATATACATCCCGATAAGCATTGCGACAGGCTGAACTTGTTTGTTTTATCGAGCAGGAGATATAAATATGTGCAGCTTCTTTGCATGTCATGCAAATAAAGTTGCTTTCTCTTATCTAGGAGGCTAAATCTGCAGTAATCAGTGTTTAAAAGACACCCCTGTTCCAAAGAGTATAGGTTACAGTTGGAAAATAAAAGAAAGTGTTTTGGTAATTGTCCCTGCAACTTCATTGTAAGATTTAGCTACTGATGAAGGGTATATAAATAAAACTTTAAATGGGAATGGTAAACAGTGGTAACTTTGCAGAACAACAACACTTTATAAGAGACTCCAAGGTTTGCTTTTAGCCTTGTTTACGAAGTAGTCAAAGCAAGATAGCAGAAATGTTGACTATCGCTCTTGCCGTCCTTCTGGTTCTGCCGGTACGTGTAGTGTTTGTTTATTGTCTGGTGCCCTTTTCTGGTGGTCTCTCCCTTCCCTTGAGTCATGGTTAGTGAAGAATGAATTCATGCAACAGTTTGCACATGCCACTCTCCCGAATACAGTCTCTCTCTTTCTCTCTCTGTCTCTTCTGCTTTGCACTGTGTATTTGCATATAATCAGAGATCATGGTTTTGGGATGTGTTGTTGGTGCAACCAACTACACAGCAACTATTCAGCATAGCGTTATTACTTTAAAATAGCTAAGATATGTTCAACTTCCTAGCTTCAACTTTGAGCTGTTGCTGTCAATGTGGAACGCAGAATTGTTTCTTCCCCCAGAAAGGGGCATGGTTATGAAAGTCTCCTCTGGACGACATATTGCAGGGTCTGATGTACATGATTTCACTTGTGGTTTTTGTGCATTTAATTATATAAATGATAAAATGTATATAATGAGTTTTCTGCTAAATCTGGCAATGGAAAACAATGGCTGTTGTCTGAGATAATCAGAAATATAACCGGTTTTAAAGGATGCACACTGAATTTGAGCAAAACATCAGACACTGCTGACACTAACAAAGGTTTTGCTGTGTACGTTTTCTAGCTGTATGGCATGTGTCAGCTCAATTCATATTTAGGTGTTTTGACCCATTCTCAAAAACCTTCACACATCCGTCTCTTTCTCCAACACCCACATACTCCACCACCCTCCTTTGCTACACAACACACTCCACTCTGTTTCTCTCCCACCTATACTCCCTATCACTGTCCTCTATCATCTACTTCTGGTGTGAGTGACTTTATTGATGGTAGTATTTCCGTAATGGCGTGCAGCTAACAGCAAAAACTCATTGTTGTATGATAGCAGGGAGGTGTCTGTGTGTTGATGGTGTTCTTTATGCATGGATGAGCAAGTGTCTGTGTGTGGGTGCGTTTTGTGCGTGAAAGGCCAAGGGAGTCAGCGAGAGTGAGTTTGCTTGTATGCCGTTCATTGCGGTGTGTGCCGGTAGCTGCGGCTGAGTGATTAGACCCTTTAGCGAGTGTACCCACCTCTCACCAGTCATCCTTCACCCTGACAGCTGGGCTGTGGAAGTGTATGCCTCCCTGCCACAGAGTATGTGAGCCTCTGTTTTATGAGTGTTTTCAGGTGTGTGTGTGTTTGTGTTTGTATGTGTGAGTGAGTGTGTTTTTCATTGTGCATGCATTTTATGCCATATTTTGTGGTTGGTATTTGGTATAATTGAAATTGATACTGTGTATGTATGTATGTATGTGTGTGTGTGTGTTTCTAAATGTTTTTAAAGGCTAATGACCCCCAATAAACACTGAAACCTATATGGTGTACTGACAGTTCCATCAGGGTGTAAATTAGCATAATCCATTCAAAGTCATTCATTATGTGGCTGATCGATCATTGATTTGTTGGGTAATGGAAATTAGAAATAGTTGCTCTAATATGTTTGTTAAATAAGAAATAAGAATCTTATTAACTTAAGATTAGGAGTTTAGAATTTTAAGTCAGTCTTATGTTAATACCATAACAAGCCGGATGTGTTAATCATCTGTTATATGTGACCTCAATCTTTCCCTAACCTCAATTTTGCCATACAGTAGTAGTTGCCATGTGCACATACTGAAAAAAGGGAGAATTTAGACCTGCAGGATAGGGACGTAGGACGAACATTTGCTGAGTGACTAACACTGCCATGGAAATGTGAACTCATGTGCATTGTCTTAAGAAATTAATGTTTAATCTTAAATCTTAATTTGGGCTTTTGTAGAATTGCCCAATATCAGCGTTCATGTTTGGCAATTGGGTCAGGGCTTATACACACCTGTGTTTTTAAAGTGGAGGCATATTTATGCCTTTATTACACATAGTTGAAAGAGAAGACACAGATGTCATGGCTGATCTAGAGACAATACCCCACCCTTTCTCACTCCCAACTCTTAAATACGGGAGGTTGCTCACGGGCCCTTAGCGTCTGATACCAATCACAAAACAACCTTTCAGCGTATTAAAAAACTGATGCCAAGCAGTTCTAACCAAGTTACCATATTTGAAGAGTTGGGAGTGACAATGATGAATTACCATACCATTGTAAACAAGAAATGCCCCAAGCAAGGCATTGCCACATTTTATATTCCATCATGCTACTATACATGCAAACTAGCATTGCTTTTGCATTTCTCTGGCACCATATTTGGCAGCTTAGCACATGTTTGTTATCTCAAATTAAATCTGATGTCTGGGCTACCGTCTGAAATACTGCCTGCACGTACGACTGTATTTAGATTTCTCACACATGATACCTTTTGAGGACAGATGACGGACAGACTGATATCTTCAAAAGATGTCATGAATGTGCAGAATAATCTGAGAGTCTAAAGCATCTCTCCTTCATGGTTTTGTCAAATGAAACTTTGAACATCATCCTTGCATTCATCAGAGCAGTTTGTTTTCTCTTCATGATGCATATCACATCATTATGTATGACATTCTGACTGGTAGGAGGTACACGGAACCAAAAGAAATCTACAGAAGCCTCATATGTTTTCCTCCCCCACTGATTTGCCCTCTCTTTGCCGACCGCAGCATTTTTACTTTTAATTAAGTCTTCTGTTCCCTGGCCTCTCTACCTTTGTGCCCCATTAGAATTCTAATGTTATTCAGTATTTCATATCCATTGCAGAATGTGCAAATTATGCTTTTGTAACTTCTAAATCACCGTGGTATGATGAGTGATAATGAGCCATTGTGTCTTACCATCGCTCCATGGAGAAAGGGTGTCACTACTCATGTTAGACTGAAATGTCAAATTTCAAGGTTGCAAAGGCAAACGCATGCACCTACAAACTCATCAAAGACAAAGAAGATGAAAAAGAAAACATGTCAGATAACTCAGTGCCCTATGAACAGAACATAATATTTTTGGGATTTAAGTAAATTTATTTACAGAGCACCTTCTCATACACAGAGGTTTGTTCTTTCAGGCAAAAAGCAACAACAACAAATATATACTGAGATACATGAAAAAACAGACATTTTATAAATGTATGACAAAGTTTTAAATAAAATTAAATAATTAAAAGTACCATCAGACAAGACTAATTAAAAGCTCTGAAGAAAAGAACGCCACAATGATAACTTTGTTACAGCTTTAATGTGATGACTAAATTTTAAATCAATGATTTTGCCAAGATTCTTGATTTTGGTATTCCTTTTTATACCTCTAGAATCAAGGTAAAAACTGAGAGCCAGCCTTCCTTTTTTATTTCCAAAGATAATTATTTTGGTCTTATCTTTATTAAGTTGGAGGAAATTTAGTTGCATCCAATTGTTTACTTCCTCAAGACAAAGACATAGCGAGTCTATAGGAGCATAATCAACTGTACTAGGTAAAGCTGGGTCTCATCTGCATAGCTATGATAAGAGAACTTAAGGTGTTGAAGAGTGTGACAGAGAGGAATCACATAATGATTGAACAGAAGGGGCCCGTGAACAGACCCTTGTGGAACTCCGTATACCATGGTTGTTCTCTCAGATAAAAAAGTGCCCATCCTAAATACATATCCCCTGTTGTCTAAATACAACCTGAACCACCAGAGGACCATTCCTAAGAGCCCAAACCAGTTTTACAATTTTTCCAAAAGGATTGTATGAGCCACAGTGTCAAACACTGAAGTAAGATCCAATAAAACCAGGACTGTCAAACCACCAGCATCAGTATTCAGGCGAATGTCTTTTAAAATCTTTATGAGAGCATTTTCGGTACTATGATGTTTGCAGAAACTGGATTGATATTGTTAATTTGATTAAAAGCAACATTTTTTAATTCTTTAATTTTGATTATGAAAGGCAGATTTGAGATAGGCCTGTAGTTATTAAATCTGGAGGGATTGAGATTTCTCTTTTTCAGAAGGGGTCTGAAAACTGCATTTTTATGCATGCAAGGAAAATGCCTGTGAGTAAAGAGCCATTTACAATAAACAACACATTCATTGCAAACAAGCTAGAAACCTTTTTAAAAGAATCTAGCAGGCATGATATGCAGCACAGAAGCTGAACTAGTTCATCCATTGTTTTGTCATTAATTGGAATAAACTCACATAGAGACCATTCTTTTTGTGTGGGATGTTAAAGTCTCAATGTTTCTGCTCAAAGTGGAGCTAATACTTAATCTGATGTATACATTTTGTTCTAGAAGAACTGGCAAACTCCTCACATTGTTTAGCTGAGACAAAGTCTCGTACTGCGTAGCACAGAGTTGAACTGAGAGAGTTTCTCTTTGTAGATCTCATGAACAAGCCCTGTTTTGGTTTCTCTCCAGACTGACACCAAGATGATTTAGAAAGGGTAGAGTTTTCAACACAAAGCAAAATATTTATCTGTCCCTCTACACCGGCCACTTTATTAGGTACCCCATGCTAGTAACGGGTTGGACCCCCTTTTGCCTTCAGAACTGCCTCAATTCTTCGTGGCATAGATACAACAAGGTGCTGGAAGCATTCCTCAGGGAGTTTGGTCCATATTGACATGATGGCATCACACAGTTGCCGCAGATTTGTCGGCTGCACATCCATGATGCGAATCTCCCCGTTCCACCACATCCCAAAGATGCTCTATTGGATTGAGATCTGGTGACTGTGGAGGCCATTTGAGTACAGCGAACTCATTGTCATGGTCAAGAAAGCAGTCTGAGATGATTCCAGCTTTATGACATGGCGCATTATCCTGCTGAAAGTAGCCATCAGAAGTTGGGTACATTGTGGTCATAAAGGGATGGACATGGTCAGCAACAATACTCAGGTAGGCTGTGGCGTTGCAACGATGGTCAATTGGTACCAAGGGGCCCAAAGAGTGCCAAGAAAATATTCCCCCACACCATGACACCACCACCTCCAGCCTGAACCGTTGATACAAGGCAGGATGGATCCATGCTTTCATGTTGTAGACGCCAAATTCTGACCCTACCATCCGAATGTCGCAGCAGAAATCGAGACTCATCAGACCAGGCAACGTTTTTCCAATCTTCTATTGTCCAATTTCGATGAGCTTGTGCAAATTGTAGCCTCAGTTTCCTGTTCTTAGCTGACAGGAGTGGCACCCGGTGTGGTCTTCTGCTGCTGTAGCCCATCTGCCTCAAAGTTCGACGTACTGTGCGTTCAGAGATGCTCTTCTGCCCACCTTGGTTGTAAAGGGTGGTAATTTGAGTCACTGTTGCCCTTCTATCAGCTCGAACCAGTCTGGCCATTCTCCTCTGACCTCTGGCATCAACAAGGCATTTCCGCCCACAGAACTGCCGCTCACTGGATGTTTTTTCTTTTTCGGACCATTCTCTGTAAACCCTAGAGATGGTTGTGCGTGAAAATCCCAGTAGATTAGCAGTTTCTGAAATACTCAGACCAGCCCTTCTGGCACCAACAATCATGCCACGTTCAAAGTCACTCAAATCACCTTTCTTCCCCATACTGATGCTCGGTTTGAACTGCAGGAGATTGTCTTGACCATGTCTACATGCCTAATTGCACTGAGTTGCCGCCATGTGATTGGCTGCTTAGAAATTAAGTGTTAACGAGCAGTTGGACAGGTGTACCTAATAAAGTGGCCGGTGAGTGTATATGTCACTGATGTCCAGACAGAATGTAATGTGGCTCTTGCATCACTGTAAACTTGCCTTCTTTGGATATTGGCTCCACTTTGCTAAATCTCCACATTGGGGAATTTGAACACTCCTCGAGAGTTGTAAATATGTTTGATATCATTAGCTATAAGCGCATATTAGTCCCGAGTCACTCAGAGTGGTTACGAATAAACCTGCAAATCCTTCATACTTCATGGTCAAAATTCTGTTTGTGTGTGTGTGTGTGTTTGTGTCCACAAACAACAAATTTTTGGCTGGATTATGTTTTTTTAAGTAAAGGAAGAAGTATGTTTTGTACCGACATAAAGTTTGTGAGTTCTGTGTGTTGTTAGGTTAAGGCAAAAAGAGCACTCTGCACAGAAAAACATCCAAACTTTTGTTGTTTATTGCTTCTCCACCTTGAATGCAAACCAGTGAAAGATCAACCCTTACCCTTGGCCAGTAATCTACTTCTCCGCATTAATTAACTCCTACTAAACTCAAATAATTTTGGTTAATTATGACTTGTATGAAGTGGAATCAAGGACAAAGATGAAAACAATAATCCTCAAAACAGCTTTTACAAAGTGCTTAAAATGCCACAGAATAACCAAAAGTGTTGTCTCAAATATGAATCTGTAGCAAACATTTTAATGTGGTATGCCCAACCTTAATCCATTAATAATACCTGAATAGTTAATTCCAAGTGAAGAAAAAAATGTCCACATAATTTAGAGACAAATAACTTTGCCTTTGGCTGTGATGCAAAAACACTGTTTAAAGCCCATGGTGCTAAAATGCCAGAATTATGTTGAGGGAAAACAAATATCACTTTGATATTGCCAAAATGAAAGAGGAAGAGAATTTGTTTTGTTTGATAAGGCTGTCACTATTCTTTTTTCTTTTGATGTAGAGAATCCATTTAGCAAGGGGTTTCCTCCTCTTTTGTCTGTGAATGCAAACACAATCTGTCACTTTTCAATCCTTCTCATTTCATGTCCCTGTGAATGAGGCTTTTGCACATTGTCTGATCATTTTTCAGACAGTCAATATGAGCTGTGTGCATGATCAGGCATGCTTTTAGCAGCATTAAGGCAAGTTGATACTTTTTATTGTTTCTAATTATGACAATGTGCAACCCTGGTTCCTAAAGGCAATGTAGGAAAAGCCATTTGGATTGGGTTTTTTTTATCAACACTGCAAGAAAAAGCTTGGTACAGTTTGCAAACGATTTTGCTTTTGATTTGGGACACATTTGGAAAAACTTTATGATAACGTTACAAAATATGTGCTTTACTTGATGACATTACACATTTGAGTTTTAGCTCTCTAGTTTTTTTGAAACGGTAAAGAGTTGTTGATGTTTACTAAGATTTGCTTGTCTTATGAATTTTGTTGCCTGCCAATCGGAAGATTGGTGGTTTGATCCCTGGACCTGTAGTCCCATGTTACACTGAACCCCCGATGCTGCGGTGTGTAAATGCGGCGTGTTTATCTGATGAGCAGGTGGCACCTAGTATGGCAGCCTCTCACAGTGTATTAATGTTGTTAAAGGAACACTTCAACTTATTGGGACTATATCGCTATATAAGAACAGGCTATTTACATTATATTTAAATTGCCAGACCTTCCTCACATACTCCCTCTCGAAAGAAACTAGTCTATAAAGTCAAGCACACATACTGTTATTTGTGCCAAGGAGTTGAGTCCTTATTAGTTCTAAAGCCTCTTGATTTTGTCCTCCAACACATCACACTCTTAAGTAAGGGCATAATAAAGTAATTGAAAAGCTGCACCAATGTAAACAAGTCTTAATTAGCTCAACTGGAGTTGGGTTGTTTGATTGTTATTTTCCAAACATTATAGCTTTTTAAGAACCTTCATGTTTATGCTAAAAAGGGAAATACAGAGTTCCATTGCAGGCTTGGACAATGTTAGAGGATAACTTGAGTTTCCCTGTTTGACACATTCAGTTGGCAAATAAGCCAGCAGTTTTCTATGGTCCATTGGTGCTGCATTTCCTAGTGAGTTTTTATTGGAATATTCCTGCTGTTTGGAAGGTTGTCTTTTGAATCATTTATTTGCAGTATATAATAAGATACAGAGTGTGTCGGCAAGATTATTCAGAGGTTACATGCTGATTGAGAGGAACAGTAACCACAACCATTACTTTCTCGCTAACACTTTACTTGACAGTATTAACATAATCGTGACATGACACTGTCATGAATGTATCATAAATCTTATACACAAGTCACAAATGTGTATGACTTGCCACAATTCCATAACTACTAGAATTGCCGAGATAGGTCATTTTGACTGTCATGAACGTATCATAAATCGTATACACAAGTCACAAATGTGTATGACTTGCCAGGATTCCATAACATTCCAAACTGTAAACCGTAAATTAGTCATAGGCTACATTATATCTGAAAAATATGGTATGGAAATGCATTTTACAAGTATCTTAATTGAACATTTATAACCTAACCTGGCACTGCCTTCGTTTTGGTGTCTGCTGTGGTGCGCAGCGCTGCTCGGATTGTGCCCTTTTTTCCTCTTTAAACTCCGCTCTCAGCAGCCTCTGACAACTTCCTCTGGACAATTTCACTGCTAGTGCACTGCTTGGAGAGGATGTGTGCAATGATTCCAGCCAGTTTGAGGAGGATGTATAAAGTTATATAAACACGTAGGCAGACACCGGCCATCTATTTACATGGGCCGTGGCCTTTCACAGAGCGCGCACCCAGTGCTAGCCTTCTGATTGAGAACAGAGTAATTAATGCCGTATTTATTGTAGTAGCCTTTGTTACCGACTCTGGCTTTGCCTTGGCGCATCAGTGATGCCCACAATTGTTATTTGAGACCGCTTATGACGTTTCCCTGATAGATACGCTGATAATAAGCATCTTCAACCACACCAAAGATTAAAAACAATACAGCGAAAATCCGAGTGGTCAATATGACGGTGTGTGGCCGAAATAGTTAAGTGACTGTATTTTCTTTGCCTTTTGTATAATGTGTATGTAAACAATTTTAAATGAAAATATATATTATTTTAGGAAAAGTCATGTACCAGCAGCACTGTATTTTTTTTAAGTTATTACATATATAATTTTCAAAATTGTCAAAATGACCGTCATGGCTGTCCTAGTGTTAATTGTCATTAGGTTTTTGTCATGACAAGTTGAAATTGTTTGGGTTTTCTTGATTATGACAACGTGACATTAATCAAAGTGAAAATAACAGACAACTTCTGATAATGTCATAACTTGTCATAACAAAAACCCGAATGACACTTAATGACAGAAGTCATAAACATATGACTTGTTTATGACACGTTCATGACAATGTCATGTTATAGTTACGACAGTGTCATGTCACGGTTATGTTGATACTGTCAAGTAAAGTGTTACCAAACTTTACATTACATGTCATTTAGCTGATGCTCTTATCCAAAGCGACTTACAATTGCTATATGTCAGAGGTCACACGACTCGAGCAAGTAGAGGTTAAGTGTCTTGCTCAGGGACACATTGGTTGATGTATTGCAGTGGGATTTGAACCCAGGACTCCCACACCAAAGGCATGTGTCATATCCACTGCGCCATCACCACCCCCATTTTAAAAAGATTGATCGCTTTATTTTTCATTCCGTTAATGAGTATTAATGTAGATTACATCTCACTGATAACTGACACTAACTAACACATAACTGAATCCCCCTTATCTAGTCCAGCGAATGAATGGAAAGCATGTGGAGTAAGTGTGAGCATGGATTATAAATTGTGAGATCTCTGCACCTTGCTGGTGCTAATAGAAAGTGAGTGTGATCAAAGTGCACACTCTTTAACCACATTTCATTTTCATCTTGCAGTATCAAAATTGAACTTGATTCAGGTGTCATTTAGTTGCCATCGCATTAGGAATCACAGACATATGTATATTTGACAATGATATGGTTTGGATTATTTTGTTAGTCCTTTGGTTTGTGATGTCAGAGACTGATCGTAAAGTGTGTAGTCCAAGGTGTCTCTGCTTGTTTGAATGTGTTTTATGTTAAATAAGTATGTTATCTACATTTGAAGATATGTCGATGCATGTGGTTGTTTCTTTGTATTATTTTCTGCCTATGCAAAAACACCCTGCCAGAAATCAGCACTGTCAGCAGACAAGTAGGAGAAACTTCTCTAATGCTAATCTTTGTTGCTGCTACTGTTCCAGGTTTACTTTTGCTAACAAGCGGTGCAGCCTCTCCCTTTTCCACTGTCAGTTTTGCATCAAATGAAGGATTCTCCTCCTGTTCCCATCTGTTTGTATTCTCCCTCTCCATTACCCTTTATTCACTGCCAATATCAACTAATCTTCAAGGCTCTGCTGTATGGCTCTGTCCAACTCTGAGTGTTTGTGAGTCTGTGAGTCCTACAGGTGAATGTAGTACAGCAGTAACCCTCAATTTTCACCGGATGGGTAACGGCGGCGGAGTCACTAGGTTTCCATTAAAGTCAATGTGTGTATTTCCACTGACTGCGGAACGGCTGCAACCCAGCTCCGGCAGTCCAACAGCAGATACACAGAGCATCTATTTTTGCCACAGCCATTCCGCAACAAATCTGGAGCCGTCACGCAGCGGGGCCGATCCGCAGCCGTTATGCATCCGGTGGAAATTGGGGGTAAGAGAGTACCAGTAGTAGTAAAATAGTAGTAGTAAACAATAAGTCAAATATTCAGAATCTTCTACTTCTGTCCCTTTATAAATTAGGGTGAATATGGGATTTATTTGGCTGTGGTTTTTGGGCTGTGAGTGGCTTATTTTCTAAATATTTCTGGCATTTCAGATCTGACCATAAGTAACCGTGAAAAACAAACCATTTAGAAATCATTATGCCATTTAACTGGGTTTGAAACTACTTTACTTCCGCCCCCTTTAGCTGTTGTAAAAACATCACTATTCTTTAGTGAAAGTGGTGCAGACAACATCCACAGCATTGCAGGTAAGGGAAGGTGGTAGAGAACAATGAAAAGGAGAGAAGCATGAAGAAAGATTAGATTAAGAAACAGAAAGTGAAAGAGAGAGGGGAAGCAGACAAACGATAAAAGACAAAATAAGACCGAAAGAGTGGGATTCTTCTTTGCTCATCAGTAAAAGGTCAACAGCCTGAAGTCTCTACAGAAAGTGCCCCTCGCTGCTGGTTCTCTCTGCACTGGTTTCTTAACATTAGCTTGGCTGAGTCTTTCTCTGTTTTGATGTTGCACAAAGGCAAAAACAAACACAGGTGGCTGAAACCGACGAGCCATGGCCACTTCTGAAAAGAGAACTGTTGAAAGTAAAGTGAGTTTGTTGATGTCCCTAGATGGACATTTGTTAAATGTCAGTTCTTCAGCCAAGCCTGTTAATTTGTGTTTGAGAGTCTTTGTGTGTGTGTGACAAACAGCAGACAAAGAGAAATAGATAACGCTAGAGAAATCTAAAAATTAACACTGTCGCTGCTACAATAACAAAAGCCTGTTTCTTCTTTTTGACATGGAATGTGCAACTATGCATGAATAATTTGCCTGAAGACACAGAGAGTAGAGACTGAAAAAAGAAAGATTTATTCCGATTAAAGAATAGATATGAGAGTTATTTGAATTTGCAGTGCTGCTCTGCTGGTTCTGCATTTTAGATGCTTCTGCCAAAATAATAAATTGTACTGCATGCCCCCTGGGCTTTTGTAATTGGAAACTTTTGGGGGTTGTCAGTGTTCATCAGATGCAATTATATTATCTGACTTTGCCTACAACAAGGAGTAAAATGGATGTTCCAGGTTTTTACAATGTTGGTCTTATATTTGTAGTTTTGGCCATCATGTCTTTCTGTCACCAATAACACGGTACTCGCCAAAGTAATTGCTGAGACCAGTGGCGGACTCACGCTGTCCTACGGGCAGGCGAAAATAAAATACAAAGGGCACCAGCTGCATGCGGTGGGGCACCAGCTAGATACAAAGTATTCCAGCATGTAGGGAAGCCTATGTGGCACATGCACCCTAGAGGGCCTTTATCATCTTTTCTCCACTGGGGGGGCACCCTAGAGGACACTTTATCACGTTTTCTCCACTGGAAGTGCACCTTACAGAGCACTTGATCATGCATTTTCCACTGGGGATGCAACCTAGAGGAAACTTTGTCACATTTTTTCCCCAAAAGTGCATCCTAGAGGACACATTATCATGTGTTTTCCACTGGAAGAAGACCCTAGAGGGTACTTTATCACATTTTTGCCACTAAAAGGGAACCCTAGAGGGCACCTTGTCCTGTTTACTAAACTGGAAGTGAACCCTAGAGGGCACATTATCCTGTGTATAGCAGATTTAATAAAGAAATTCTGATAAGCTGTGTTGCTTTCTTGTGCAGCTCTGAGTCAGAAATGTTCAAAACAAGGTTTGCATTTGCCTGACTTATCTAGAAGTTTGCTTTGAGGAGTTGTTTAAACTCAGATCAATCTCCAAGGGTTACTGAAATCGTAATTGCTTTTTTTCAACTCCTTTTGTAGAACAGCCCAAATGTGTTGAAACGTCTGGCTTTTGAATTCAGTTTCTGGCCTTTGCTGTAATTTTGAGAAAGAATGTGTCCTTCCTGATGAATTTGTACAACTTTTTTCAAACAATTTCCACCTGATGATATCACTGCATCACAAACGGTTTAGAAATGGAAGTTGGTACAGTTAAAACAAAAACTCTATAATATTGCATAAAATTGCAGTATAATGACCTCTTTATTAGTAATTTGTTTTGATCTCTGCTATAATTAAAAACATTCTGTTTTTTTTTGGGGCGACCTCTAGCTCACCCTGTAAGAGCGTGCGCCCCATGTAGGCCTCTACGGCGGCCTGGGTTCAAATCCAACCTGTGGCCATTCGCTGCGTGCCATCCCCAATCTCTCTCCCACATTTCCTGTCTATCCACTGTCACTCTGAAATAAAGGAGAAAAAGCCCCAGAGAAAAAAATGTAAGAAACATTTTTGTTTTACAAAAATGGGTTTTGTGTGGGAATTGTTGGGTTTCTATAAATAACATCACAGAGTACGGTCTAGACCTGCTCTTTTATGAAAAGCGCAATGAGATAGCTGTTGTGATTTAGCGCTATATAAATAAAATTTAATTGAATATTGTTCGGGATATTTACAGGGAAGCATCCTAGAGGAAGGGAACACTGGTCTGAGGCTGGGGATTGCAGTAGAGATCTTTTTGAGATGGCATCAGCCACAATTTGAATGATACGTGTAGGCTAATAGATATTTGCTTAGATTCAGTGATCAGTGCTAACAACCTTGCTGCAGGTAGAATTGTCAGGGTGTAAAATGACTTCATCTTGTGGTTATTGTCATGTAAAATGTAAGAATACAGTTAAGGATCATCATGTTTTATTAAGCATGTTACTGTAAACTTAAAAAAAAGTATTTGTAAAAGAGAATAGATTGTTACAGACTATAAGAGTAATGACCTGAGCATGTTCTTAGGTTTCTCCCACACTGTTCATATGTAATTGTAACTCTCTGTGTGTGTGTGTGTGTGTGTGTCCCTTCAAGGATTGCATTTGGGTGAGCTTTTATGGATCTATGTGACCTTGTTAATCCTTTGGTTCTCTTGTGAATCTATTTTGTGTGTGCATTCTGGTAATTTCCAAACGTATGTGTATGGGCTGCCAGTCATTCAATATGTTCGTATGCATGTGTGTTTTATGGTCACAGGATGAGAGCCGCTCACTTTACAAATGTGGATCTCCCGTGTTCTGGGAGTTCTGTGTATGGTGTGGTTGCAGACGGAAAGCAGCTCTCTTTTTTGCGCCCGTTTGTGTCTGTGTGGTGTGGTCAGAGGCTGAAAAGTGCCTTGGTTCACATGGGAACAAATGACAGGATCTGGTTTAGTGAGCCTATCTGTAAAAAGATGAAAGAAACCAAACCAGTAAGAAATTAAGGTTGACGCCTTGCCAGACCTCCCACAGAGATTTCCCTGCAGCGTCAGATGGCCAGTTGATGGTCACCAGTTTTTACTCTGCACCATTTCAACAGTAATGAGCCACTGCTTGAAAGTATGTGATATAAAAGTACTCATTACAAACCAAATTTGGGACTGGTACAAAACAATACTTTTTGGAATAAACAAACACAACCAAATAACCCTCATTCACCGCTCTTACTGCTTAAATCCTAAAATGACAATCCCACCAAATACTACAGTTGCTAAATGATGATTCTTTGCAGTCAAGATAGGGTTGTGACAATAAAATGGAAAAACTGTGCCACATTGTAAACAGACACACTGATATGTATCCCTCCGTAGCACTTTTCCTCTCTGTCTCATATGTATACAAAAAAGCCACCATTTAATCCTGCTTTCATAGTGTAACTTTAGCGAGACAGAAAATACAAATCTAGAACTGTATATATTTCTTCCAGAAACAGAGAGAAGGAAACCAGTATGTCCAAAAATCACATTTCCAAGTGGTAACCTTCCCAGAAATCTATTGCTCATATGAATGAGCCCTTCATCAATGAAAACCATGTTTCCCTAAGATATCTTTTCTTGACAAACAACAGCCTTGTTTTAACTTTAAGCTAAAGCTGTTAAAAAGCTTTTTTTTTAAAGATATTTTAGCATAATGCGCGACTTTCGGTCCTTGAAAAGTGCTATGCAAATTCAGTTTATTATTATACTAAATTGTATAGTTGAACATTCTCAACTCATCTAAGATTATTTTTCCTTCAGTTTATCTGAAAACTATAAATCAAGATACATGATTGTCAATGTACAGCAACACCACATAGATTAAATATATATTATATATATTATATATTGAGACTCACAGACCACACTATGATGTAATGTATAAACCACTATATGATTGACAATGATTGGCACCAATGTAGTATCATTTCACAAATGGAAATAAAAAAATAACAACCATAATATATTTTCTCTTACAGTAATCAACAATGCATTTTTTTGTATACACCAGGTCAATTCACTCTAACCACACAGAATGTTTAGTGTGTATTTGTAAATGTCAATGGACTGTTCTTATACAGTATAGCACTTTTTTAGTCTTACGACTACTCAAAGCACCTTTACATAGTACAGGAACCATTCACCATTCACACACATAGGTACACTGTGGCTGAGGCTACCGTACAAGGTGCCACCTGCTCATCAGGTAAACAGTGATAAAAAAGGGATCAAACCACCAACCTTCCAATTGGCAGGCAACCAGTCTACCACTGAGCCACAGCCGCCCCAACTTACTCTCCACTGAGAATTCCACTTTCGTTCTAATGAAAAGAAGCTGAACCCAAACCTGCACTTATTTTGGACTATTCACAGACCTAGCTGTCAGCAGTTTGACAGTTTTGGAGCTTTCTAGTCCAAAAAAACAAAGCAGATGCTCCTTTCCTGATTCACCATTTCCCCACAACATTCAAAAAGGAATTTAAACATAGCAGAGCATAAGATACAACCAGCTAAAAATCACTGTATCGATTGAGTAATGGGAGTGGCTTTAATCACAGACACACTCCGGTGATCACAGTTTTGTTAGGAATGTAACAGAATGCACAGATCTTTCAGATTATTGCAAGCAAGACTTGCACTAAAGTTACACTATGGCCCTTGCTAGCCTACAACCTCAACAGCCCCCAGCCTTCTTCATCCCTACATCACCATGGTCCTTGATTATCTATCTTCATTCACTCTGCATGTCTGTCATGTCTCACTTTTCACCCCTGAGAGGCACATTTTAGTGTCTTTGCTGGCGCGATACAGCCTTGAATTGAAAATCTAAAGAATTTCCACTCCATCAAAGAAAATAGAGTATTGCATTTCAATCCACATTCAGTGATGAAAGGCTGATGCACAACAGGGCGCCCTTCCCGTCTTCAGTTGCATTGCTCCTGACAGCGCTGTTAGGAGAGGTGGTGATCAGTCGTTTTCTGTTGTCTGCTACAGCTCACGACTGGTCTGGCTAAACTCACAAGTTACATGCTAATCAAATTAATTACAATACTCCAGAACATTTAAACATGAACAATCAAACCGTTGAACAAGTCATATTTTACAAGTCTTCCCATATTTTACTTCCCAGTTACTTAGTTTTGCGCATAACCTTACCAATAGTAATATTTCCTCTCTGACAAGCCAAAACGGATCAAAGTCTGTCCTCCTGTGCTTGTTAGAGGTTTACATTAGCGAACCGAGTTGTTGTCAACTCAAGTAACCTTAGCTTTAGGTCATCGGCTCCGGTCACAATGGGCTTTTAACATTCATGTGATAAGTGAATGGAAACAGGCTAAGAGGCTGGTTGATTTTTTTTAGACTCAATTTTTAATTTATTTGCTGAAAATTATTTTGATTCTGACAAGGTCATTTATCATTGCATGTTGTCTCAGTGATGACGCACCTTCTCACATAGGCGGTTGTGTGTGTGTGTGTGTGTTGTACGTTGTACAACATGGTGTGCTCAAAGTTTTTTCTAATTTACGTTTCATACGTTTGTTTAATGTGTGACACTGGGATACAGAACGGACCAAGATGCAAGGCTCAACAAAAAGCAGGTGTGTGCGGTGGGAGAGGTGATGGTGGAATGACGAACAGGTGTGTGTAGTCAGCTGGCCGCAGTAGGCAGGAGGGGAAGGGGAAAACTCAGGAGACACAGAGAAAAGCAGGGCAAACACAGAAACTAAATGTGGAAAACACAAAAAGGAACTAGAAAACTGGAAACAAAACCCCAACCACAACATAATGTTTTCTTTGTTTAACGGTGAAGCAAACTGAGTTGGCATGTGTATGAAATGTGCTGAACAAATAAAATTGACTAGATAGATAGATAGATAGATAGATAGATTTAACTTTTTCAGTAAGATCAGTCCAGCACATCCACACTCTTGCATAGATGGTCTTGGTGCTGCTTTATTGGAGCAGTTGGGGTTTATGTTTGTTGTTAAAGGGCACATTCACGGTAAGTGCTCAGGGAGAAGAATTCATATTATCTTTACATCCTTTGAACTGATTTCCCCCGTTGGTTTTCAGCTGGGAAACCCTATGGTCGAGAGGTCTGCACACGCCCTAAGGCAGCTGCTTCGTCGCTTCCGTTTCAGCTATTTGGACTATGTATGATCTAAATGACACATCACTTCCAAATGTAAAGCACAGGGGCGGCACTGGAACTGAGGAGATTCAGTTCAAAGTCAACAGTGTCAGATTTAATCTTTGTCACTCACTGAAGATGAACATTGTCCAAGATTGCTGCCTGCTATCTACCATCTAAATGTGAATACATCTTTTGTATATAGGGCTTTTACCGTTACTGACCTTGCAGTAATAGAGAGGAGAAGCTCAGAGAAGAGGCCAAATAATGACAGTTTATTGCACAGCTACGGTATTACAACGGTAATTGCTCTGACAAGGAGAAATGTGGAAGAGTGATGAGAAAGACAGGGCTGAGGCAGACTTGAAATGAAAAATATAAGAGGGAATAAAAGGTAAAATATATAGACACTCTACGTCTGATCGTGTGCGTACATGCTGGTTAAGTGGGAAGAAAATAGACTTCAAAGTAGATAGAGTGCAGTCTTTTCTACTAACAGTGATCGCACATCTAGTCCTACGGTACTGGGAAAGAAGGCTGATTTTTAAAGTGCACACAAAATATGTATATGTTGAATTATGATGTGTTCCAAGAGTAAAACGTGTCATGTTTGCCATGATTTAGAAAAGACAAACATGATGTGAAAAGTGAGTTTAGAGAAGTTGACGTCTATAAAAGTCTGTAAAGCACTTACAAGTTTATTTAGGGTTAGGTTGGGGTTAGGGTTGGTGGTGGTCACACTTGTTTGTTTTTGTAGATTTTCGTGTTATGTTGATGCGTATACTGTATTCTTAATTCTGTTTATGCTTTGTTTAAATGTTTATGCTGTTTTTAATGTAAAGCACAGAGTGAACTCTTATGATTTGATACTAAAAAATTAAATTAAATTTAGCTGAAATTGAATTAAATGGCTTGATCATATTTACTGATACAGACAAAGAGAACAGAAAATAGAACAGAATGTGTCTTATTTTTTTAAGGACCTGTTTGGGGATTTATGGATATCTTCACAATCTTCTTTTAGAAAACAGTGTTCATGTTTTAATGAAAAGTCACAACATATCATCACAACATATTATGCAAAGACAAATTTATCACGTTGCTACAATTATGTTCCAGTTAACATTTCCAAAGTCATCATCCAGCAGGGATTACAAGTTAATTGCAGGTCCACACTTCATTTAAAGCCTATAGGGAAAAAAATAAATAAAATAAAAACGTAGTTATGTTATGCGGTTAATTTTGCCAACTTGACATACATACAGGCTCCTCCGGCGATAGGAAAATCATTTCACCCAATGAATAATTCAGCTGTAATAGATTTAAAGTGATTAATAATTTCTTCATGTATCCACAGTCAAAGTCTGTTAGATCATTTTCCAGCCGGTTGACTCACTCCCCTGATTTAGTCTTTTGTATATGTTTGTGTGTATTCGTGTGTATATGTTTCTGTCCTCTAGGGCGAGTCATTTTCAAAGTTTGTTAATGCTTCATGCTTGGGATTGAAAAACATTGAACTGGTTGTAATGCATGGGGTTCTCTCTTTCTGCTACTTCTAAACATCCTGCCACCGCCACCTTCCTTTTTTATCTGTCTCTCTCTATCTTTCCAGTTAGGTCTGGTGTGATTTAACCATGGCCCTGATTTCCCCCTTACCTTAACCAGGTAGTTTAAGTTGCATACTTGAACTTAACCAAACTTTAACCGTAGTGGTCGATGAGAAAATGCCTGTATAAATATATTTTTTAAGAATAATAACTGGAAGGCGATGACAACCTATTTTCTTGTTAAGTATTTTTTCTAATTTTGTTTTTTTTTAGATGTATTTCCAAATTTTGTGTTTCATACAGTTTAGTTGTTTTGTTCTGATCCTGGTAAGTGTTCCAGGAATTCGCTGTCATTCGGCTAGTGAGTTAGACTTCCTGCACTGCCGGGGACTAATGGCCAATAACTAGACTCATTCGTCTGATAATCTGCATTGTGTGTTATGATCAAGTCAACACTCCTGTTATGCTGCACTGTTTCTCTAGTTAGAAATTTACTCTAACAGTAAGTGAGCGCGCGCATCTGACATGGACAATCTCCTGTTATTATGGGCGACATGTACCAAATTCCTCAGACATAGTCCGGAGTTCATGCATTTCTCTTAGAGTCTGCATTATAAATAAACACACACACACACACACACACACACACACACAAAGACACACACACACACACACACAAACATATATCATGAGTCATCCAATTGTCAAAAGTCTTAGCATTCTAAATAGTTTACTTTTTTACTTTTTTAATTTCTGTGTTTCCTTTCAGCAAATCTGGCTGCATAACATGCCGAACTTCAGGTTTAAAAGTAAAGCTGAGCAGCATGAAGGCAAAAAGATAAAAATATGAATTATTTCTAATGAAAATGCATTTGATTTTCAGCTTCTGAGTGGGTATGGCCAGGAAGGCACTTTGTGCCTTATCGTGAGTTTTCAATCATTAGGCGCAGCCAGGATGCAATTCACTATTTGAGCACTTGCACTTCACAGAGTAAAAAAGCTGCCATTTCCAGCCACTGAATAAAACCTCCCTTTTTGCTGAACTTGTTGTGGGAGCTGTTAATATTCATGAATATGTCACAATGGGGATGTTGAATAGCTGCGTGGCAGACTGTGCTGAGATTGTGTAGCTGTGCATGTTAAGCTAGTCCAACACATTACAGAGATAACTGCAATACATGTTACCCTCTGTTACGACTGCATTTTAAGGACGTATTTATGCAAAACATAATGTAATTTGGTAATTTATAATCCTATACTTGGTTATTTATATTTATGTACACTGGGTGTTTTAGAGCCAAAACATCCCAATGAGTCCCACCAATCAGCATCAACTGAGTTATCTCGACAGAGGAAGAAGAACCAACATTGTCTTGTGGGTTTTGTTTCTCAATCATGCTGCCAGAAATGGCAAAAAACTACCCAGGACAAAATCTGACTTCCTCTGATAACCATGATCTGTCTCCAGCCTTAAAGCTGTAGATAAATAAACATCCATTAAATTCAAGGACTTGCCAAACAACACAACTAATTAAGTATATTACTGCCAGGGAAAGCACTCTGTATTTCTTAGTATAGGCCTACAGGAGTGGGGCTCTCCGTGCCCCGCTGGAGCTCTGATCAGATCAGGTCGAATCAGCAGCAAAGCTTTCTAGCAATGTTGCTACGCTGGCCGTCTGAGGCTGCACAACCTGGAGCTCACCGCCAGTGTTTCAGTTTAACTGTTTAAGAAGTGTTGAGATAATTAAAAGGTATTTATTTAGAAGCGGGCTGGCTTAGCTAACGCTAGCTTCCATGCTACATAAATAAGCCTGACTGAGTTGCCCCTCATCTGGCGATAGAAACCCTGCTGTCCCCGGCCGTTCTGTTGGCTCAGAGCTCCACAGACTAAGTCCACAGGTACAAATTAGTTTTGCACCAAATGTATCGCAAGAAGTGTAGCAAAAGTCGATGCGCACAGATTCGCCGCTGTGTGATGCGAGAGAGCAGACTGCAGCGACAGAATTGAGAGGTTGTAATCACTGAGTTGTGGTCGTACTGGAAAATGAACCCGAGGAAAAAAAAAAGTTCACTAGTAAAGGTTGCACTACACGCTTGCAGCTATCATTGTGTTTATGCAAATATGAAGCTACACATTATTGAATATTTTGTGCAAATTTCAATTTATAAGCTCTCGTGTTTTTTTATTTGTGTGATTTATAATTCAGATCACATGTATGTGAATGTTTTTTGCAAGTGCAAATTTTATTTTTACAATATCTGCACCTGACTGGACGGACCCTTTACTTTGGGCTGTCTACTCCCAGATTTCAATACAGAAAATAATGGCAGCTTTTTGGAAAATAATCTCTTACTTTATGAAAAGAGTTCACCAAAATGTGTTTCTTTCTGAATTTTTTTTAATTTTTTTATCCGAGACATAGGGTATGCAATATGTGAATCTGTCTTTATTTCAGATTGACAATGTTCAGTTTAAAAAGATTTCCTCTGTTTTTGAAAGGCGGCGAGCCGAGCTGCCGCTCCTTTATAGCGTCAACCTATGAACTTGCGCAGACCTATGAACTTGCGGCTGAGTTTGACGACACCATGCGATAATCTGTCTGGGAGCTGGTAAGTGTCATACTACATACGTAATGTTGCCACTGTTCCACCGCCACTGTCTAAGACACAGTACACACAATAATATATGGCACTATGTCTGTCTAGTCAGTGTGACATAGTGATTGTTGTTAAAGACCAAAAATGGAGTAATCTGATCTTGGCATTACAGTTTTTTTACAGCGTAGCTGCTTTCTGGCTCTCTGATTGGTTACACACTATATCAGTCTTCCTGTAGTACCAAATATCTTGACAGACAGAAGTAGGGCGAGACCACAGCGACGCAGTGTTATGATGGATCCCATACCTGACTCCTGTGTCACTGTTCTTCCCACATCAGCCTTTAAATATTTATACAAAATCTGACAGTTGATCTTCACTTTTAAAAAAGCTTACTCCACTGACACTTGCTTCACATCCATTTATATTTTACAGATGGTAGGAAAAAGGAAGCAGAGGATGAAGGTCTTGTTTTACTTTTCGGTAATTTCTAGAAATACAGTCAAAATGAAAAGTAACTGGCCTTTTCAAAGTTGTGGCTGAGATGGATAAGTTACTACTTGAAGGACAAGATACAAGTTATGGATGTTGTCTGTCTCAGCTAACATATATGAAATATGAGGTTCTACTGTAGGCAAATGGACACTGAATCAAGTGTCGAACAATGAAGAGAAGAGAGTAGAACAATGCTTCTTAACACACTGACAAAGCAACAACAACAAAAAGATGGATTGTTATGGTCAAAAAAATGTCATAACTGGCTAAGTCTGTGCTTAAGCCGGACTGAAGGCAAAGTAAATGGAGGTGGACAGAATATAGAACAGTTTTAGAACAGTTGTAGAACAAACCCTGAACATTATAACCTTTGGTTTTGTATTGACGAGTTATGGTTATGGTTGGGGTTATGATTAGGGTTATTGTGTCATGGCTATGTTCATGACAATGTCATGTCACACTTATGTAGAAAACTTCAAGTAAAGTGTTTCCCTATTTTCTTTATATGCAATTAACTGTAACCTAACGAATTGTTCGAAAAGGTTTGAGGTCTTTGACATGCTGGTTGTTACTCATTCAAATTTAAAAGAATACATCTTTTGAAGATATACAGTACCAACACAGTTACGTTTTGGCTTGTGAAAGTAAAGTCTCTTTAAACTCAACCATCCAGAGGGTCATCTTAATGGTCTATTTGTGAGGATGAAATAGGCCTTAGTCTTTCCATTTATGGATGACTCAAAGGTAAATTGGTGCAACAAAAGTATAATTTCTCACCAGGTAAGGAGAACACAACTGGAACTTCAAGCTGCAGGCCTTATTTTCCCTTTGTGTCTTTGAAAATAGCTCTCTGTTCATGAATTCTTCCTCATCATGCATTATACAGTGGCATTTAACCCCTTGGCCTCTCTACCATGACAATTATGACACTATACACAAAAAGGAGTTTGTCTGTCCCTAGAATGGCAAATGCAATGCCAGCCTCAGAAAACATGTCGATGTATATGTCTTATGCCTTCTGCATTTTCTATGACATTTGGTCGATTGCATTGTTTTGAAACTTTTATATTAGTTTTGATGTAATGACACAATTCTACTTCGTCACCACAGCTGGCATTTAATGCAGATTGTTGGTAGATGCAGGCATGATCATTTCTGAATGTCACAATGCACTCGCTCTCTCTAATTGTGTTCAATTGTTATCATTAGAATCTGACTTCAACATCTCTAAAGCCAGGTAAAATTTGAATCAAAACAAATAATCAAAGGGCAAGTAACCTTTTCAGCCTACCTCTGTTTGACTTGACTTTCTCCTGGGGTACTTTTTATTTGGTTAATGGGTGGATGTGTATATTTTGCCAATTAGCAGCAAGTCATTGCTGAAGTGCTGTGTTGGGCAGCATTGAGCCTTTGATTCCTATCATTTTAAAGGCATGAGGCTCTTTAGAAAGGTGTTTCTTGACCAAATGATAGAGTATGTGCAATGTAGTGCCAGTTTTCAAAGGTCTATTATTTTCTTCTGAAATAATCATTTTTAAAAAAGGCTGCAGCTTATTAAGAATCAACATAAATTGAATTAGTCTGGAAAACATGAGACATTAGCATACCTTAGGTTTGTGTTTAAGTGTGTGAATCTATTCTTGTTCTGTCATTGTGAGGACTAGAATTTTTCACTTTTAGAGGGAGGACAGTTTATGAAAGTTTTATATCCGGCCCTCATGTCTTCAAAGGGATTTTTTTAGTGTCAATGATAGAATTAGGTCGTAGGTTGTAGAGTATGGTTGGGTTTAGGCATGTGGGTATAATGGTTGATATAATATCATTGATGGTCCTCACAAGTACAGAAGCAGAAATGTGTGTGACTTGCTAGGTGGAGATGTACAGAAAAGTCATAAAACTGGTATGACAAATGTGTTTGACTGAGAGAAAACAGTAGAGCAGAAGCAAAAAAATGACATATTTTGCAATGCAAAGTTAACTGACTTACCACCATTATAATTCAGTCTGCATTGTCAATTTTACTATAGTATTTCATTTAAATATTCTTGCTTGTAATTGGAAAGAAATAAAGGGGTGAATGATGGAGGATGATTAAAAGAACAAAATGATTTGTTGTTTTGTCATTTTAACAAGCAGGATATTGGTTTAGCATCACTGACAGCTTACACTTGACCCAGACAATTATTACACCGCAGTTAATTGTGCAACAGATATTCCCCCTGAGTCCATAAAATATATATTCGCATAATTGAGCTACAAGGTAATCTAAATGTATATATCCGCTCTACTGTATGTTCACAACTCACAAACAAACCCAGAAGTTGAAAGCCTGAGATTCAAAGTGACTGACGGTATCAACAGTCCCTGAATGGCAAAGACTTGCGAGTAATTAAGGGCTAAAACAAAACTATTTTTTTAATGGCAATGGTTACATTTTTCATGTGAGCTGCCACAACATGAGGTAAATTACATCAGCAAATGCAGCTCATTAGTCTTAGTGAGTGATGAGAGCACTGCTTAGGGCTACAGCTAATATAAAGGCCTCTGTTAAGTGATGTACGATATTGAAACCAAGTGAAAATAGCCCCTTCGTAAGCCACTTTGCAGCTGGTGACATAGCTCCACAACCGGTACTTTCACAGTTGTTACATTTCCTTAACAACATAAACAACAACATAGAAACACATTCATATTTCATTGCCACAAGTTCATTTGCAGCTCATGCTATTCACTTCTGTCTGACTTTGGCCTATTTTCTTTAACAAATAGCAAACTGTAGATTGCCATTTCTTATTAAAACTTGACATGATTTACAGCCTAATGGACCTTTTTTACGGCAGACATGTTGACATGTCATAGTAGGAAAAGCACAGGTGTATTCAAAACCATTAACGATGGCTGCCTTCCACTTAGGAGAAGCCCTGGTATTGTGCATGCTGACTCACTGAAACAGCTTACTGGGACACTTCATTAAGGTTATCAATTTCAGCTGTGTTTTTCCTACTATGACAAGTAAAAATGTCTGCTGTGAAAAAGGTCCATAGACTCAATGATTTCTTGTTTTGCTGAAAGGTACAGCTCTGACTGATAAGGTTTTATAATTGTATATCACAAGTGTTGGTTTTAACATATTGAATTGCCTAAATAACTTTTACCACATCCATCTTATCTTGTCCCTAGAATTTTTGGCATTTAGCTACTGTGGTTCAGGATGACTATCCATGAACTTGATGCCATTTTAACAGAACACATAGCTGTCAGACATGCTGGCCGTTGCTACAACTGAAGACGTGATGGTGGCTATTAAATGATAGAAGCTAATGGCATGGTTTCTTCATTGATTATTTTCCTTTGTGTTTCCAGTGATAGGATAGAAAGAGAAAGACAAAAAGAAAATGAACAACATAGCCTACTGTTAATGTCACGAATGGAAAGGGAGCAGATTAAATGTTAAACTAAAGACTGCAATAAACCCAAAGGGCAACCATCAATTAACGAACAAATCAGGTGAATGGGAACCAGATTTATTCAAATTTATTCACAGACTGTAATTGCATGTACCAGGACTTTGACATGGTGGCTGGTGCACACAAAATGCACTCACAAAAGGGTGCTACAGAAGATTAGGTGATGTCAGTCACTCAATTTGCTTGTGTGTATTGTGCAATAATGTATTTTGTGTATACTGTTCTAGCAATATCCTGTTCTCATTTTGTCTCTCCCACCATTAATCCTTTTCTATCTACCTGTCTAATCTCATTTTGTGTTTAAAGATACAAACAATAAGACATAAAGTAAGTGAAAAAGAAAAAGGAAAACAGTGACTGAGTAATAACAAGAGGAGAAGAACAAGAGGAGAAACTCGGAAGGACAAGAAGATCTTCCAAAACACAATAACAAAGGAGCAATATACAACAGTCAGCTGACGAGTAGCCATATAGCTTTCCCTGGTCGCGATCTCGTTAGTGTTAATTGGGCCGAGTCTATCACCTAGACAGAAGGGCTTGGACACAGCCATCGCTTGGACATATGGCCGGCAGCATGATACAGAAAGCTGCCAAAAAGAGGGATTACCTTCACAGTAATATGAGTAATCACAGAGGATTCTCTCATAACAACAGTAAGGACATACTGTAGCTAAGGAATTACAGCACAGGGAAAGGTGCATTGTATCTGTAAAAATATCGGACTGTATAATGCACTATAGTTATATAATTAAATATAATGTTACAATATTGCAGCAGAACAAGGTTCAATAATGTAGAAAAGAGAGTGAGCAACATTACCTTTAAAGCCCAAATCTGTAAAGCATTGCAGCATTTCATATGGTAACAAGGTTATCAGAGCATAGTCCAAAATAGAAAAAAGAAAAAAATCTGTAAAAGAGACAGCTGCACCATATAGGGAACTGAGGTTAAAGCAATAGTTTGACATTGCAGTGTCTCCGCTGGTCACCTGGCATCCTCACAAAATTCCAGGAAGTCAGTGCGCCTGGCCAACGAATAGTCAAGCACATAACCCTACTGAAGCCACAACTTGTCCTTTTTACTTAGCTAGCTGTTCAGCTCTTTTTCTAATAATTAAGCCAAGCTAAGCTAGCTCACTGCTGGCTGTAGCTTCATATTTAACTGGTATATTAGAACCCATCTTCTTCAACAAACTTTAAAACTGTATGTTAAGTTTTCCATAAATACAACGCTAAGGAATCATTCTGTGTTGAAATGCAGTTAATTTAAAGGTGCTCTAAGCAAAGTGACGCGTGTTTTAGGCTACAAACATTTGTTGTCACATACAGAAAACATCTCCTCACTATACGCGAGCTGCCTGTCCCCAGAACACACTGTAAAAAAATAAAAACGCGGTCTCTGTAGACAGCCCAGAGTCTAAAATTGGCAACAAAAAAAACTGTGCCCAACTGCACCACAAAGCACACACAACCAATGTTCCAGCTTTTCAGCCAATAACCGACCAGAAGGATTTGGGGGTGTGGGGGGTTTGTGCACAGAAGCACAAAAGGAATGGGACGGGATAAGGAGGAGGGAGGGGCAAGATAGTCTCAACGTCACTATCGCTTAGAGCACCTTTAACACAGTCAATGTGTAAATAGACAAAGTCAGAAGTTGTTTCCATTCAAATATTTGTATGCGCATTTAGACACATTAGAAAAGTTAAATGGAAACGGCAAAATTTGATAAAACGTCCTTAAAAATGTTTTTACGCTCGCTTGAAGTGGTTGTTGCATTCTGTCGAAAAAGAGTTGATGCGCTAACTGGGATATGGAAACGCCATTACCAAATAGCTTCTGACATAGAACATGTAACTCACAGGACTGATCAGCTGTTTCTGCTGTCAGCATGTTCTCCAATTTTCCCATAACGTGTCTTCATGCATGTATCATGAGCAATACTCGCCGAGGCTGTTTTGTTTTCTTTCCGGTTTAGCAACCTCTATTGTAGCCAAGTTTATTTGCTCCAAACCAGATGATGGAAAGGCATCTAATTTGCATTTCCTTTTTTAGTGACTGTAAAATAGTGTGCTTAATATTTGCTTGACAATTGAATGGAAACACAGCTGATGTCTGGAGTATCCACAGCTAGCGAGTGGGCGTTTCTATCATGCATCTTACACAAACCTAGAAGAAAACAAGCATCCAAGTGTGAAGAAGAACTGTCATTTACACAAATACGGCAATGCAAATGTCTAGAATGGAAGATGACAATTCGGGAACTTCTGTTGGTAAGGGCCGACGCCAAAATCAGCAAACAAATTCAAGAAACAGCAAGAGACTCAGTGGTTTGTCACCAAATTATGAGCGCCTCCTGCATGCTCTACCCAGGCGCCACCCCTCTTATTTTCAGTAAGTGAGAACCATTTGTACAAACACGTACAAAATCCTGTGGTGTACTACCTGTGTAAAAAGGCAACTTTGGACAAAGTCTGGACCTGATTCATCGGACTTTGTCTGGCATTCATTTGAGAAAATGACTTCACAGTAGTAGCACATTTTGCTGCTAGTCGGCCAGATCTTTGGAGATGAAGGGAAGCAAAACACAGCTAAAACAAGAAGGAATATTAGTTGGATGGATTGTTAGAAAGCATGCATTAGAAATAGCATGTTTCGTATTTTGACCTAGCTCGAAGCAGCTATAAAAACATTTCCCAATAATGAACACAAATACAAGCACTAAAGATTTATTTTTTGTATGTGACGTAAAGACATCACTCTAATTTCATGAAGTTGTTTTGACCTGATAAGGGGTCACCCAACGCTCTTTGCTTGGTCCATGCTGTTTCAAAGCCGGTTTTTGGCAGCATCACGTCCACATAACTCTCGGTGTGTGTCATTATCAGGACAGGAAAAATCATTTTTGGAGTTGATAGATTGTGGCATGGGCTAAATGCAAACTTTCAGTTTTTGAGAAATATCTGTAGCTCTGCCCCACCAAGATTCAGGGTTAATGTGGTTGTTCTGGCTCTCTATCATTTAACACCAACACTTTTTTATTTTTATACTGTTTATAGTACAGTGAATATTTATATTTTATATACCGCATGAAAAAAAAATCTTTTCTCAACAAAGCTTAAACACCAGTTAAAATAGAGCTGCAATAAAAGCTTGTCATACTGTTCTGGCCTTTCACTACAGTTAAAATGAATTTGGGTTTTCATCTCATGGACTAACTATGCCAAAGATAAGACTGCTGGAGTTTCTTGATTACAGAGAATGAAAATGGCCACTTTTAAATCAAGATCTGTATCAAAGTGAAATGTAGATACTAATAATTAAATTAAACTTTACTTTTTGTTCTGTTTGTGAATCTGGCAAAAGAAATTAGGTCAATCGTACTGTATTTCTATGTTTAGATTTGGGTTTATGGAAGAAACCAGAAGTGAATATCATGGCACACAGTGGGAGAGTTAGGGAGAGGAGGTGGTTTATGTGCAAACAGATGCCACTCCATAATGACTGTGGTGGTCCTTGGCGGCCACGTGTGTGTGTGTGTGTGTGTGTCCAACCTGTGGTTCTCTTACTTTGTAGGCTACAGACTGGAGTCGACTGTCAATAATTGCTGGGTTAAAAAAACCATGGACCACACAAGATCAGATGGTGTGTGTGTGTTTGTGCCACTGCTTTGCTGTGTATACATTTGTGTGTCTGTGTGTGTGTGTGTGTGTGTGTGTGTGTGTGTCCACACTATACTACCACTCACTGTATATATTAAACAAATGTTAAATGACAATTGCATCAATTTAAATGCTAAACTACTGAATAAAGACTTCACTTCCATTATAAGCACTGACTGCTGTTGACATAGTAGACATATCTTAAACTTGGCAAGTATTTTACTCTACAAAACCAGTGAAACAGGCTGTTTTTCTTCAGCGTTTCAGCAGGTGTCAAACAGACACTCTTTTATCATCTCATTATTTCTGCTGAGCTTTGAGGAAAGAGAGAAGCATGAATATAAGAGTAGAGAGCGAGAAAAGACGTAATTCTGTTTTTCGCAAGCTATTTTCCCTGCTAATGAATTCTGACCTTTTGAATGTTTACTTGTCCCTTTTTCCGAGATGAGCGGAGATTTTATTTGAGAGAAAAGTGTGTTTTGAAACTGAAACAGTGTAAAGTTTTAAATAAGTTGTGCTATTGGGTTCTTACTGGAAATGTATCATTAGCCAGAAGGTTTTTCTTTTCTGCATTAATGTGTCATTTTAACTCTCCCTCTTTTATCTCTCTCTTCTCGATCTATCCTCTTCATCTTTTCGTTTGCTCCCCATTTCTCTTAGTGTTTCCCTCCTCTTTTTCTAAGCCTGCCTAACAGATGACAATCTGGCACTGATTGAAAGAAAGAACTCTAAACACACATTCTGCACGTACTGTTACACAAACCAGACTTAAACTTCTTTTAACACTAGCTAATCACCTGAACAAGAAAAATAATTTTCTCTTAATGACCTTGGCTCACCAGTTTAATCCACACTTAATGTTTTTAGCTCACCTTGACGTTAACCTGCAATTAAGTTTCTCTTTTTCTTTCCACAATGAAGACACATGAGCTGCAATTAGCTGAAAACATTTTTTTTGTTTAGACAGATTCATCCCTTAATGAGAAGAACACTAACAAGTTACTTTTAGCTCTTTCTAATGATAAGATTGGTTCCCAGGTGAAAACAAAAGGGAATTATACTAAGAAGGCAGCTGAATTACTGTTGAACTCAATAGGTGGAAGTGGTCCAATCATAATGGAAGTACTTTTTTTCTGAATACCAAAATATAAATGAGGAGGTGCACAATGTTCTACCTTTTAACTTCACTGCTATAAACATTGACAACCCACAAAGCTTTTAAACTGCCCACTCAAGTAAACACATCCATACTAAGTGAGGCACTTTCTGTATGAGCATATTTAATTATAATAATAATAACTTTTATTTATATAGTGCCTTTGATGAAACCCAAGGACACTTTACAGAATTACAGTAGCTATACTAAGGGAAGTTGTAGACTGTGGTGAACAAGTGGTGTTTCAGGAGTTTTTTTTTTTTTTTTTAAATGTCCAGGGATGTAGCATTTTGAATATATGCAGGGAGGGTGTTCCAGAGGGATTGGGCTGCAAAACAAATGGATCTGTCTCCAAATGTACGGAGTCTAGTGTGGGGAATAGAGAGGTACTGTGGGGCCAGGGCATGGAGGGGTTTGTAGGTGAGAAAGAGGACTTAAATGGGGGCCAGTGAAGGTGGATGAGGGTTGGGGTGATGTGCTGCCACGTCCTGGTGTTGGTGAGGATCCTGACGGCAGAGTTTTGATCATACTGGAGCCTGTCTAGAATATTGCTAGGGACCCCAGACAGTAGTCCATTGCAGTAGTCCAATCGGGAGGTTATGAAAGCATGAAGGGGGGTTTCTGCTACGGATTCAGAGAGTGATGGAAATGTTGGAGTCTGGAAATGTTTTTAAGATGAAAAAGACGGATTTGGTGATATATTTGATGTAAGTATGGAAATAGAGGGAGATGTCTAGGATTACATCAAGGTAGCGTACCTCAGAGGATGGGCAGATGGCAAGCCCATCAACATCCAGGATGAGATCTCCAACCCAGAGCATTGTCTTGGGGGCCACAAGCAAGAGCTCTGTTTTATGCAGACAGTTGGCCAGGGAGAGGGGGGGAAGCTGAGTGGATGGTTTGGTGCTGATATAGAGCTTAGTATCATCAGGAGTAGAAACTGAGACCACCAGTTGCTGTGCGTGTGGCGGGGGGGGGATATAGATGGGTGCAAGCACAGAGCCTTGAAACACGCCTTGGTTGACCATAGCTGGGTTGGAGTGGGAGTTGCCAATGGTGACAAATTGCGTCCTGTGTGAGAGGTAAGACAGAAACCAGGAGAGAGCTGTGACAGTGATACCAAGATGATGGGATAGGAATTTGAGGAGAATAGTACGGGAGATTGTGTCAAAGGCTGTGGAGAGGTCAATGAGAATGAGTAGGCTAACTTGTCTTTGTACTATGATAATGCCTGAATCCTGACTGAAGGGGTTCATAGAGCTCATGACATTGACATATGCTGATGGACTTTGCCGGCCACTGCTTTTCCAGGATTTTAATTAGGAATGAAAGGTTGGAGATCTGCTGGTAGTTGATTGCATCCACCAGATCTGAACCTGGCTTGAGGATAGGGGTGACTGAGGCAGTTTTAAAGTAGGTGGGAACTATGCCAGATTTCAAGGAGCAGTTGATTACATCAGCCGTGATGGGACACAGGACAGGCAGACATACTTTGAACAGGGCTATAGGAATTGCAGGGAGCAGGTGGAAGCCTTTGCTTTTGTGCCCAGATTGGTCACTATAAGGTTATCCACAAGCATGAAGGAGGAGAGGCAGCACTAGGTAGTTGAGCAGGGGAGGGAGCAATGTCCTGTGGCAGATTGGAATCAGAAGGGGATGGGGCACAAACCAGGAATTGATGATGGATAAGTTCCACTTTGGCCTTAAAGAAATCCCGGAACTTGGTGCAACAGTCAGGTTCATCCGGAAGTTGGTGGGTGCCAATGGGGCAAAGCAGGCTATAGAAGAAAATAGCAATCTGGGGTGGTTTTGCTGGTTGCCGATTGCCGATGAGGGTGGTGTAATAATTGGTCTTGGATCTACAAAGAGCTTCTTTGTAGGAGCTCACATGTAATTTGTAGGCCTCCAGATGGACAGTGATGTCGGTTTATTTCTCCAGTCTCTTCAGTCAATGACCAGAGGCTTCAGTAGATTGGCATTAAATCCAAAAACAAACGGAATGTAAAGGTAGATGCAGGTGTGGAATATTGTTCAAAAGTATAAACATAATCTGCATATTCAAGGTCTAACTTCTGAGTCTGTAATAAATCACATGGAAAAGTAATTGGTAGTGTCTTTGAACCTCTTCAACACTGGCCTATGTACAATTATGTAACAAATGGGCATAACTTTTATCAGTGTTATTGTCTCTGCTAAACATGTTTGTGTGGATCAAACGCCACCTCGAGGTAGTACTGGTGGTGAGGAACAGCAGAGAAATTAATCTGCACACATACCATATCCAGTCGTGCATGATTGTATTATTTTATTTATTTTAATAATCTCGCATTGGTTGCGCCATTTAGAATTTTGACTACTGTATAATCTTTCTGTCTTATAGACAGAATGTGATACACAAATGAATTACTAATATAAAAAATATAATTTGTAAAGGCGCCATATTATGCTCAGGTTAATACTTGTATTCAGGTTTTTATTGGAACATGTTTACGTGCTTTAATGTTCAAAAAACACATTTTATTTCTCATACTATCTGTCTGACTATACCTGTATTCACCCTCGGTGTCAAACACTCCGTTTTATCACCTGTCTCTTTAATCCGCACTGCCAAAAAGCCCAGTGCTTTGCTTTGATTGGTCAGCATTTCGTGGTGTTCCGCATCTGCACTCTTGATGTCATTGCAACCGGGGAATGACTGTAATGGCACAGTAGCGGCACCTTCAACCCATACATAGTACAGTTGTAACATCACAACCGTACAGAAGTCTTGAGGGCTGGTTTAAAGGTATTGTATCTGAAAATAGACTGTGTGCATTTATCTGTGAATTGAGTGTTTTGACATGGAAATCTCCCTTTTTTATATCATGGGAAATGTAATAGTCTTTTAATATCTGCAGAGATTATAGTTGGAAATTACACCTCTAGGCTAACTCACTATTACTGTTAATGGGTATATTCCCTGATGAATAATTTCACTGACAATACATGTTTCCCAGTCATAAAGTGGGCACATGTTTTGGACCACACATCATCACTTCTACAGGAGAGCTGTCCAACCAGGCAGGGGAAGCTTCTCTGGCATCCTTGTTGCCCGAGCACTCGCGGACATACAGCAGTTGCAGGGGCTTGATGGTACATATGTCCTGCTGAGATTGTGTAAAGCATCTGAATGAAGCTTTGCTCCTCCCTGGGCAGAATTAGAGCTTGCAGGTTATTCGGACTGTGGCACCCTGCCCCCCTCCAGCTTTACAGATGGAGGGGCTTGTGTCCTGTGCCAAAGTGCCAGAGCATGTTCAGAGCCTTGTGTTCCATGGGTTGAATGATGGGCCAGTATCAGTAATTCCATACAGCCCGTGGCCTCAAATTCAAATGCATTGTTACATAAGAAGTAAAGACAATGGGTATTTAAAAGATTACTGACAGTGTACCAGAGTCAGTAAACAAAAATCTTGACCATAAAGATAGTAAACTATTCTAATATACCATTACATTACTAGCATGTGTTGATTCTTTCCTCGCATTTTCAGAGATCAGGTATATCTCAGTTCTCTTAAATTGCCTTCTCGACTCTTCCGCTTGCCTCCCTTCCTCGCATCTTAGACCATCCCAACGAGGAAGCAAAGGAGAGACGCAAGGTAGGAGAGATGGATTTTAAGATGAATGAGTCGTCCTTTCTACTGAAGCCCCTAATTGATTCATCAGCTTTGTGGCTGGAGTTAGCAATGACTTTCAGTTGCACGACTTTCAGCTGCACTGCTTCCTGCTCTCGTGTATCCTCGCTCATAGCTCCTCAGAGATCCCGCCTCGATGCTCGCTCATAGGAGCAGAAATAAGAGCTTTGAGACGGTTTCACGAAGGCTGGCCAGAACAACTCCCGGTTCAGCCGAGGAGGAGCGAGAAGCTCTGAAGTAAGGGAACTGAGATGCACCTATTTTTTCCCTTTTTGCTTCCTTCTCTGCCCTTGCAGCTCTGACCGTCATGTTTCATCTGCTCAAGTATTATAAATGGACCTAGAACCCAAAGTGAAAGCATATACACTGTATATAAAAAAAATCATCAGACAGCTAATAAATGGGCACTTGATAGCTAATTAGCACTAACTCAGACTAGCAGACAAAGGAAAGCTAATGGTCATCACTCAGTCATCACTCAATAGGGAGAATTTAATTCAAATCAAACTGGTAAACATATTCGGCACCAAAAGGCTTGAAAAAAATGACACATATTGTACAACACCAATGCTTTGGACATGGCTTGCAAAAGAAAGCAAAATGTTTGGTAAAGATATAGTAAAATTGTTGAAACATCTCTAATATGTGTGTTGGACTTTACAAATGAGGCCCCTAAAAGAACAGTCTACCATCATTTGCCTTTCTTGATAAAACTGCTTCTGTGAGGATTATGTGTGAAAGTACTAAATACCAATATTTCCCACAATATTTGAGCATGCTGTGCAGCTTTGGTTCACCATAAAATATGCCGTGGTGTGAAACTGGCACTACCAACTCATGCTGAGTACAACTTAGTCTCACTTCGCCAACTCAAAGCTCCACCATCTGCCATGTTCTGTCACATGTTCAATCAACATTAAAGGCCATTAAGTTTTTTTACTCCTTTTGTTCTATCCTATTTATGCCTGTTTTTCCTCTAGTCATCATGAGGCTCTGATTTATTCTCAATATATATATTATATATTATATATTTTCGGACGATCAATTCCTTTTTTAACTTTACTTCTTTCCCGTTGACCGTGGTGCCAGAAAAAGACCCGCAGGCTGTGTGTACCAAACAGGTGTGTACTAAGTTTAAAAAAAAAATAGACACATTTCTATTTGATGCAACATCAAGCACAAGCCAGTCAGACAGCCAGCCTGCCAGGCAGGCACGTGGGTGTCAATGGGAGAAAAACATAGAGAAAAGTAGCTTTTCACTGAAAGCTCGTTAATCCCAATTTAGCTGTCACAGGGATGAGGTGTGCATACGTGTGTGCGTGCGTGCATGTGTGTGTGTGTGTGTGAGAGAGAGAGGAAATGTGAAGCAGAGAGTAAAGTCTTCTTGCAGCATTACACCCTTGCTCCGTAAGCTGTCACATCAACCAGCCAATTAGCCTGATGGCCAATGAAAATGAAATGTCTTCATTCTACCAGCAATGTCGTGTGTTTGCTGGGGTTGGGGTGAATAGGGCTTTAAGACTTTAAATGAGTCCATAATAATTGTACAGAAGGGTGGTTAGAGATGTGAAATCTTAAGGATGTAACTTGGCAAATTGCCATCTTTAAGATTTGACAAATTTATTATTATTAAATTTATTAAACCTACTTTGTTTCAAATCACTCTGAAATACAAATTGTCCTTTTTATACTTATATTCATGTTGAGGATAAACAAACATGATATTGTCCCGAGCTATTTTCTCTTTGTCTCCAAGCTCTATGTTAAGCCCAGCCGATTTGGGTGTTGTCAGCCAATCGAATAGGAGTTATCACATGCTATCACTACCATAGCTATAAATATCTATGGCAGTAGGCCCCTAGTTGATCTCTTAGTTGTCTCAGTGGGCCGTTTATCCTTTGGTTACCAACCACTCAACTGCAGAGCTGTTGAAAGAAGGTTAGGGTGATGGATGTCTCAAACAAAGAGAGAGAGAATGCTGTCTGTATCTTGTTATGAAATCTAATGTTAACATTGACATCTTTTTAGGTACGTAGGCAACGTAGGTTAACTTTCTTTCAAGACCCCTAAATCCACAAACACATTTTTACCCACACCACAATCTGTTCCTAAACCTAACCTTTTGTTGCCTAACAGAGCCATGTTGGCACTGTAAGATAGCCTCTGGAAGGAACTTGTTTTGGGTGGAACGTGGACATCCAAAAGTTGTTTTAGTCGTGCAACAGAAAACTCAGATTGGACAGATAGTCAAGCTCTAGCTGTCTGGATGCTTTAGGTATGTCTGTCTGAGTAAGAGAGAAATAAAGCTCTGCTTCCTCCTCTCAGCTCTTAATTAGTGCTGAATGTAAAGTGACTCAAATATTGTGAAGCATGCACATATGCTCTCATCACCTGTGCCAGACACACACACACGCACACACACACACACACACACACACACACACACACACACAAATGTATTCAATCTTTCTCCAGAATTCCAAGACCTATCTCATGGTTTCATTTTTCAAAAGATTTATTTTTAAAGGCTTCTCCTCACTTGCCAAATGTCACTCAAAGGGAAAATGGAACAAAAGTTTAACACACACTGGGCTGCCACTGGATAAGGACTACTGTATGAGAAAGGCGCTGGAGGGGTCAGTCTACATACTGAGTTAAGGATTCCACAAATTGCACTGTATTTCTCTTCTCATGCTCATGAAGTCTTCTAAATGTACTACCCTAATGGCAAATAGCAGCAAGGTTGTCCTGATATTACTGCGAGGGGCAAAACACACTCACATATGTCCAGCCATGACAAATCAAAATAACTTTATTATTGTCAAGATCCATTGTTTTGGCATCTACAGAATCAGAGGTGATCAAAAATCCATAACCTTCTACAGGTAGGGGCCTTGAAATAAGGTTTAAACAACAGAGAAAAGTTGTTGGCTAGGAGCATGCTGTCTTTTGAACCGGCCATTGCAAAACACCATTAATATGAATGCATAGAAATGCAAACGTGGGAAACCTTTCACTTCCTCTGCATCTTGTTTAAGTAGAATGGATTAGCACAGTCAACCAGGGAGGGTGAGCCCTGAGAGGCTAATTAACGTTTCTCAGTAGCACAGTATGGATTGTATCCAGCCATACTAATCATGCCACCACTTTTGTGTTTTACAGTATTCCACCATATGGACATGTTAACCAATGCCAGCTATCAAGGCACGTCAGGAGCACCTGACAGCTTGCATTCAGATGCATGTTCTGTACATTTATCACACCGTCAGCCTTTTACACAATAGTTTGTTTTTCTCCAGCTGCTGTATTAAATAGGAGTCGACCAATACTGGACATTCCGTGCCAAATAGTGATTATCAGTAGGTAATGAAACCGATAGTACCGATTCGCATTTACAGTAAAAATGAAAATCTTTTAGTCAAAATTGTCGGAAGTTTGTTTAAATTTAAGCAATTATTAAAAAACAAAAACAATAATAGGAATAAATAAAAACTTAAATAGTGTCCTGAAGTATCAACATGCTAAAAGTTTGTTTGCAGGTGTTGCAGACTGCTTACAGCCTTTTAATTAATTAACTTCATCGGTTATCAGTAGAATGAAACATCAATACAGATAATCTGCTTATTGTTATGGTTTAGGTAGTTTGCTTTGTTTTTGTTCCTCCTTATTTGGTATGTTTGTTCCTGTTTTGTCTCCTTGTGCTTGTGTCCTAGTTTCCTCCCCGGTCTTGTGTTGTAGTTTCGGTCTTGTTTCCCTTGAGTGTGTAAATGTTCTGTTTCCTGTTTTATTTTGAAAGTCTGTTCCTTTGTCTTGTCCTGTCTAGTTTTACTACCTGCCTTGTGTTTCCCGGCTCTGTGATTGTCGTCCCCACCCTGATGTGATCCACCTGGTGTATCACCTGTTCCTCTTTTTTCTGGCTTTCTTTTTCCATGGAATTTTCTTTTGGAGCTTTGGATTTTGCTTTTGCATTTTGGCTCCCTGTGTTTTCTTTGGACTCTTGGTGTAAATAAATCCTTGTTTAACCTCTCCCGCCTGCCTCCCTCATCTCTGCGTTTGGGCCTTCCCATCCCTCATTCGTAACACTTATTGCCAAATATCAGCACCGATAATTGGCAGGACGGTAAGGGGTCAATCCCTTGTATTGTAAGCCATCTTCTGTCATTGTGTGAAAATCCACAATTACAAGACTAAATTGAATGCTGTAGTTTACTATTACTAAACAGCAATATATACAATTATGTATCTGACATACATATCACAGTATATATGTGAAATATACTGTTTAAGTGATGTGTTTAACCCTATTATATATATCATTTACATAAATGGTATTGCAAAGGGTTAAATCCTGACCCCATTCACCAATGATACACTGGAGTAAGGTTTGATTAAATGTGATGACACGATTCAGTTGGTCTGTCAGGACAGGTAACACACAACTTCTCTCATTAAAGGTGATTTATTACAGCTGGAATAATAATAGGTACAATGATTCTCTTTGGTTTGAGCATCCACAGTCAGCTGGCCACTGTTACTGTCTATCCTTGCCCCAAAAGGAATACTGAATACTGGTTACATGAATTTATGAAGAAATGTGCAAAACTATTATGATTGGCCAATACTAAGGTGGGAGGCAACCGTGGTCTAGACTTGGTGCTTCCTTGTTGGTGCACAGGCTAGTCCTTGGCACACAATGACCCATCCAATGGGAGAAGTCGACGTCCTGAAGGATTCCTTCTCCCCCTTCCTTCTGGGTATGTTCTACTCATAAGGAATTTAATCTAGTTCCACCCCCCTTTCCTTCTAATATAAATGCTCACTGTGTGTATACATGCATCACTTTGAGCATTTATATTAGAAGGAAAGAGAACACTTGCCAAAAACAGCCATTCTTTTAAGATGATTGGTATCTTTCTTTGTTGTTAGGAATATGGTAAATATTCCTAACAACACATAGTCGTTCACACCTCTGAGTGCATCATCAGTCCAAGGCTCTCCATCCCCTTGTGAACTCTTTTGCAGTTTGACATCGTTTAAGCTACTCTACCCTTCCCCCAGGAGGCATTTCTAAGTTGGCAGTTTGGCCCCCTGACCTCTCAAGATCCAGTACATACATGCAGTTATATTTAATGGGTCATTATAACTAATTAGTCATGTGATTATTATACATGATATAGGCAGACACTTGTTTTACAGCCTATGTCTCTCATCCTGCTGGTATTTTGTACTTGTCCAATGTCCCGTACTGATATAACCTGCCAATGCCAGCTCATCAAATGTTAACAGTAGGGGTAATGATCTAAACAAGCTTACATACATATTGCACAGAGCACGATTGATTATCTACTCAGCCATACTCAGCCATTTTTTTCCTTTACCAAACACTCACACTTCTTAAAAACATGGAACTTGTAATGTCACTTTCATATTAAGGCACTTTAGCATGTTATTTTTTTTAATTTCCTCACAGTGTCAAGGTCAGATTTCTGAGAAAATATAACCAGTTTTGGATCACAACAGAGAAAATCAACTTTTTTATTTCTCTTTTAAAAAACCACCAAAATCAATACAGAAAACAGTAGGAAACTGACTTCCTTTTCAATCAAATGTGTTTTATTTTTCACAATATTAGCATGCACTTCACAATGGGGCTTCTTCAGACCCATAGGTCTCTGCTGGAGGCTGTCTACTAACTGTTTTATCTCTTTATTTTTCATTCTTTTTTGTGTCTGTCTTGTCTGGCTTCACAACCAAATGTTTGACTTGTTTTTAAATCACTTTTCAAATTCAATTGACGTTTTTCTTCTTTTTACTCCTTCCAACTTACCCTCGCTCAATTCTCCCTTTCAGTACATATGCCTCCTTAACCGCAGTCCGCATTTGGATTAAGTCACGTCCCAAAAGCTGAATGCTTAGTGGTTAAAGTAATAATTCCATCATCGTCATTAAATATTAACAGAATGAAACAAGCGTCCCGAGCAGGAAAAAAAAAAAGATAAGAAAGTGGAGTAGAGAAGCTCTAGGGGTGTCTAATGAAAATTTAATATTTCTGTAATAGCATTTTGAGTGATATTTTCATTATTCCATAATGACACTGTGAAAATCTCAGTGGTTGGTAATTAGCCCCCTACTCATACTCAAATTCTGTCTGATCCTTTTTTTCTCTTTCTCCTTTTTAAAACACGTCATAATTCAGCACACCATTTTTACTATGGGAAATATAAACCCCTTTAAGCAATTATTTTACACCGCTCTACTGCAGCATTTGTGGTTTTTGGCAAGCTGCACACCGTATGTGCTCACAAACAGCCAGCTGCCAATGTTCATCTGACTACCTGGATACAGTATAAAGAGTCCCCGATAAAGGAAGCACACATTCATCGAGAAGGAGCATGGAGTCATGTCAAGTTGTGTCTGCAAGAAAATGAAAATGTCAAAATGGGGTTTGAGCAAAACTCTTGTGTTTACCAGTTTGGAACTGCAGTATAATATTTTCTGTTTAGATAGATACTATTAAATATTGCATGTTTGATATTTTGCATCAAGCCGCACACTTCCCTCATGCTCATGCTGTTGCTATAAATGGAGGATGCAACTAATGGAATGTATGCAAATTATATATTTACCATATATTTATTCTTTGTGATCCAGATCATTTACCAGACTGTCAAGCTCTAGTTTACAGCTGAACGCAACCTCAGCGGGGCCAAGTAGGGCTAAGGATCTTCAGACAGGTTAAGTACAAGCCGGGTGGGAGCATCAGAACTACTAAATAGAATCAAGCATCAGTGTAAATTCATTATCCTTTGTCATAGCCACCAAACCTTAAAGTTCAGAGTCAGTCTCCAGGATGTAACGCCAGATACTCAGCAACACAAAAACAAAAATGCAGAAAAAGCAGTTTTCTGTTTGACAACGGCGTATTCAGTTGCGTATTGTGCAGCCCAACGTGCAAACAGAGGGATATTGTGGGCCACCAGGTTTGGTGTAAAACGGTCCTACCTGTTGGATACAAACTAGCAGAGTAAAAAACTACCAGCTGATCAGACTCCCAACGTAACAACAACCTGATTGAGCTGCGGCGCTGCAGGCTGTATCCGGCCCTGGCTCACCCCATCCACTTCACACCTCACCCCCAGCCATCTGCCCACCCCCACCGTCGCGATCTGTCAGAGGTATGCCGGATGTACAAGAGATTTAACTCCAGGAAGTCTCCTGTCCAGGGTTAGGCTTTGTGTCTTATGATGATGATGATGAAGAATACTTTTATTTTGCTTAAAATACATAAAAGAAACAATTATTTCCCACAATTTCCCACCGTAGCTAACCAAAAAAGGAATAGGCTAAAGCCAAGGCTTATTTTGCCTATCCTATCCCAAAATCCCTATATAATCACCCACAAATCCAACAAAACTAAATGAAACCAAATATTTGAGAACAATCCTAGTAATACATTTTGCAATTTACAATTTATTCAAATTATGTCATAAGCGTTAATTACTTTAGATTGTAAAGCTTTTTTTGAAACTCAACAAAGGCACACACATTTTTAAGTCATCATTGTCCTGCCTCGCTCCAACACACAGATCTTCAGTATGTCTACGTGCGTAAGCAGGTCACTGCGCTTTCAGCAGTAACCTGATTTGTAAAATGTTCCGGCAACAAATACTCCACTTACTCTCATTGGGGTATGGGATTAGAGAAACCAGATTATCACGGCTATATTTATGCTGAAGAAATCCCAGTTTCTAGCAGGGTATTTACAAGTGCACATGTGCATGACAATGATTACAAATAAAGTATTACAGTGTTTTAATGTCATTATAACTATATTTAATGTAAGTAAGCCATGGTCAAAACAAGGTTGGGGTAGGAAAGATATCTGATTTGTGACCTGCTGCAGATTTTACAGTAATCTTTGAATATGAACAGTGTTGGGCAAGTTACTTTTAAAAAGTAATTTGTTACAGTTAATAGTTACTTCTTCCAAAAGTAACTAAATTATATACTCAGATACAAATTAGAACTAGTTACTTCAGAAAGTAACTAATGCGTTACTTTCAAGTAAATCTTTAAATGCTCAAATGTGACCCCACCTCCACCCCTCTTTAACGGAACATAAAATACATGTGCATGTTCAATTATTTCTAATAAATCTGAATATTATAATAAAATGGACACTTTATTAACGGAAACTGTACACAAATCTAAATTCTTTTGATGTTGCTGTGGGACAAAGTGAGATTAGCCTCCATTCAAATGCCTTGTATATGTCTAGTGGATTGATACAAATAACAACATAGATGTTGAACTTTTGATATGTATTGCCTCTCAACAGGCCACAAAGGGGCAAAATTAAATAATGCTTGTTAAGCACTACAGCAAAAATAAATAACAAATATATAAACTTTTTGTAGTGCCAATAACGTAAATGGCCTGATGTTTATACATGGGGGAGCGGGGTGATAGAGTGAGGGAGAAGTGAGAAAGTGACAGCAATTAGCTTCGGAGCAAGTAACCACTCTAGAGTCATAGTGCCTATGTTTTCTGACCACGGTTGGAAATCTGTAGCAGTAAAAGTTACCCCCCCCCCCTTGATTTCATAACGCTGTCTCTCGTTGACTGACTTGCTTGTGTTGTTCGTTGTGTGTCCGACTATGCGTGCTTTCGAATACCCGTCCAACTCTACCTCTGATCTGATTGTCTGTTATTTATAACGCCGTTATTCCCATCACTGATTATGAATGCATTCCATCTCCTGCATAACCTCATGTCTCCCAGAATCCTGATTTATTATGTCCATTTTAACAGTTCCAACACATGTTCACTTCATCCCTGTCTTCTATAAAATAAGAAAGAAAATAGACACCTCCCTGACATCTTTGAAAGCGTTGGGTTGGCACATTGCTGAAAACCCCTCAGCTAGACCCCCTTCAGCGTGTTAACCACGCTCAGTACCAGTGGATGATGCACCAGCAGGAGACTGCACTTCACCCTCCAGTATGTACCATATTTGAGGATTTAGTTTGTGGAGTTCTGACTGAGCGTTCTCAGCTGATAGCGCCAGTATCTCTCTGCCGGTGGACCTCCGCTTCCTGACAGACAGAAAACACCATGCAATGACTCAATGACTCTCAGCACAGATGCAAGGCTGGTTCAACCTAAAATAACTCAAGAGATGTTCAAGTGGAGCAACATACTGTGTGTACTTGAGTGTGTGTTTGGAGGGGGCTTTGGAGTGATGGAGCAATGTGTTATGCATATTTCCTTCCTGTAGGACTAAAATAGTTCATGTACACTCAGTTGCCACTTTATAAGGTTGGCCTGTACAATCTTATGCAATCCAATACCACATCTGTCATAAAGTGTACCTTTGCAAAGCTTTATAATATAGTCATGTATTTATGTTATACTGGACATCATTATTGAGAGATGTTTCTAATGTTTTGTTCACTCAATTTACACATATGGCATGACACATCTTCATGGATAATCATTTCGTAACATTTTGTCAAAGAAATCAGACGTTATTGTGCTCAATTTTTTAAATTTCAAAGCAAGAATTTGACAAAACATGCAGCAAAACAGATAAGTAAAGAAAAGAAAATTCTCAAATTCCTGCTTTGAGGTGAGGGGCTGCTGGCATAATTCTGTATTCCAAACTGTGATTAAAGACATATGCTTTTCTAAGTGCCCAAAGATGCACTAATGATGCTGATGTTGTTTGCAGCTTTGTGATGCACTGCTTGTAATTATCGAACACACGACCTCTCCAAGCCCTTCACGGAGAATTAATGAATGCAGTGTGACATATTGGAAAGGGAATGTTAAAGCTGTGGAGTGCAGGGCGGCTGGTGGAGACAGAAGACGGTGTTGCATTGGGTCATTGACGTGGATTGATAAACGGTTCAGTTTGACAATATTTATGATGTAATTAACACACATGCTCTCACTCAATAAGATATAAAAAGGGAAAGATGAAAGGAATAAGAATAGCCATAATAGAATGTGTTTTCAAACTCACTGTGTTGATACAGACAGTGGGATCCATCTTTATTGTTACAATGACCTTGTTCATATTGTCCTGTGTTCACTTGTTTTCCTGTTGATACTTGAAGATAGTTGTCTGAAAACTTGCCTAAATTTAACAATATAGCATATCAGAGTGTATGGGTGCTTTTGTTTGTTATTATGCATTACAACTTTGCTCCAAAAACTTCAAGTCAGAAGTACTTGGTGAGCAGGGATAGTTACAAAAAAATCAACATAAAAAAAAATTCAACTTAGTAAATCCAAAATGGACATATCCCTCAGAGAGAGAGAGAGAGAGAGAGAGAGAGAGAGAGAGAGAGAGAGAGAGAGAGAGAGAGAGAGAGAGAGAGAGTTAGTGAGTATGGGTCAATAAGCCATGAATTAAGGGGAATCTGCATGCAACACATTTTTCTCTTCAACATGCCTCTCTGACTTTTCTCATCACAGAAGTGGCCAGCAAATACACTGATTATATGCTTCAACACTACTATCATGTCTAGCCCCTGTGTCAAGTTGATGTTTTTAGTTAGTTTAATGCATTCGGTTAATTTTCAATTTCCTGTTTTATTTTTATTTATTCCATCCATCCATCTTTGACCGCTTTTCTGGTATCGGGTCGCGGGGGCAGCAGCTCCAGTAAGGGACCACAAACTTCCCTTTCCCGAGCCACATCAACCAGCTCCAACTGGGGGATCCGGAGGCGTTCCCAGGCCAGGTTGTAGATATAATCTCTCCACCTTGTCCTGGGTCTTCCCCGAGGCCTCCTCCCAGCTGGACGTGCCTGGAACACCTCCCTAGGGAGGCGCCCAGGAGGCATCCTTACCAGATGCCCAAACCACCTCAACTGGCTCCTTTCGACGCGAAGGAGCAGCGGCTCTACTCCGAGGTCCTCTCGGATGACTGAGCTTCTCACCCTATCTCTAAGGGAGACGCCAGCCCCCCTCCTGAGGAAACCCATTTTGGCCGCTTGTACCCTAGATCTCGTTCTTTCGGTCATGACCCAGCCTTCATGACCATAGGTGGGGGTAGGAATGAAAATTGCCCGGTAGATTGAAAGCTTTGCCTTCTGGCTCAACTCCCTTTTCGTCACAACGGTGCGATAAACAGAATGCAATACCGCACCGGCTGCTCCGATTCTCCAACCAATCTCACGCTCCATGGTCCCCTCACTCGCGAACAAGACCCCAAGGTATTTAAACTCCTTCGCTTGGGGCAAGGACTCACTCCCTACCTGAAGAAAGCACTCCATCGGTTTCCTGCTGAGAACCATGGCCTCAGATTTAGAGGTGCTGATCCTCATCCCAGCCGCTTCACACTCGGCTGCGAACCAATCCAGTGAGTGCTGAAGGTCACAGACCGATGATGCCATCAGGACCACATCATCTGCAAAACGCAGCGATGAGATTGTGAGCCCACCAAACCCCTCCCCGGCCCGACTATGCCTCGATATCCTGTCCATAAATATTATAAACAGGATTGGTGACAAAGCGCAGCCCTGGCAGAGGCCAACCATCACCTGGAACGAGTCCGACTTACTGCCGTGAACCCGGACACAGCTCTCGCTTTGGTCATACAGAGATTGGATGGCCCTGAGAAGGTATCCCCTAACACCATACTCCTGCAGCACCTCGCACAGTTTCTCCTGGGGATCCAGATCAGCAAAACACATGTAGACTGGTTGGGCATACTCCCAGGCTCCCTCCAAGATCCTTACGAGAGTAAAGATCTGATCCGTTGTTCCAAGACCAGGACAGAATCCGCATTGTTCCTCTTCAATCTGAGGTTCGACTATCGGCCGAACCCTCCTTTCCTTACCTTGGAGTAGACTTTACCAGGGAGGCTGAGAAGTGTGATACCCCTGCAATTGGCACACACCCTCTGGTCCCCTTTTTGAAGAGGGGAACCACCACCCCCAGTCTGCCACTCCTTAGGCACTGCCCCCAGACTTCCATGCAATGTTATGTGTTGTCTTATTTTACTTCCTGTCTTCTACTTTCCCGCGTGGGGGATAACCTGTCCCCGCCTTCATGTGTTGCACCTGTGTCTCCTTGTCTCCCCTGTCTTGTGTATTTAAGTTCAGTCTTTCCCTTACCCCAGTGTGAGATCAGCTGTTTCCATGTGTGCAGCCTTTGAGCAGTTTTCCCTGTGTCTTGTATTCCTGAGTTCCCGGTTTTCCCTTGGATGTTGACCATTACCTGTTTTCCCAGATTTTCCTTTTTGCCTGCTGTTTACTGTTGCCTGTGTTTTATGAGCTTGCTTATACATCTTTGTACTGTATATTACTTACATGAGTTGTGCATTTGTGGGTCCATCCTCTGTGTGCGTGATAATTACTATTAAATTAATCTAGAATAAGTGCACATTTTGATATACGTTTGAAATGATGCAGTTGGAGGCTCTTTCACTTTTCTGATTATATGCAATATCGAGATCCCATGATGCCGTTTTGTGCACACTATTAAATATTGCAATTCTGCTGCAAAAGACACAGTAATAGAAATAAACAACACAAGATTGAAAAACAATTACATGAAGCCCAGAATATTTTGTCTTTAAAAGCAATTTAGAATAAAACATTGGCTTTCGTCACCCTATAAATGGCTTTTACACATAGTAGAGGCTGATTTCTTGTTCTTTCAAGTAAGAGTGAGAATGAGCTCCACTTTGTTTTAAACCTTTCTGTAAACCTTTTAAAAAAGAGAATGCCATTTTAAAATATGCCTGCAAATGTTGAAAATTACTTAATGAGCTTGGTTATTGCATGTTAAAAACAGAAAGGAAGTAATTGTAGGGGTCAATTATGCCAAAAGTAAGTTTATTAAATGTTATGTCCAAAGTACAAAATGGAGAGGTGGAGGGTTTCTCAAAACACAGGACTTGATAGATAAGAAACATGCTGAAAAAAAATAATACATAAACTTTTGAAATACCACACGCTGATTTATTGCAATAAAGTTTAAAGTGTGGTGATCCAATCACTTCAAGTTCCAAGGGTGTATGATTAATAAGGGTTAGGGGAACTGTTCAAATTCACTTGTCGATGAAATCATGCAACATCATCCATCAATATTTTTTGTGGGAATTTTTGTTACAAATGTTGCAACAACTATGCATTTTTTTCAGGCAAAAGTAAAAACTACAACATTACTCAATGAGCCCCAGAGATGGCTTCTTGAGTTTTCTGGTAAGACCAGTATGAAGAAAGTAATAATACTCACGGGGCATAGCAGCGCTGTAAGATAATGTATTATTAACAGTGACAACAGCAGCGAGTAGTGTTAAAGATCAAGAATCTGTGTAAGAAGGTTGGTTGGGGTGATGGCTAGAAAGAATCAACACAGGACTCACCTAGGAGATCGGGGTTCGCGTCCCGTTCTCCCGTGTGTCATTGAAACGTACATTTTGTAACCCCACACAAAATGTACGTTTACCTAACTGTTTCCTTCTTGTGCCACATGTAAATCAGAAAGAGTCCCAACTCAGAGCGTTGAAAAGTGACACCAAGAGTCCCAACCCAGAGCCCCAAAAAGTGACATCAAGTGTCACCTACTCTAAAAGTTTTGATATCAGGCTGATGATCCCTAATGATACTGTTCAAACTGTAGCTGATTTACCTAATACTAGCATTACAGACAGGTTGAGCTGCTTCACAGAGCCTTTAGGGTCATAAGCTTCAAACAATGATATGATTTGCTTAAAGATTAACTGGAAGATTCTGACAACCATTTGCCTTACCCATAGCTGCTGGTCATTGACACCTCCTCTACTAACTCAACGCATTTTCATTAATAGGTTTAGCTGACACTGTAATTCAGGTAAAGGTTGCCGTGAGGTGACAGTTGTCAAAGCATTTATAGTTAAAGTTACAAGCCACAAGAATTGATTGTGATTTGGGATAAAACAGTACTACCTTTAAGTAGTACACCGGGGACTCAAACACCCGTTCCCTGTGTTTTCCCCTTAACCTTCTCCAGGACATGAACTTCGCTTCCCCCGGTTGAAAGCCCTGTGGGGTTTTTTTTCCCGACGCAGACTTTTCTTAGCGTATGAGTGGTTTATGAGATCAGCCTGAGCTAGCTGCTTGCTACCTTTTGTTATAGTCTAGTGACAATCTATGATTGGAAGAGCAAGTTAAAGAGAGAAAGACTAGAGAAAGACTCACAACTATGTTTGTATTTTCTGTCACCATTCATCTGTGATTATACCCAATGACAATATGTAGTTATGTAGTGGCGGTGTGGTGAGAGAGCTCATGCTTATGATGTCTGCGCTAAATGTGCATGTCTGAGTGTGTCAACAGCTTGACCCTCAGTACGTTAATGACACAAATTAAAACAATTAAAACCGCTTTAATTACTGCAGCCTCAATTATGCCTGTCTCAACAGGCATGTCTGTTTGACCCCATGCAACACACACACACACACACACACATGCTCTTCTCCTGTCAACCTAAAAGCCTTTTAAAGCCTCATAAGGCCTGATGATGATCATGATGCAGTTTTATGAGCTATTATAATATACAAAGCTTAGGTGTGCTTGTGTGTTTGTGTGTGTGTGTGTCTTGATATTCCAGATGTATTAAGCCTGAGAGGCATTGTTGCCAGTCTCTTCCTCATTCTTACCGCTCCAGCAGTTATAGAAACATGGTGCATGTATGCACATTCACATTGGTTCATTACTGTGGAAATGAAAACCTCTTCTCCATTTCTACTGGGAAGTATCTCTGTTTGCATTTTGAACCCTTTTTTGTGTGTTTGATTTTCTTCCTTGGTATATTCATATCAAAGGTGTGATTACAGCCATCTTTGTTTTCATTGAAGCATGTACCAAGAAGGTGAGCTAAAAAAGTGTGACAAAGTGTTTTCTGTAAGAATGATCTCTTAATCTATGTTGCTATGTGAGCATGGTGCTAAATAGTTGCATTTAACTGCAAAAGCCACAGGGTATAAACGTAGAAAATAAGCATACATCTTTGTAAATATACCCACACATTTTCTTAATTTTTTCATCCATTCATGTGTTAAGTATCATAGTTAACAATTGATCTACGCAGGGTTAGAGCATTTCATTTGCTTCTCATTTTCTGTGTGCCACATTACCTATAGTGGTGCCTTCCAGTAGTGTAATTAAGTATTAACCTTGCAACTACGCCTTTACATTGTGTTGTAATTAAATGGGACACCATTTTTTACTTATCTGTCCTTCAACTTCTCAGGAATCTATCACCCTCTTGACTCCATGCATTATGTCATCATTGTATTGCATGTATGCCTGCCAATGAAAAAGGCTTTTATTCTCTTTTTCTGTTATATCCAGCTTGTGTTGTAATACGTTTAGAGGAAAATGCACTTTTAAAGGTAAATTATCTCTCTCTGAGTTAGAAAAATACACAACATGAACTCTACATAATCTTTTGATCGTGTTTTACAGCATCCTATTAGCAGATATACACCTAGTATGAGTAAGTCTGACTGTCTTTGCAGTGCAGATCTGAGGTCATTACTGCATGCAGTGGCAGGGAAGAAAAGCCTGTCGCATGCAGTGACTGTGACATGTTTTTTCACTGATTTTAGGGGCCTTTTTGTGGACCATCTTCTGCACTCAGTGCTCCTGGCCTGTCTGTGTGATAAGACACCTGTTGAACTGCCGGCATAGTTTTTGTATACAGATTTTACACTCCATTTACCTTAGACTTATTCTGAAATATTTTCCACACAACTGAACTGTCCTTTCAGCGTGAAAAGATACTTGGAAGAAAAAGCATTTATATTACCACAATTGGTTTGCTTTGACAGTTAGTTACAGTAAACGGCAGAGGTTTGGACAAAGTGTTTTTGTTTCAGTGCATATCTTCAGTACACAAAAACAGAGGAGCACACATGCTAACAAGAGTAACATCCAGCTTTATGACGCTGTATGTAGCTATAGCAGTGAGTTAGCATGCAGTTGTTAATTTGTCGTAAACACAAAGTACAGCTGAGGCTGGTGGGAATGTCATCAGTTTTCCTAGCATTTTGTCATAGTTATTAAAAGGTATTGGTCAAATTACAATGTAGACTCTATGGATCCAGGTTAAAAAATCATAGGATTACCAAAGTGATTACAACTCATCGAGAGAGGGGGACATGAATGTGTGTACCATATGTCATTTAAAATGTCAGCACTCTATTATGTCTATATACGTTGTTTCACAACAGCTATCTTCTAATCAATGTAAGACCAATATTTCCTGTTCAAAATTACATCATTTAAAACCAAGGCCTTCGTTTTACAGCAAAGACATACTGATATTTGGTTGGCAACACTTTTAACAGCCATAATGACAGATCTCAGAACAAGTTGGAGTGGACAGCCTTGTAACTTTGTTGGTATGAGGGTAAGTATTTGTCTATGTCTGTTAAGGTTGAAAAGTAGTGCTTTTGAAAAGCTCTTTTTATTATTTGCATTCACATAATTAGACACCTGCTTTTCCAATTTCCTTCATTTGACAAGAGTTATTTTTCTTTTTCCTTTTTTAAACCTCTCGTTTTCCTCCTTTTCATCAAATAAAACTGGATGCATTTCCAACTTCATCTGTGTTGGACATAGCCGGATATAACAGACCAATAAGCCATGGTGCCATTCTCTATCCATTATTTTAATGAAAAATGAACATTATACATCTCTCACTGTCACTCCCTCCATCTCCAGACTCTTCCCTCAGCCCATTTTTCTTTCATACTTCTATCTTCTCTGCTCTTGTCCCCCCAGTTGCTCACAGAGTTGTCCCCTATTTTGGAAAGGCGCCATATTCTCTCCCTTTCCCAAACTCAGAGCCATTAATTCTGCTAATGACATATAAATGATGCATGGAGATGAGGAGGCAGAGCTAGAGCAGGGCTTCACAACCACATACACACACAACCACACACACACACGCAGTAATGCACACCAGTCACAGGCCTGCGCGTACAATATACATGTAAACACATACATACACAGATCCCACTCTTAGCTGCTAATTGACTTTGATCGAAGACATTCTTCTTGAAATAGTTTTTTTATCGCACCCATGTCAGGGTGAGCGCCTCTTCCGTAGACAACGTGCTGCTCGTGTATGTTGTCTCAGAGTGAATGGGAGAGTGATGAGAGACACTCTCCAGTTTGGGTTTACAGTTACTTCATAAGAGGATTACCCGACATCCTGGGAAATGGGAATCTAACCAGTGTTTTGATTAAGCTTGCACGGGGAGGGAGAGCAGCTGAGAAACAGCAGCCATTGTTGCAGCATCTTTAAACCTGAAGAATCAGCTATTTTTGAGTACAAAAATCCAAAAAAAGCAAAAAATAAAGCAAACGAGACAAGGGAACACAATTCTGGAAAATGTGGAAAATGAAAAAAAATGAAGCTAAAGAATACAATAGAGAAATAGTAACTGTAATAACTACAGGACTTTTTTCAGATGGCATAATCTGCCTGAAAAGACTGCAGGATTAAAACATTAAGACTGTTTACTCTTTTCTTAAGCCTTTAAGGGAATCATTTAAATCCTAACAGATGTTAGCTATCCAAAGACTTTGTTTAAAAATAAATATACATAATTTAACATTTACCGCTCACATAAATCAAGCATTACTTTTCTTTTTTTCCTCCTCATTACCATACATTACATTGATGAAGTCTATTATAGTGCCGACTGTTTAGCATATAACGGGGATGTTCTTAATCGGGCTAATGACTGTTTCACTAAAAGCAGATGAAAAGGTCAACACTACACTTTGACTTTAAAACACGGCGCAGCATTTTCATACCGCCGCCTCACTAACAGTGAAATATATTCAGCCTGTAGATTATCATTTTAATTAATCTTGCTTACTTGGTCGTGTAATTTAAACATTTGCTAGGTTAGCTGGATGGAAAGAGGAGGAGGCAGATGGAGGATGGTGGGATACGGGTGTGACAGGGAGAAGGAGGAGAGAAGCTTTGTGCCAGTGGGTCTGTGTGTGCATGCAGGCGGGCAACTATGTTTGCAAATTAGCATCACCTCCACAGAAAAAAACGCTATTCTCTGCCTTATTAAGCCTGAAAATGCCTAAGAATTTAAGCTCATGAGGAGTAAATGGTAAACTGAGGATGAAACTGGGTAACAGTTAACAGCTGTTGCAGAGAACTTGTTTTACATCCCCTCCTTAAAAATATCCAACCATTATGCATTTCTTTTACACCCACAGCAAACGATTTTTTTTTTTTTGCTATTTTTTGCTTTCTTCAATATCTGCTAGGCAAAATAAGTACACAAGTACATGCCTACATGGTTAGACCAACCCCTTCTCACTCCCAACTCTTAAAAAGCTTGGTCCGTGGCTCTCAGTGTTGGATACAGACGCAAAAGTCCCCCGTTAGCATCTGTACGGGACACACTGGGCAGAGTTGCTGCATTGTTGTAAGATTACGTAGTATCAAGAGCAAGAACGGTAGCCAGTAGTATGAAAGACTAAAAATTGACATAATGAGGTTGGTTGGGGTGATGAATGGGTTGAACAAAAAGAGATGTCAGGTGTCCCAACCAGGCATGTTTAAATATGAAGCTAAAGGATACTTTTTGTGTCAGTAATATACTCCAAAGGCACCTGACCAAGTGTCACTTGTTGATGCGATGTGTTGGGTTAGACTTGGTTAATAAAAAAAAGAATTTGAATCAATCCTATCCACTTCCCAAACCTTGTTTTCCATTACTTTGCTATATATAATAGGACACACTTCTACCTGCAGTTGCACTGTAATTTGGTTCAGGATGTAAAGTTTTTAGGAGCCAAATTGTGCAAGATGGACGTAATTAGTACTAATACTGGGCTGAAACACTTCAGTTCAGTGAGAAGTTGTGTGGCCCTTTTACATCACTGGAACTTTAATTCGGAACCCAGGAATGTTTTTAGGCACTGGGGAACTTTACTTGAGTTTTGACTACAGGTACTCTGGTTCCGGTTCCCGAATGTTCATCATTTTCAAGATGGAGTTTGGAGTGAACGCTAATGTCACTAACTGCTGTATATCCATCACGTTCCACTTCTGGGATTGCTCTGGTGGCGTCTGAAATGCTGCCGGATAGACCTCATTTTGGCCCCATGTACAGTTCGTTACCTTCCGCTTTCTTTGTGTTAATGTTAAACTCCGTTGGATTTATGAGGACTACTGTTCCTCAGATCTCTGCAGGGTTAATCCAGACAGCTAGACTATCTGTCCAGTCTGAGTTTTCTGTTGCACGACTAAAACAACCTTTGACAACACATCTTCCCCCAAAACAAGTTCCTTCTTGAGGCTATTTTGCGGTCTCAATGCAGGACTATAAAATAAACTTTAGTTATTGTGATTATTTAGTGGAAAAAGATCATCATCACAGTGGTTTTCTCTAGTTCTAATTATGTTGAACTAGAGAAAACCTACTCCAGTATTTGCAACTCTTTTTACAAGTAAAAAATGCAAGATCACACAGTTCACTCACATAAATGATACAAAAAGGAGATTAGCTATTTTGCCTTTCACATGCATACATCAAGAAAAAATATTGATGACAAAAGTTCATGAGCTGTTGAAGGAGAAAATGAACACACACACACACCAACACACACGCATAATTCATTTGTGTTTTGTAATCGGTTCTCTTTGTTACACATTTAGTCTTGCAGTATGATTTATGAGTTTCTTCTTGCTCTGCTGTTGCTATCACCCCCCCCTCCCCTTATATGCCACAGCCTGAAACCTGAGTTCAGCAGCCCCAAAGGTGAGAGTATCATTACTACTCTAACTTAAACATGATAGATTAACCAATGTCTGGGAAAGTATGGTCATACACAAATTACACAATATGTCACTCATGTGTGTGTGTGTGTGTGTGTGTGTGTGTGTGTGTGGGTGTTCATTTTCTTCTTCAACAGCTCATGAACTTTTGTCATCAATATTTTTTTTATATGTGTGTGTATGTATATATATATATATATACACATACTGGTGAGCACTAACTTCTCTCCTCCATCCATCCCTGCAGTTTTCTATTAGTCCTTTTGCAAAAAACCTTACCTAACACATATTTGTCATTTCAATCAGGAGAGACTTCCTTGCAATTATGAAAACATTTATTGTAAATAACATACCCAAAATATGATATGTATAAAGTCTTTAGAGATTAGACTCCATTGTAACAATAATTGTAAAGGGGTAGTAAAACCCAGACATATCCCCCAATTAAGCCTAGACACTGGCACTGGTGAAGAAGGATCACAGGGGACCAAACCAAAAGTGCCAAGGCTGCGGTCAGCCGACGAACACCCGGGTTATCATGGGTGAGACCGGGGGATGAAGAGGAGGAGGCGGGTCGCACTCTAGTCCTGAAATGACAACGGACAATCGCAGAGGAAAGACTTCATTTTAGATTTAGATTTAAAACAGGGAGTTCATGCTTTGACTTGCTTGTGAAATACATGCAGAACCTGATTGCTTTAACTAAAAAGTTAATGCATGGCTGAATCTGATTGGTTACTAAAAAGTGAATGCATAGAAACCGCTGATCAACTAGGAGTGATGTGACAACGTTATTGAAGTCTTCCACACGATGAGCTCCATTAGTTATACAATAGTCAGAGTCTTAGCTATCTTCCCTGCAGTTTTACATTACAGGTCTGTCATGCTTTGAAGCCTGCTGTGAACCTTATATAACCTGACTTTTATAAATAAAGAAAGAGCTGTGGTGACAGTTGATGATTAAAGTATTTTTTTGTCTCTCTTTTTTGCTGGGTAGCTACATGATGAGCCATAATTATGCCAGTAGCATGAATACATTTCATGTTAACATGGAGGGTAATTAGAAATTGAGGTTTTGCAGGACACTTTAGGATCAAATGTTACCTCACACTAAAGGTGCAAATATCGTGTTTGTCTTCTCAATAGTGTTACCCACCCCCACCCTCCCATTGGGTCCATTTTGGAATTGTTGTTTTCACCTTCACAGCAGGGCTGAGATAGAAATGTAAACACATTTATTTTTCCATTGCTGGGCAGGTGCCACACAATAATATGGACCTACCCTGCAGTGTATTAGCATATACCACATCGTGCCAGATGCCATAATTTCATATGAATATCAGGAATTGTTGTGCATAAGTTTTTGTACAATATATACAAATCTGTTCATGAAAATGCTTCTCAGTATTATAGTGGATCTAGGATTGATTTATGAATGAGTGATCATTTTTACACACTTTTTACACAATTAGCATCTTCTTTTTGATAACTTTTATTTAAAAACAAAATGATAAAATTGAATGAATTTTTACATTTAAAGAACGTTTGTTCATCTGGAATCACTTTGCAGTATATGGTAAAATAGCATTGCCTCCTCTGATCATGGAGCCAAAGTTTCATTGTGATATGACAAAGAAGGTATTATCAGCACATTTAACAACAGACTCTTACAGGGCATTGCTGCAACACTGACTACACCATGTGTGAGAGTAGTGGAGCGTATGCACCACAGTGATCTGCTCTACAAATGTAAAAATATGCCAGTCTGCCATTTACTATTGATGAAACACCAGAGCAGTGGATATTAATTTAATGCAAAATTAACCCTTCCCATATTTATCCAATAAGTCTACAGGCAAAAAAAACAACAACAACATTATTTGTTATTTGATAAATGCAATATATACTTGTTGCCATGCAGCTTTTATCACATGCTCTCTGTGTCCTGCTGTGGCTGTTGCTGCTTTCTGACAGCACATATGTCCCAGTTGGAAATAGCAATGGGGGACAACTCTGACTCCTGATGTTTTACATCTAAACCCCACTGGGAAGCTCATTTAAATTATTGCATGCAAAACGTTTGCTATTTGTACATTTGCAATTACGCTGAGCTGCAATTCCACAGTTACAGTGGCTATACAAACAGCCCCTGTCCTTGTTACTCACGTCCAGCAGTGCAGCATTGAGTTCTTTCACTACCGGAAAAGGCAACAATCGATACTTGCAGAACGAGGGGTCACCCACCCACCCTCACTCGTAACTGCAGCTTGTGGATGTGCAAGGGCAGCTAGTGTCACTGATTTTAGAGGCTGTTTGTACAGTTTTAGCAAAATTCTTTTGCTCCCGGGGCACATGGCTGCTGAACCTGAGAGGATCTATAAAGGCAAGCATGAATTCAATTACACCTTGTGATGAAACATTGTGAAAAGCTTGGTCCCAAATCTCTTTCCAAAACCACTCTTTACTTCTGGCCCCGATAACTGCCACTGTGTCTTCTTCCAAAGTCCTAAAAAAACTCCAGGACATCCAGAACTCTGCTGCTCGTCTGCTTACCCATTCCCACTCCCCTGATTGAGACAGTCTTCACCCAGAAAACCACTGCATAGGTTGATTGTACAAGCAGCTTCTAACAAGCCATATTTACATTTGCCATTAGGCGACCACCTCTCATGGCTGTACTTATTACTGAAGGAGCAAACGAGGAAATGAGGTGACAAAGTATAGGAGTGTCAAATTCCACCTAGGAAGGTAATAATCCGAAAGTTTTCTTCAATTCTAGTAGAGAAACCCGGGTATTTAACCTCCGTCGGGTCATTTCCGAGATGATTGATTGATAATGTTTGTTAGTGCTCCTGACTGTTGAAACTACAGTCATTATGGTCGTTGGAGACATCCTTCCCCAAGTCTGAACGAACACCGTTGGCATTTTCACATCAGGCCAAATGTTAGCCTTTGAAAGAACACCAACACTACAGGCCATAAGGAAAAGACGAGAAACAACATTGTGATTCCATATGTGTAAGAACGCTTGGCAAGCCGATGAGATGTAGATGACAGTATGAAGAGTAGGAAGGAGTTTTATGGCGGAAACTCTGCGTAAGGAGGATGGGTCAACCAACACAGGGGTTCATTTTCATTAATTTATACTTTTTATTACTAATTTATTAATCCCCAGTGAATAAATTATAATGCTGAAGTCCTTTTACATGCATGAATGGCGAGATGTCAGAGTGGACAGTGCTGGACAGGCGCTCTGCGTGGTTGGGGCGGATTTGGTGCTCAAGGGCACCTTGGCAGCAATGATGAGTTGAACTGGCACCTCTCCAGCTTCCAGTCTACACTCCGTACTTTGGTCTGTTTGGGCACTTGAACCAGCGACCCTCCGGTTCCCTCCCCAGCTCCCTACGGACTGAGCTACTGCCCCTTGTGTTACTTAAATTTTCTTCTTTCAACCCCACCCACAAGACCCATATAACGCCAAGTTAATGAAATATGTGATTTCAATGGCTGCTTGTGGTTCCTGCACACAAGAGTGGAATAAAATAACTTACTTGTGGATTAATATATTTGAATAAATATAATCTAATGTCATTATTCTCAAAGACAGGCAGGCAATATAAAATGCTCCAGAAACAAAAAATCATGTACAATTTTGTACAGGAAGTATTAGTTTCCGTTTTTACTCTGAGCTACAAATACAATATCACATGCTTTACAATTACAGTGGGTATAGCTTGGTAGGCTGGTTTAATCTATGTATTAAAATATCCATCTAATGCTAAACACTATGCTTCATTAAATGAGTATGTAGTAGTTTTGTTAATGCTTTAAAATAAATCTTAGTAACCTTTAAGTAATACATCTACATATGATAGGTTTGATTTTTAATTCCTTCATAAAGTGGTATTATGCCACTAATACCTTTTCCAGTCATTAAATCATTCTTTCTTTGTTTAATCCTTTCATTGGTTACTTTTATGCCACAGAGTAATACAGAATATAAATGATTCAGTAAAACGCTTATTCTTTTTGGAAGGTGGTGCTGATGATAATCATTTAAACATTGTGTTCCACCATCCTGACAGGATTTTAAAAAATAATTTCTTAATCACATAGTAATAACTGTGTGTGTGTAAGTAATGGGTTGCTGACTTGGACTGCTGCGGATGTCTATTGAAAAAGAAAAAAATGTATCCTGGCTGGATAAAGATGCAATTAAAATGAAATTTTGTGTGCAATCCATTATGGGGAAGTCTTGTGAGCCAGGCAGTCTTGCAAGTAGAGCAAGCCCAGGCACCTGGTCTGATAGCAGACTTGAGATACGGCCACTTTGGGTCAGTCGGCTTAAAGGCAGGGCACAATCTCCTCAGCATTTTTACATTTTCATGATTTCTCCCGCTCACTCTGCTTTTGACTGACATTAGATTAACCTCAACAATTTGAAGTTATAAAGATATGTGTCAGCGTATGGTACGAGGACAAGCCAGCCTTCCTCTGCTGTATTATTACCCAACACATTCTTGTCAAAAAAAAAAAATGTTAACATTAACTGTGAAGTGCAGATTAGGTCTTGTGGACACACGTTAAAGATGACGCTTGTCCACCAAGAAAAGATTGTTCAATGTCAAACAGTTTATATTCCACAAAACAATTTTACCACAGCACATTCTCACTTTGTGTGCAGTGTTATTCACCTTAAAGATGTTTATGCCCAATACATGAATTCCATTGAGACCACACTTCTTCTTCAATTATTGTTAACAGAATGAAATAAAGAGGTGAATTAATCTTTCTTGCCTGTAACTGTTAGCCTGCGATATATATGCGCCAAAATCAAAAGTGTAATTCTAAACACTTACATTAAAAACAATCACAAAGATTAAATGTGACACAACTACAAGGTTGCAAAGCAGCAAGGTGTTTAGATGCCACAAAGATGCTCTCCAGGTGGACTAAGATTTACCAATGTACAAATATTGTCAACAAATATTTTTGCTTCAAACAATGTTCCGGATTCTTTCAACTATTTGTTTGTCTAAACTGTGTAAAAAAATAAATCGATGCAGCATAGTATCGCTATATTTTCTGTGACTGTATTGATACACAGGCGCCAAGTATCAATCTATTATTGTATATGTGTTGGTCAGTTTGTCTGCTTGACAATGCCATTTTGCAGCAATACAACTTAAGTGAGATGAACAAACAGTTCTATGGGAAAACTCAACAGTGGCATAAAAAAAATCACGGCTCAATGGGAACAGTACAAAAACAAGGAGTCCTGTACAGTATGCTACCGTGGTATTATGGCTCAGGGTGTTGCCGTGTGGTCACCATGTTTCACTCACTTTTTATTGAGAAACTGCCAAAGGTAAACTACATGGAGTAAAAAGTATGACACGGGTTCTCATGTAGAGTGGTGGAAGTACTCAGATGTTTTTATCAAGTGAAATAAACTACAAAATATATAGCAAAATATAGTAAGAAACAAATGCATATTATGTGGATTTTGCTCATTGATGCATATTGTTGCAGCTGTTAAAGGAGAGTCTGATTTTAATTGCTGTATATACCACTCGGTAACGTGAATTTCCCCATGGAAGTCAATAAAGTCTTATCCTAACTAGTCTCACATTGCAAGACCTATCTCCACTGTGCGGTGTCAGCTCTGCAGTATGGTCTGGCTACACAGCCTATTTATTCTGTGATAGGGGAAAAAACGCTTGCTTGCTTGTATGTCTTTAAACCAATCACAAACGTCCTGGGCGGCACTAGGCCCATTTATTGATAACGATCATCTTCTTAGCCTAGGTGCAGCCGGACATCCAGTGCGCACCAGACTATATCTTAACCTACAGTACAATACATCATAATGAATTAGTTGATACTATTTTGTATGTTAATTTTCTGAAACTGCAATGTAACTGCTAACTGAAATTGTCAAATAAATGCAATGGTGTGGCCACAGAATTGTAGTGAAGTAGTAGTATATAGTGTCTGAAAATGAAAGCACTCAAAATGGAAATGGAAAAGTAAAGTACCTTAAAATGTTAGTGAGAAAATGTACTTTTAATATTAATTTCCACCACTGTTGAGGGAAAACACCTGCATTCATGCTGGTGAGCATACATAATACCACAGCTGCACAATAATCTTGTAGGCCTATACATTGATTGCTTATATGGGAGATTGATTCCTTGACAGCCACAAAAGTCAGCAAGTTTCTTTTTTTTTACATATCTGCTGTTACACAGACTGGTGTTAGTACACACAACTTTTCAATTGGCCCCATCTGGCTGTTTGGTCCACACCAGAGTTCATATCTGCACTCACATCAACCTCAACAATCCAAATGGGCTAAGTTACTCTGATACAATAAACAACTTAGGTCTGAAAGCACTTTAAAACATGTAACAACAATTTAAGCAAATCAAATGTGAGGAATACTCACTTGCATTCCTTTTGAGAAGAACAGCAATACATGCTCCATTGCTTTTTAGATTGATATAATATATCTTAAGTTACTATTAACTTTTTTCTATTCAAACACAAAAGTATGTCATGGTTCAAATAAGAAGACATAAGAAACAGTAATTTGTCAAACTCTGCTTCCATGCCTCACTGTCATTCATTGTACAGGGAGTAATGGTGTGGACTGCATAATACCTTTTATACTGATGCTGGATGGCAGATGACATTCTGTGAAAATTACAGTAATTTCATTTTTGATCTGGATTTGGCAAGAAATGTTGGGTGATGAGACACATGTGAAATGCGAAGCCCCAGAGTCACTCTCCCTGTAGACGTGAAGCTGATTATATGCAGATATTCTCTCTCTCTCCCTCTCTCTCTCTCTCTCTCTCTCTCTCTCTCTCTCTCTCTCTCTCTCTCTCGCACACATAAACCAAAATACACGCTCGCAGCAACCACACAGCACCACAGTCACCACTTTGTCTCTCTGTGTCTATTCTGCATCCTCTTTGTCAAATCATATTCATGACTCTATGAGAACAATCATTTTCATCACTGCGTGTCCTTTTCAAAAGCAAACCCTCTAACCCCCATTCAAGGCATGTTTTTGATGAGATAAGTCAGAGCACACACCAGCATGGTAAGTAAAAAAATCCTTCCCCCATCTGTGCTCATTTTAGACTCAATATGAATTGGCCAAAGAGTCTTCCAATGGAAGCGTTTTAAGCGTCTGCTGGGCCGGGCTATTTGATTTGGACACAAGCTCTTGGCAGCCCAGAGTTTATACAGTAAATGAGAGTTTTGGCTGCAGCGGCCAACAAACGAAAATTGGATGAGTTTCCTTTGTCTCCCTCATTCTCTCCCTCTTGGCTAATGTTGTGTTTAGTTTTCAGAACAGGTTTCATCTTGTTTTGGAGACATGTTGACTCTTGAGGCAGTGAGAAAGCAAGAAAAAGCAGAAAGATAAGAATGCAAAAGACACATTGTGTACACTTTGGCCACTGCTGCATTAATTAGCATGGTAACATGCAAAAATCTGAAAACTTAGGGACACGGAGTCACCATGTTCAACTCCAATTCGATATAAGAGACACTATTGTTCAAGCATATTAACGTCTTTTGAGAAAAAGCATCTTTTTTTGTTAAAGGAGACATAGGATGCTCCTTTCAGGTTCATACTAGTTTTTTTTTTTTTTTACTAGAATATGCTTGCATGCTTTAATGTTCACCTTTGCAAACATAGTTCTCAAGCTGTGGGTATACTGCCTGCCCATGGGTATACTCATGTACCATTAGAAGGGGAGCCACATCTGAATGGCTTGTTGAATCCCATGTTTTCTGATCTAGGCAGCCCACAAAACACTGACAGGGTTGTCTGGGTTGGTAGGAAGTTCAGATACCCAAATAAATAAAAATAAAGCATTTCAGGAGTGAAATCCAAAATTCTCTGTTCCAGTGTCTTGAGACACAGCATCTGACGGAGGAAAACCTTGAGGTTTTGTTTTTCATTTTCGTACAGACACCACCACACACTTCTAGTGGTCATAAGTGATGATTGAGAGGGATTACTTTTGTATGAGTCTACAGTCCATTGTTTTAGGATAGCACGGAATATAATAATTTCTTTATTTATTTATCAGTTTATTTGTCAGGAACAATGTAGCGCATATTGTTACATATATAATTATTACAGTCAAGGCCATAACAATATGTGTAGATGTGTTACATGAAAGGTTTCTAGCCAACAGGCTAATTTGCAATCCCAGTAATGTAAGAAGACAACAAAAGCATAGAGAGCCAATTATTATTTCTATAGCCATAGCCATGCTAAGCTCCTTTTCTCTTTTTTGTACAATATAGAGTTAAATAGATATCATGGCTCCACTTTAGAAGCCTGGCCTTTCTTTGCCCATTTCTCAACAGATAGCTAAAAGGTATGCTAAGAAGCCAATTTAGTGCAACCTTTTTTATTCACAGATTTTAATGTCAATGTGCCTCATTACTCTGCTATCAGCTTCCTCACGGCACACCCATCCGGTCGTCCTCTGGGCCCACACTACAGCACTGACTTTGAGCTATACTTTATCCCCATGCAGCAGTTACAAATAAGACATTTTGTGGCACTCTGCTTAGAAACTGTGCCTGTGGAAAGGTTTAGTCACTACTGAGACACATTATAGCCAGGAATAATTTGACATTTTTTCACACTTTGGAAGATGTGTCTATAAAAATGTCTACTTTCTGCATTCATTCAGGAAACAGCAGCCACAGCTTTTTCCAATTGTCCAGTTTAAATACAGTGATTACTGTAGTGCAACGCAGAACGGCAACAAACGTCAGCATTGGTTAACTTCTCCTCGTTGATGAAAAAGGAAATTAGGGAACCTTGGCCCGCACTAGTAAGTTATTAGTGGAGATACACAGGCACTGGCATCTGTTCACAGCACTTTTTCTGCAAACGCACTGAAGGTTGCCATATAGTGCAACCCATGTGACAGCATGCAGGGTTTCTCCAATTAGTAATTCTAAAAGCTTAAAAAGAGAATGTAGTAAGTGGCAGAACTCAGGATTATTTTCTGATGATCAGATTGACACATTTCTAACTGCAGAATTATATCTGCTTTACAGCTTTTGCTGCTTGTTTGCCGATGATCATTTACTCAAATGATGATTCACCCAATGGCTAATGTAATATGACTAAAGCTGGTGTTACATAATATTTGAAATCATTGAACTTTCCTTTCTTTGATCGTGGTAATCTTAATGACACAAGGCTCGCCCCCGAGGACAGAGATTTAATAAATACTTAATCCGAATATTCTTCCAATTTCCTTCTGTTGACAAGGCTTGAGCCCACTGGGTTTATTGTTTCTGTAAGTGAAAACTTTAAAGTTTATTCATCATTTTTGGAATATATTCTCTGAACATATGTGAAATGCTGTTGCATTAACATTAAACATATCTATCTGGGACAAACCACTATCTGTTATTGCTGACTCCTTGGGCATGTGTGTAGAGTTTGAGAGTCGAGAGTCAAATTCCCCTGTATGTGTTCACACTTACTTGGCCATTGAACTCCTAGAACATAGCTGGACTCACGACGGACAGATTTTGTTTTTGAATGGATAGAAATCAATGCAACAGAATCAGAGATTTTGTCTTTTTCAAAAATTCAAAAAGCATTCAACAACTTGTTTTCACATACGCTGTTGTACTCCCCTAAAGCTGTAAACACACTGAGTAACATTGGTGGACTTTCTCTTTAAGCCATTAGGACTGTTTGGTTCTAGCTGTCACACACTTTAAGAGAATACTCCCAGTATTATTTACACAGCCATTACGTATTATAAATGTCTCATACACATTAAACTGCGGATATACTGTCGTTTTGCAAATACATCCCTACATTTTCAGAACGATCTGATAATATATGCTATAGAGGAATGCAATGTGTTGGTCTGGATTGAATTTTTCCTAAAAGTCTCTCAATGTCCCTTTTTGTGTTTTTAGCATTCTCACACTAAATCAAATAAATGTCTAAATGTCAGCTTTGTTGTTGTTTGTTGATTTTATTTTGGTTCCGCCCAACTCCTCCTAGCAACATAACTGAGTATTAAAAGCTAAAAGTGGAGCCATAAACATATGGCACTGGTTTCCAAGTGCGACACAACCAACATTTTATAACATTTCTTTTTCTTTTTTTCTTAGAAAAAGGCCACTTCACAGCGTTAAATCTAATCCAGCTAACATGTGGCCAGGAATGTGTTTTGGGGCCAAGCTATGTGTAATGACACACATGTGTGAAAGGGCAAATCTAACCATGGGGAGCTAAATTAGCAAGCTTTAGGTGGCTTGACCTTTGAACCAGACCAAAGGCTGGTGTGAGGGAGCCACCTCTAATGAAGGGCTCCAGAGTGAAACCGCTGTACCTCCTGTCATCACTCTCAAAAAGGAAAACTGTCCTGAAGCTTTTATTTACCCAAAGGAAGTTGTTTTGTTTTTTTAGTGTACATGCTCTCTTTTGAAGCACTTCACCACTTAACACTCACAATGAAACTGCTCAATTTTCCACTGTTGGCCATTAAGTAACTTGTTGGAAGTACATGGAAGCATGTCTTGCATTCAGATAACAGCAACAGCCAAATAGAATTGAATTCCTTTTTGTGTGTGTGTGTGTGTGTGTGTGTGTGTGTGTGTGTGTGTGTGTGGGCATATCACATATGCAGTTGTTAATCACACCAACCAGTGTGTGTAACTTTTTGATGAAATCCTCGCTGTGGGGTAATAATTATCCAATGACATTTTTTTTTGTTTTCCCAAAATGACACATTTCCAATAGAAAAGTAATGTTCTGCCATCTGCTCACCACAGAAACAGCTGCCCCTGGCTCTTTGAGTCCTGCTGATCTCTGTGGACTGCACCTGTGTAATTAGTGGCCACAGTAAAAGTGGGCCTCAGCTTGTCACATAGAAACTGGTCAGTTACTTTAGGTTTATTTTAAGGCATAGAAAGAAAGTTTTCATTAAAAAAATGTGTCAATTCCCACACACACTTATTAGCTCTGCATTGATTTTTTTTCTCACAAGGACCTGTTTCATGACATATATAGAAGGAGAAAGTGTCATTATAAGTTAGGTGATGAAGGTCAATGTGACTAAAGTGGCTGAAGGCATTGACAGATCAGACCACCACCTGTATTCCCACAGACTGTCTCTCTCTTCTATACTTTATGATTGTTGAACAATCTGTAAAGAAATGTTCCAATGATATAGCCGTAAAATAAAATAACAGAAGGCTACTAGGTGTTTTCTATAGCTGCCGTTAAAGATGATAGTGGAGAGTGGTGCAGGGATTCGTCAGTTTCAATTTCGACACAATGAAATGACACTCGCGGTGTCCCTGTCATGTGTGTGAATGTCTTTGTGTTTACCTCTTTGTCCGTGTTTTGTTGTGGTGTTCCTGTCTGATTCAAGTACATTTAAAGTTTAAAAGCTAGAATCTGGACAGTTGGAGTGACATGATGAACCCACTGTTGATAATGACTGTGGGTAACTCTAGGTATGTGTGCGTGCGTGAGTGTCTGTGAGCAAAATAGAGGCTGACTCAACTATTTCATAATGGTCCCGTTCGTTTCCCTGATATGATACAAATGAAAAATAGTCCTCCTTTTCCCAAAATTTCCTCAGAAATTGGCAGCAGGAGACACTGAGAAAGTGAAGGATTAATTGAGGGATGAAGATGGATATGTGAACAGGGAGAGACAACACTTAGAATGAAAAGACATAAAAAGGAGGCGTGAGAAGGGAGTAAGAAAGGTTTTGTTTATCACAGAGTGTGGGAGTGATATTAGGTGAAGGAGAATGATTAAGAGCACTTGTGGGAGTTTAACACAGTGGGTATAATCTAGTCTTCTCTAATCATCTCTTCTATTTGCCTTTTGCTCCTCTCTTTGTCTATTCTATCCATCTCTTTTAACTTTAAAGGATCCTTCACATGATGAGGTTTTACCATCAGGACTATTAACAAATCAGGCTTTTTGTATCTCAGACTGACAAAAAGAAAGACCCTTTTTAATAACACATTTACACATCAAACTCTACAATCCATTGTCTGAAACGTGTGGACACACGATCAGGAACAGGACAGAGTCTTCCAATCTTGAACTTTGTTATTTTGTAATGATTGCTTTTGATTTGAAGGACAAAAGGCATCCTGGTAAATTTTGATTTCAAAGATGTGGTTTGTCACAGATGTGTGATCCCTCAAACTCATTTCTGCCATTGCATGTAATCCTACAGGCATCGTACAGAATGGTAATGTTGATGAAAAAGTGTGTAATGATAACTAACAGTTTAATAAATCATTTGAGCAATGTTCCAATGTCCTTTAATTCAGTTTGAGGTCAAATATCAAGCAACATTTTTTAGCAATGATGTCAATAGTGATATTGCAGCAATATTGGTGCTTTCACAAAATATTTACACAAATGAGATTTGAGATAAATACTCATCAGTAATGTGAATCATGTGGAACCAGATATCCAAAATCTAAGACAATATCTAGCCTCATTAATATCAATATATTGCCTAGTCCTAGTTTGAGTCTTATGTTCCATATTATAAAAAAACCTGATGACTGATCTGCTATGTATAGAGTCAGTACAGTGTAGGCATTAAACAAAAGATTTTTCTCCTTTCTCTTCTTCTTTTCTATGACGAAACACTAAAGCCAGTCCTCAAATAGTCCTTCCACCTCCATATCTTCCTCCTCCTCAGAAGGGGCATTTAGCATTTTTCTGACTATCTGGTTCTCCATCTGGCTGGCATTCTTTCCATCTACATGTGTCAGCATCTCTTTTTCAAATTTTTGTCTTCATTACCTTGTTTCACTTTTCCTGTCGTCTGTCATATACACTGCTGATTATCTCTCTTTCTGTCCATCTTATTGGTCTTTGTACTTCCTTCCTCATAAAATCTCTTTTCATTTTATTTCATATTGTGCCTCAAAATCTCTCCTCTCACTGGAGTCACTTCTGCTTCTTTCCTATTAATGGAACAATATGCAATTTTTCAGTAAAAAAAAGTGTTCCATCCCCTTGTTAGTGAGACCTTGTCAAACGATCCTTTTTCCCCCATTGGAAGTAATTGCTGCTGTTTGAAATATTCAGTTAACCTAAGACACACGGCAAAGCACATTTTACATAATTCCTGTAATTGATTAATGTAAATTTTAACGGATGAATAATCAATCGTTATTAAGGTAGATTCCATTATAGGGCACCAAAAAAGTGTTGTCATGCTGCAATGCAAATGGAAATTATTAGCCAATCAATAGCCTTCTTGTCCTGATTCCAGTCTTCAAGAAGAGTCCTTCATGGCAGACTCAAAGACCATCTGGGAAACTTTAGTATCTGCTGCATGCATTAGTTGGTTCTGTTTCTGTTCTGACTTTAGAGGCTCTATGTCAGCAACACATTTGAGATACAATGTAAAAAAAAATTAATTGCATTCTTTTTTTAACCCTTGTGTTGTCTTCCAGTCAAAATTGAAAATCAACACTTTTCCTGAGGCTTTTTTTTCTGACATTTTTAACTTTTTGTTATGTTTTTGTCCTTTTTATTTCATCACTTTTGATGCTTTTGTTCAACGTTGGTCACACTTTAGTTTTACAGTTTTTTTTGGAATTTATGGTCAAACAAACCTAATTTATAGTAAATTATACCTGTTTGAGATAGGAAAGCAGAAATTAGGAATTATTTAGACTAAAATTATATGAATGTATGTTGATGGATAATCACAGACTGGAATACGTCAACTTTTACTTAATACTATTTCAAAACCACTTCAATTTTTTTTTCTCAAATACTATAAAATTGAATAAGAGAGTTGTGTGGAATCATTCATGTTATTTTTGGTAGTAAAGAACATTGATATAGGAAAATGGGTCAATTTGACCCGAGGACAACATGAGTGTTATAAGAAACATCAAAAGGGAGACATTATCCTTTTATAATTTTAACACTCGTTTTGCATTCATTTGATGGAATGCCATTACATATCAGTCTACGTCGATGGAGAACTTTTTAATGTGGCTTTCCCTGATGAGAAACCTGTGGGAATCGTCCCTACCAGAACACAAAAGCACTTAGCGCTGTTTAGCGCTGTTTTGAGAGATAAACCAAAGCACTGAACAAACTGAAACTTTGACCTTCTGAAAGGGATCAACAAAGTTTTCAAAGGCCATCATTGTCTGCACCAAACTGAATGGTAATCCATTCACACATGACAGCTCATTGTGGTGCTAGAGGAAAAGTCAGGGGATTACCATTAGGATTCAAACTCTGGGGAACATGACTCTCTACCAAATTTCTGGGCGACAACCCATCGTGTACAGTAGTTGTTGAGACATTTCATTTTGGACCAATGCGGTATTGCCTTCCCTAGAACTAGCATGGTTAATAAAAAGGGCATTGGTCAATAATGTGGTTGTGGTTTTCCTGTCTTATTTTGTCGATTCATTCCCTGTGTGTTACTGTTTCCGTGTTATTTGTTCATGGTTATGTTTTACCCTTGTTCGTTCTGTTTTCCTAGTTGCATCCTTTGTGTGTGTTTTCATGATTTAGTGTCCTGTTTTACTTTCCAGCGTCTGTTTCTCCTGTGTCATGTCTTGTTTTACTTCCTGCCTTGTATTTTCCCACCTTTGGGATTGTTTCTCCTGCCCTCATGTGTCTCACCTGTTCATCAGCCCTCATGTCACCTGTCCCTCATTACTACGCTTGTTACCGCTTGTATTTACTTCCTGTGTTTCCTTTGTCTGTTGTCAGATCATTGTGTTTATCACCCCCTACGTTGCGCCGTTTCTCCTGGTTTTTGATTCCCCAGTCTTTAGTTTTCTCAGTGTTTCTGGAACTCCTTTTGCCTGCCTGTCTCAGGACCCCCTTAGTTGAAAGCTGGTAAATCCTCTAATCCTTTCACTGCCTCCTCGACTCTGCACTTTAGGGTCCAAGCCTTGCATCCCTAGATGCAACATAATGACTGTTTTCCCTGTGGATGCTGGACCGTACAAAGCAACGCAGACCACTGTCTTCCTACCTTTAGTCAATATTAGTTTCTTTTGATGGTGACTACAATCCTTTCCTAACCTTGACAATCAACAAACACCCATATGAATTATTTAAGTATGAGTAAAAAGTATATTTAAGTTGTTTATAACAGATTTGGAAAGTACTGACAAACAACTTTTTTTTTGTGATTTAGGTTGCAGAATGCGTTGAATCTGTTTGTTTCAAAGTTTGCATAGATATTCATGGAAAAAACAGCAGCACAGATACCTAACTTGGAATTAAATCAAGCACAAAACTTATATTCAGTCTCCAGTGAATGCAAATTTTCTGTAGAGACTGTAGACTTCTTTTACTCTGCGCTCAGCAGCCAGATAAGCCACTAGCTACTCTATCCAGACAGTTGGTGCTCAGCAGGAGTCAGAAAAGAAGTTGTGAGCCAAGCTGAGCTCAAACACAACATTCTAGAGTTTGTATTTAAGATTCATAACTGTGCAGTAAAGACATATGGTAGAAAATACAGTCTGTAAAATCTGATTTGGGGTAATGACAATCATCACAAACAAAAACAAAGTTTTGGTTCACACTGCGGCAGACATTTCCTGCTTTCCCACTGATTAATTGGATTGGGAGAGAGAGTTTAAATGTCTCCTCTATTTGGGTCACAGTAGAGGTAGAAGTTTTGAGGATATAAAAAAGCCACATCTCTCCTCTCAGTCACACCTTTCAAAATAAATAAACTCTTGAGTCAGAGAGAAAAAAAATAAGTACTATGCATCAGCCCTTGGCCTATTTTTTAGCTTCCTTGCTGGTGTGAAAAGATACAGCAGAGAGGACACAAGAGTTACTTCAAACATTTAAACATCACTAACAACAAGCTGTCTTTATGCCTTCATGAAATATAAAATGGGGCAAATGTTGTGTCAACTAGACAGCATAAAGTGGTATTTAGATAAATATTAAATGGTTAGAGACAGAGAGAATAAAAAGTACATAGCATTTTTCAAGGGGTTTAGCTTCATTTTTTTTAGGCTTCTTAGTGTCTGGCAAGATAAAATTGTGTACCTCTAGCACATTCAAATAAATATTTCATCATGACAGCATCATCTTTTTTGTCAAATGATGAAAGTGTTCCCTGAAAAGGATCTGGCAAAGATGTGAGCACTTTGTTCTGACAGACAGTTTTGCTGCCTCTGCTGCAGTTATCCTTTTTCAGAAATTTCCATGAGAGGTAAATTGAATTCTGTGGGAAGACGTTTTCAAACAGGTTTGGGTAATATGTACATTAAGACAGTGAGGTTAAAACAAATTCTACTTCAAATCAGAGATTAAACATATGACTGTCACTACATTTGCTTAGACAGAAAACAAATGTGTTTTTATTTGTGAGGAAGGCTCTTGAAGGTACTCCTAGAAATATTTTGTGTACCATTGATGGATTACTGCTGAAAATACTGTATGTTCTCACAATCTGATCCTTTCTAAATGCCTCTCAAGCGTCCCCGTTCCTTAAAATGACTATATAATGAAGTTATATAGTTTTGTGGGACACAAGTATGGGGGTGTTATTCATAGCTCCGGGACATGGAAGCGTATTAGACACCACTGACAACATTTAGTTACAAAGCAAACATAGGCAGTATTTCATCTGTTAACCTGACAGCAACGAGCAGAGAAAGACAAATAATTACATTTGTTTCAAATCCATTCAGACATGAGCTTGGTTTGCACAGGATGTGCCATCATTTATGCTAAACAGGTACGAACTGTATTTGTAAGGAAGTGGGGTGAAGGTCAAGAGGGAACCAGGAAGCAAAGATGAAAGGGGAGAAGAAAGGAAAGAAACACTGGGAGAGTGCATATCCACTCGTGGTCCATGTTGAGTTTATTTATATTTCAGATATTTGGTCAGATCAGTGGGGCCGACCATCCTGCATTCTGTTTTTTGAGAAGGTATACCGAGGTCTCAGTGGGTTTAAACTTTTTAAACAGGGAAGCGTAGCTGCTTGTCAATCAAACCTCTAACTGATTGCCAATTGTCTCTGCCGTACGTGTACTTCTCATTCAAGTGCCCAGCTCCCCACCTTTTGCTTCATCAAGCCAAGTCTCGCTTTGCCACAAGGGTCTGGTCCACACAGCATTCAAGGATGGGAAGAAAACATGCTCTGGTTTATTGGCATTTCTTTAAACCAATCACAATTGTCTTGGGCGGTGCTAAGCACCGGACGGAGCCATGGTGCCACTGCAAAATAGCCTGGAGAAGGAACTTGTTTTGGTGGAGCATGTGTACGTTCAAAGGTTGTTTTAGTCGTGCAACAGACAACTCAATTTGGACAGATAGTCTAGCTAGCTGTCTGGATTTACCCTGCAGAGATCTGAGGAGCAGTTAACCATAGTCCTCATATATCCACCAGAGGTTAACATTACCACATAAAAAAACGGCGGCACTGAAGCAATTCCGGAAGTGGAACGTTGTGGATAGAGACTACATCAAGCCCCATGTTCAATGCATCCTGTCCTCCTCCCAACAACAGGACAGGACAACCTGGACTCCAACCTGCTGCTGACCTTCTACCGCTCGTCCATTGAGAGCCTGCTGATGTACTGCATCACAGTATGGTACAGCAGATGCACCGCGGCAGACAGGGAGAGGCTGCAGAGGGTTGTAAGGTCAGCACAAAAGATCATTGGCTGCCCTCTCCCCTCCCTGATGGACATCTACACTTCCCGCTGCCTCAGCAGAGCAGAGCTGTTGCCCTCAGATAGGCGTTACAGGTGCATCAGAGCCCGGACTAACAGACTCAAGAACAGTTTCTTCCCGAAGGCCATAACCACCCGGAACTCACACATGCACTGACTTCACTCCACAGCCGTCCGGCCCTGGGACTTTCTTCTCCCCTCCTACTGTGCAATATTTCTGTGCAATTTGCAATTTCACAATATTTAACCATTTAATTTCATTAAAGTGCAGTATTTATTTATTTGTTTTTAATACTTAACTACTTTTTGCATAATGTCTTTACAAAGCTCTTTTATATATGCATATAGTTGCTCTCAGGACTGTGCACCAGCCCCCCTCTTTTCTCTGCACTATCCATACTTTATATTTTTTTATTTTTATATTTCGTGTCGACACTGTAAAGGGGTTGCTTCAATCTCATTGGGCAGATACTGCACTTGTGTAAAATGACAATAAAGGCATTCTTTTCTATTCTATTCTAACAAGTCCTCCAAACCAAACAATGATATAGGTTGTTTTTTTCCTACCCTATTATACGACCCACAGGAGCATTTCATAAATTATCGTCCCTAGCAGTGTCCTCTTTTTTAAACCAGAGAAAGCAATGGTAGCATTTTACCATGTTAACGTTGTGAAACGGTTGCAGTTTGGTAAGGTTAAGGCACCAAAACTACTCAGTTAAGTTTGGGGAAATGTCATGGTTTGGATTCAAATCAGACGTTTCTTCAATTACGGCTACACATGTGATGCGGACCGTGATCCATCCAACCATCCACCACCCCAACCTACCGCCCTGCCTGGAAATGTGGCGCTCTTATACATCTCACCCCTATGTTTCCCCCTGCTCCTCTTCACCTGCTCATCTAGGTTTGTCCATTGAGCCTCTATACCAGGGGTGTCAAACTTAGTGTCACTAAGGGCAAAACTGGAAAACAAGAATCACATAAGGGGCTTTTAACTAATTGAAAAAGTAAGATATCTTTGATTGTATAATTGCATTTTCCATATTTTTTTTATAGGGAAAGGGAACGGTGTTTTGACATTGCCTTGGAAAAAGCTTAGAAAATGTCTTAGCTGAAGTGACAGCCAGAGCACCTGTGCCCACTGTCGCCATCGAAAAGACATCAATATTGCTTTCAAAAGTTTCAAAAGTCTGTAGAAGTAGAATAAATTATTTCCTGGTGTCTGGTTCAATTACCACACTTGGAAAATTAAAGTGCAGCGACCTCATTACTACCACTCAAGCCTTTAACCGTGAACTCCTTTGGCTCAGTGGGCATCTTCCTGATGTGAATTTTAAACTATGTTACTTTACTTTCACACAGACAGACTCAGAAGCTGGAAAACCAATGTTTTATTTTGAATGAAATTACAATTTCACACTGCACAATTTACAATGCAAATGCTCAGTGCCACTACAGGAAGTAATACTAATACTAATAATAATAATAATAAACTTTATTTGTGTAGCATGTTCATCTTTTTTAATAACTGTAAGCATGATCTTTACCAAACCTTAGCCAATTGCTTTAGTTGCCTCCTGTAATTCTGACCCTATTTTATTTGCCATAGCAATGATCTTTCTCCAACTTTAACCACACTGTTAGTTGTCATGCAGATATCGTACATTTTAAAAATGTGTATACAGTATATACTTAACATAATCCAGGGTTTTTTTATTCATCTCTGCCATTTATAAAATACTGTATTGCATCAGGCCTTCACTTGTGTGGGGTAAAGTTGAAGTTGGTGGGTTGGAGTTGCTTTACCCAGGGGATCCACACCACATAAAAACTAAAAACAACAGGCACTTTGTCTACAAATTACAGACTCAAATTTTAGGCTCTGAAACGGTAACAAAATGCCTGTAGCTAGCAAAAACATTAGATTTTACCATACCAAATGATTATTTTAGCAATCTAATGTATGTCTACCAGACAGGACAAGTTAGCTGTTTGTAAGCTGATGTTAGCTGTGTGTTAGTTTGCTAAGGCACATAACACAAACATAATACTGCATAGCTTTGATGTATCCACATTCCACTATGATACAAGTTGCACAACGTCAAAATGATTTAGATTAACTTACAGAAAAATAGCCTAAAACTGATTATGTAATAACGAACATGTAACATCAGGCATACTGAGTGTCAGGATCCCACAGTTTTCCTGATGATGCCTCACATATTGCCTTTATCCACTTCTGTCTAACTGAATGCTTGTTTTTTTAGGTTCGGCAGCCTATAAAAACTAAGTTATGGGTTCTTTACATAGACTGTATGATTCTTCACCCAGTTGTTAGTGCATTCCATCACACAGCAGCTTTTAGGTATTTTTCTCTTGTTTGCTAGCAGATGGAATTGACAAGGACACACTAGCATGCAATACAAAGTCAATGGAGAGCAACACATTGTTTTCCCCTCCAGTGTGGTTAGGACTTAACCCTCATGTTGTCCTTGGGTCAAATTGACCCTTTTTCAGTTAATTTTTTTTTTCTCACAACAAATGGGCCATAAAAATAACCGCTGAAAATGTCAACATTAATAATATCAAAATACTTTGGAAAAAACACCAAAAACATTAAAAAAAAGCACCCACAACGTTGAAAAAGTGAAAAAAATGTGGGGGGAAAAGTGATAATAATAAGTGACCAACACTTTTTTTTTCATGGTTGACGAGAAGACAACACAAGGGTTAAATGTGTGTCTCTTTACCACTTTTAAGAGTTTGACTCTGGATTGCAACATACTCTATTGAATATCCCTCGATAGTTCAATTTCAGTCCAGTGAATATCATAACTAGTTACCTTATCTGTCTGGCTTTAGTACTGAGGCAGATGCAAAAGAGGCTGACTTCCTTCAAGATGCTTATTCATATACGTACTCTCTCTCTCTCTCTCTCTCTCTCTCTCAAACATATGCACACACACACAAAAATGTGTTTCTGTCACTTTGGAGAATAATGCATTGCAAGTGTACAAGCAGCCAAAATGGGTTTCCTCAGGAGGGAGGCGGGCGTCTCCCTTAGAGATAGAGTGAGAAGCCAAGTCATCCGTGAGGAGCTTGGAGTAGAGCCGCTGCTCTTTTGCATCGAAAAGATCCAGTTCAGGTTTGGGCATCTGGTAAGCATGCCTCCTGGGGGGTGTTCTCCCTAGGGAAGACCCAGGACTAGGTGGAGAGATTAAATCTCCAACCTGGCCTGGGAACGCCTCGGGATCCCTAAATTGGAGCTGGTTGATGTGGCTCGAAAAAGGGAAGTTTGGGGTCCCCTGCTGGAGCTGCTGCCCTCACGACCTGATACCGGATAAGCGGACAAAGATCGATGGATGGACGGATGCATGCATTGTCTTACAATTAGTGCTATCAGTTAAATGTGTTATTTACGTAGTTAACGCTAACCCATTTTAATTTTTTATTGCAAGATTAACGTTCATTTTGGCCTAGCAGACTTTGTTGTTTTTCTCACATGCTGTTGCAACAACTAGTAATGTTAGAAAAACTACAACACCACACCGGATCTAGCTAGACCTGAAACAAAACAACAGGCACGCCACACACACGCCGTTTGGGCTTTCGAGCCAGCCAAAGAGTAGTAACCAAAATGGATGCCAATAAGATTCTGAATGGAAAGTTTACTTTTTAAAAGTTACCAAATGGTTCTATTGACAAGACCAAAGTGATCTGTGTGTTTTGTCGTTGATGGCCGAGCACACAGCTGATGCTGTCAGCCTCCTCGTCAGCCAGGTAACCATTACTGTTCATTCTGTCTGAAATAAGAGGCTGGGTTGATGAGCCTCTGGTGAAGAAAGAGCAGCAGCCTGGCTGCTATGTTCAAAGCAAACTTGAGAAAAAGAAAGTATGGAGACATGCTTTTCACCCTTTATTGATGGACAGTGTTACATTGTGTGAGAATGTTAGTGTGAAATTGAACACTATAGTAGGATGAATACCAATGTTGTTTTTAATAAAAAAAAACATTTGCAGAAAGCAAGCCAATCCACTTTTCCATGTTGATAACAGCATTAAAATGAGAAAAAATAATGGGACGAAAAGAAATCAAAGAACATATAGAATAGATAAAAATGTGAGATTAATTGCGATTAAATATGTTAATGGTTTGACAGCACTAATTACACTACCTTTCATTTTCTCCAAAGTCTACCCCAACTTGGGATGGCCTTATGGTGGCTCACCTGGTTGAGCGTGCATACTAATGCTCACTCCTTACTGCAGTGGCCCGGGTTTGAGTTCGACCTGCTGCACTTTGCTCCATGATACCAACTTTCTCTCCACCCTTTCCTGTTTTCATCTATCTAATAAAGGCCAAAACAAAGTCTTTAAAGAAGTCTACCCCAACTTTACCCATAACCACAATGCCTAAAACCAACCATACAGACCATCCTATTTACCCTTTTTCACTCCTTACAAACACACTGCCTTCCTCCTCTTCACTCTCCTGCTCCCGTCCTCCTTTTTTTGCTGTAATTTGCCCGCATTCCCCCTCCTCTTCCTAGCCTTCTTCTCTAACCCCCCTCCCCCTCCACCATGCTCTGCCTCTGCTCTGCGGTCAGGAAACCTGAAGAAAACCATTGCCATTGCAGCGGTTTTCAACTGGCAAAAACCAACTTGTTACTCTTAGAGTTTAAGCTCCTGCCAAATAAAAGCCCCTGCTCACAGGCCTGTATGCAGTAAAATGTGGTAACAGAAACCCAGGCTTGTAAATCACATCTTGATTGAAGGGCTTGCTAAGAATTAGATGTGACGCACGCACATGAACACACTTAAACAGTGTCCCTCTTTTCTCTGCAAATTCTCTTTGTTTTGCCTCTTTCTGCTGGTGTCTATACTTTCATATCTTCTGTCTGCTACAGTCCATTCTGCTATAGTCACTACTCTCCTCTGATGCTATTGTGTCTTTCACCCTCCTGCATCCTCTTAATAAACATATCTCTCTCTCTCTGTTTACCTATTTCTGTCTTTCTTTCTTTACAGTATCTGTGTCTGAAATCAATGTTTCTTTAAGCTAGATCAACAACTTGTTTGCCGTTTACTGGATCCTGAGCATTAGGTCACTCCAGGACATTTGGTCAGATTATTTTGGATGTATTAACATAAACATTCCTAAAAGAGACTGTAATGACCCTGTTTTCCAGGCCTTATCTACCATAAAGTCCAAGTCGTCCTTCAACAAGATCTGATAGTGTCAACAGCCAATGGGAAAGGAAAGTGATCATGAACCAGATAAGGTTTTAGATTATAATGTAACTCAGGCTTTCAAAATGTTTAAATATAGTGAACAACACTTAGGCATTTAGGTACAAAATGAAGCCGCATTCTGCAAATGCATGATCTATGATCTATCTATCTATTTGCCCCAGATTTATTCAGGGCCCATTTTGGATTTTGGTTTAAATTATGTCCCAGCTAAGGAGAGCACATGTCAATCATTTATCCTACAGTCTGTTTGAAATTAGACCTGTCTCTAGAATGCCTGTTGAGCCTTGCCAGACCACAATGAGAATTTGTGGGTTTGCTTTGTAATGGTAAAAAAAGGACAGGATGCTTAAGAACACACAATGTAACATGATGGAACACTATGAGTACAGTATAGGACTAAGAGTTTGGCTTAGGTCTGACACAGCACCATTCATTCCAGCTAACACCTTTTTTAAACCTGAATCAACAACCAAAGTCAATAGTTTTACCTACATTAGAAAGCAACAGCTCAGACTTTATTCCATAAGATGACATTTGGGCATCAACATGGCTGTTTCAGGGCTCGAGTGAAGTCTGTATCACTACAAAGGGCTTCTGCCACCTATTGAAAGTATTATACTTGTTTATCAGAAAGCTTGTATCAGATTTGACTGTGAAAGATACACATTGGCCAATATTTGAACTTTAAAAGTTAAAATTGTAACTTATTTATGTAAATGTGTTTAATGACAACATTCATTGGTGTAGTATTTCTCATTCTTGTATGTGATGCCCCGTCTTGTCTAGCAGCGTGTTGTCTATTTCATTTAACCAAACATTTAGCCTGCGCTGCCCTTCATTACACGTTATTGTCTCTCTACGTCTTCTGTCTCTCTCAGGCACATGGGGGTGGCCATAGCATATATTGAAGGGAAAAGACTGGTGATAAAAAGGCTTGTGAAAATATGGTCACTGTTTCTAATCCCTTGGGTGAATCTGGGAATAAGGAGAACGAAGGAGCTTTCTTCCTTCATTTCACCAGTGAGCTGCTCTTGAGGGTGAAGTGCTTAATCCCTAACCGCTCCAAGTAGAAGCATTCAGAGCCAACAGTATAATACTGCAGTTGTACTTGGTAGCTCCCAGGTGTGAAAGTGTGTAACTGAGTGATTTGGAAGGAGTTGCTGAAAAGGAGCATATGAATTCAGCTCGTCTTCTCTGGACAAAAAGAAGGAGAAAAATAAAAAAAATGGGAAGACATACACTTTATAAGACTTATTTCTTTGCTGACGCACATTCACAGGCGTAAGTGTTCCTTCGTAGAGTCCGACTACAATGTCAACCAACCGCTCCAGTATTTCCTGGGGCTGGACTGCTTCAACTCACATCAAATACCATCTCATTATTCCATGACAATGATGCTGACATGCTTGGATTAGTAGGGAGAGATTAGTAGGGAGCTTCAGCATACCAACTCTCATAATTTCTCCCTAAATTATATCAACAAAAAGTCATGAGCTGTATTGGCACAAATGGCAGAAACAAAACCCAAATGTGATGTGAGAAAGGGAGCTAAGGTGGAAGTGAATTATGTGTGTGATTGTGTGTGATTTACTTATACTATGTGCTGCACAATAAATTGCCCCATTGGGGACAATAAACATGAACTTGTGTAGGAACAAAATATGAACAAAATGAGCCAATATTGATGTTCTTGGCTTATAATAGGGATACTGTTTCACCATACTCACTAAGGTCTTTTACACATGAAAATATGCCGTAATAAAACAATGGCAATTTAAAAACGCAATTGTACTAAGTGAGACAAATTGTGTAATTTAATACATTCTTAGACTGTCCTCCCCCAAATATGACCCCATGAGTTGCTTGTACAAGCAGCTTATTACGCAGAATATGTATGTTTATTTATGTTATAATGACGGTGGCCTCTAGTGGTCTTAGTAATTATGAGGGGAGCAAAGGAGGAATTAAAGTGACATAATATAAAGAGCAAGAATGTCCAAGTAGGGAGGAGGTCAAGGTGGATGGGTGGGACAAACAAACAGGACTTTCACCCAGGAGACTGCTATGTGTCCAGTGTGAAACCAAAAATCAACGTTAACTTATTTTAACTTACTCACGCAAGGTAACGTTACGTCACACAAGTTACTTTCCATAACTACGTCACATAGGTATGTCATTACATCACCCAGTTACATACTGTATGTGACATAGAACATACGTAACTTAACTTACAAGTTAACTTGAGTACAAAATGCCTCACAGTTCGGGTGGAGATCTCGGAGACAAGATTTAGCCGGCCCGTCAGTCGGTACACAGGCAGACACCGCAGTTCTACAAAGTCTTCAAACTGCTTGTCGCTGAAGAAAAATAGGGAGCAGATCTCTGGTCTCGCAGCTGTAATATACAGTAACTGCGGACATGCACATGCACAAGGGATAAACCCAATAGCGACAGCTCTTAAAATCAAAGCCTATACCAAATAGAACTTTATTTACGTTTCCAATGGTGGCGCCCTCTAGTGGTCATAGTGATAATAAGGGGAGCACAGCAGAAAGTAAGGTGACAAAGTATAAGAGTACCCCATTCCCACGCAAGGAGCTAGGTTGGGGTGGTGGATGGTTCAAACAAAAACAGGAATTTCACCCAGGAGATCGGGTTTAGTGTCCCGTTTGAAAATAACAAAACGGAACTATGTCACGTCCTGAGTCACATACGTGACCAGAATTGAAGTAGAATCTGATTTTAACCCAAACCACCTTTTCTTTGACCTAACCAAGTATTTTTATTGCCTCAACTTAACCAAACTGAGACTGATTCAAAACATTAACCACCTGTTTGAAACTGTGACCGATACTTTTAGGTATGAGGAAGGGTTGAGGGTCTCCTGCCACTGGTAGGAGCACTGATTTAGAAAAATGCTCATGTAAGTCATATAGGAACAATCAACCTATGTGGTCGTATGGGTTGGAGGACTTGTTGGTAATGTAACACAAAAATTAGTGATTTCCTTAAATAATATAATAAATAATAACAATAAATAATAATAATAATAAAAAATAAGCCCTCACAAATAGTGGAGCAATTGGCGCTAATTATACAATCAATGGTGAGATGCATTATTTTTTACAATAACCAAACCCTTTTTTATCATGGACACATACATTTGTGAGCATACACACACACACACACACTCACACACTCATTTCATCACTCTTTGGTTCTTCTCACCCTAACCAAAGCTCTCTGTCTTTACATCCTGGTCGCTCTAACCAAAATATTGACGTTCATTAGTCAGATGCATGTCAAAGGAAGCCAAAGGATTAGATTCAGATGGTGGATGGGAAGCCAGAGGGCTGCTAATGAAATCTGGACTGCGGAACCGAGGACTAAGGGATCTGAGGAATGGAAGTGTGGTGAGACACACATACACACACACACGCACACAATGCTCATTCAGGGGGATTCTCTCTCACACACGCACACGCACACGCGCACACACACACACACACACATGAAAGAATGTACACAAACACACATGCTTAAGGACACACTCTTCTATCTACACAAAAAGGATTGGTATATGCACATTCATGCAGCACACATTATGGTAGTTTCCCAGAGACATACAGATGTATTACCACGCACACACACACACATACACACACACACACACACACACACACACACACACACACACACACACAAACACACACACACACTCACACAGAGTGAGGCAGAAGACCGCAAGGCTCTGTGTTGAGGTTAGGCTTCGTTTCATCTCTGGCTGAGGCCTAAATCTCCTCAGACAGAGGCCTCGCTTTGACACATTTCCCCAGCAGCCAAGCTCTCACCCTGGCATGTGTAAAGCTCTGAAGTTGTGGTTAACTCTGGGCTTTCTCTGCATTTTACTTTTTTTTACTGCTCTTTTCTTCTTTAAGCGTTTCATCTGCGTGTCTCTGGTGTATCTCATTGTGTGTCTTTATGCATGTTTAAGGGTCTGCATGAGCTGTATGCATGCATCTGAATGTGTGTGTGTGTGTGTGTGTGTGTGTGTGTGTGTGTGTGTGTGCATCTCTTAATGCGAGCAAAGTATGTCTAACATTTCTCTTTCATTGTTCTTTTGTGTTCTCTTAGTCTCTCACTCGTCCCTTAACACACAGCAGGATATTGAACTGTGGTGCTGGCTTATAGAGCAGGCAAACTGATATTCATCTGGGATAAATATAGAAAACAGACACTTTGTTAGGCCCCAAACTATGAAAGTTTATAAGAACAAGAGGGCTTTGAAGCAGATGGGCTTTGATTTTGAAGGCTGATAGCACTGTGCTGTTGCATTTTGTTCATAGCTTAATAATGTGGGTTCTGTTGGGGTTTTTCGCATTTTGCAGAAAATCAGAGTGTAAGTGTATGCTGTTACAATTCAGATTCTGCTGTCACTTTGTGCACACAGTGTTTTTGGTCTTTTGGTCAGTCACTTGAGAACAATGTTACTCAGTTGAATGTCACACTTAAATCAGTCAATTGTTTTTATATTTGTCACATGGAATCATACACAAATATAATTTTAGTGAAATGTAATGTAAGGATAGAAGTAATTAATTTTATAACCTAACAATATCTACAGTATATAATTAATTCAGTATTAATACTAAAACCCAACTGCTGGCCTGCAGTTAACACTCTGGGTGTGCCACTCTAGCCAACTGGAGACACTTTTGAGATACCTCATTGTCAAACACTCATTCAGTCAAAAGTATTTATTCTGAAAACTGTTTACGGTGAGGTTTCTGATTTTTAGAAAAGACACTGTTGCTGTCAGAGGCTATCTCATAGTTGGACATCTCAAAATATCAACCCATAGCCAGATACTACTAAAGGTAAGTACTGTATGTGTCTTTTTCGTAATTTGAGTTAGTCCCACATTGCCAGACCTATCTTCACAGTGCTGTGGTGTAAAACTTGATTTATGGTTCTATGGAGGTTCCATGCAGAGCTTTCACCTTAGCCTATGTAAGTGGCCTGAAGTTTATTCTTGTGCGTCAATCACTTGCAGGGCTGGTGTGTGTGTGTGTTTGCGTGGGGAGCGTGTGGTAGAGAGCGTGACGACGATTAGCTTCGGAGCGAGTACCGACTAGAGTCATAATGAGAGAAACATCCCGTGTGCTTTCTGACCACGGTTGGAAATCTGTAGCAGGAAAAGTTAACCCTCTCCTTGATTTCATGTTGTTGGAAAACAAGGAAATGAGTAGGGAGAAATGCAACGCTACCAAAGCCACAGCCACGCGACGTGCATTGCCGCGATGTGTAGTTGCATTTTTCGGCATAGGGTCCGGCATAGGGTCCGGCCTAGGGTCTGTGTCTCCATGTACTTACGTACTTAGCCACAGTGTAGATTTAATGCAGAAGCATGAATCACGCTTAAGGTCTGGCTCCTCCACACACACATTCTGAAATAGGAGGGGGAAAAACGCTCTGGGTTGTTTGCATTTCTTTAAACCAATCACAATCGTCTTGAGCGGCGCTAAGCTCTGTACATAGTGACAGTGGCTCTGCAAAGTGGACTCACATTTGCAAAAAGAAAACGTCACATGAAATATTAAATTAGCTGGACACATGGTTAACAATGTATCTCTGTGTGTACTTTGTCCACAGCAACTTTGTTCCCACCAATCCGTCCCAAAACGTTCCAGATAGATAGTAAATGCCCTAAATATTGTTTTGTAAATCTTTACAATCATTCCCTAAAAGAACCAAGCACGCCTGCCTTGTTTCACGATCCAAATTTACTTCAAAGCCTGTCATTCTCAGCATGTAGCTTGGTAGTTTGAAGTTTGTTGTTTCCTAAGAGAACAGAGTTCAACACACAGAGAGTGGAAGGTGTGGGCCATTTATCAATTAATTATCCTGGAAATGTACTTCCGTTGATCCAGACAAAATTTGAGTAAACATACCCTTTATAAGTTGTCATATTTGTTTAATATCTATTTAATGCTTTTTGCAATTTTCCATTTGCACAAACTGTATAGAGAGTATGTACTACACTCAGTATTCATATTTGATCCATATTTTTTGTTCTCTTTATTGTAATTTGTAATTTAATGTGTAACTCTATGTTGTCTCATTTAATGCCTTGTTTTGGCCAGGTTGCAAATTAGAATTTGTTCGGCTTACCTGGTTAAATGAAGGTTAAAAAAAATAGTTGCCTTTTGTATGTGCACTCTGTGTATGATTGTATGAATGTCCATAATTCAACAAAACACCAGCTTCATACAGTACGCTAAGCATTGAAAAGACAGCAGTATTCACTTTCTTTATCAGATTAGTTATCAATGGCAGATAATGAGATGAAAATGAATTTTGCAGTGATTGCTTAAGTATCTAAAATATGCTAATGCAATCATCCTTATCCAATTACTTCATTTAGGAAATCAATGTACCCTTATTTATCCAACATTATGCCGCTAATGGCTATTGCATATGCATTGAGCATTTCATATTCCGAGATGATTCCCTCAGCTATTGTACACAGTATTTTACCATATGTCCTCTTACTGCGACTCAGAGTGTTGACACTGTGGTAGGCCAATATTTACCAAGCCCTTTTCCTTCTCTGTGTGTCTGGATATGTTTTTCTCCAATTCTAATTGGAATTTTAATTGCAATGAGGATTAAGGCTGAGTGTTATGGATAATTGAAGCTGACAAACAGAGCACGCAGCAAGTGACACACAGTAGTATAATTGTGTTCCCTGTTTTGCTTCAACTTCAATGGGCCTCCTTTATGGAGACATATTCAGCATTTAGGGCTAATAAAAGGTTTCAATCTTTGGTGGTTTAGTGGCAGTAGGTATGGAGATTGTGGAGAGGCTCCTCGTTAGATTGTTTCAACATGAGACTGTATTTTGAGTTTCCTCCTGAAAGAGAAATAATTAGAAGTGGTAATGTGGAGAAATGTAATAACAAAATCAATGAAACAGGGTCACAAGTTCAATGACTATGCTAACATGCACACAATATTCAATTTCTTGCCCTTATTCTGAAAAAGACAATATTCCGACAAAGCTGTTACATGGCAAATTAAATTGAATATTGCACTAATATTACCGTTTCCATGCAGCCGTGCACAATAGGATTTATTTCAAAGTTTTCCACCGGTGGAGGACTTGTTGGACCGTGCAAACAAAGCTTCTCGCTTTCATTCTTTAAACCAGCTTCAGCTTCTTTGCGCATATCCACAAACCTGTTGATATCCAAGTCTGTATCCAAATAGTGTTTAAAAGTAGGAGTGTGGCATTCATCTCTACCACAGCCCTGCAAACTGTTGGCTGGTTGCTTTGTGACCCGTATCAAATCAAATATTGTCATATTTGGAATAATAGTGGGATATTGGTGTGCACGTAAAGATACTCAATGTTAAAGATGGTTTAGTTTCCAGCGTTCACAGTCAGGCTTTCTAACTGTAAGACATCTATCTGAGACTCAGAGAATAAGCACATCACAAAACATTCTGTAGCCAACCGGGATCCGATTTAAAAAATTGTGTCATATCATCTCTTCTTCTGTGGTTGTCATATGGCAGGACAGGTGGTCAGGATGACCATGAGTGAGCTTTTGATTTTGGTGCATTATATTGATTTTCTGACTAATAAAAAGGACTCAGTGAAGAACAAAACAACAGAGCGGCTATTTAAAATTATGCAGCTGACGAAACAGTATTTAATTACATATTGTCATCGCAAACGTATCTTTAAGTGTATTTGATGGCATTGCAGAAGAGTCACTGTAGCCTGGAAAGCCCATTTTAAAAATAACCGAAATGCAGTCTCATGGTCAGACTGTGACACAACTTGCCATTATTTAAAGCTTGATATGTAACACCAATTAGGTGAATCACCTGACATCATTCTATCAATAATAATAATGGACCCAGGGAAGAATAGTCGTTACTACGGTAACAACTAATGGGGATCCGAAATGTGATTTATCTCTCAGGTTTGATGCTCCACTGAAAAGAAAAAAGGATGATCACCTGTCTGCCTTCTCTTTGATTGGCAGTAATCATCTTAGTCATTAAAAGGAAAAATCTGTCAGAAATATTACTCAGTTTGAGGTGCAATTTAACACAGTTTCAGCGGTTGTGTCACTCAAATCAAGTTTGCAAAAGACGTCTGTACTTAAGTCAAAGCTATCTGCCCTGTTGGAGCCTTCCCTAATTGAGCCGACACTCAGTTGGGTGCCTGATGCGCTTCCAAAGTGCAAGGCAGTGCAATATAAAATGATTTGATTCATGTCTCATATGAGGTTTTCACCTAACTGATAAGCCAACAACAAAGCTGAATTGCCGGCAGACTTTGAAACTCTGTGTTGTGATGATTGCGACCGGTGCTGTCACAGGAGAGACAACTTGATTGCATGTAAATCCTCTTGGTAAAGGAACCAACTGATGACATGTAGGTTGAAAGCTAATCATGTCGGTTTCAAAGTGTACCGGGTGAAAGCAATCAAATTGCATCCTTAATCTGGTTAGTTTTTAACAGACTGATTAGGCTGGTGTCACATTAGAAACATCACTGTATGTGGCCACAAGAAGAAACATGTCCGCACTCATCACGGCAAAATGACAAGCATCCGCAGGAGATGAATATTAAGAGAACCACAACTAGAAAACATCATCGCCTTATCATCACCAAATAAATACACGACTGGGGCGACCTCGAGCTCACCTGGTGGAGCGCACCCCATGTAGGCCCCGTTCTTGCCATCTGAGGACCTTTGCTGTTGTCATCCCCACTCTCCCTCGCCCCTTTCCTGTCTCTCTTCAGCTGATCTAAAGAAATAAAAAAAAGACCTTTTTATTTTGTTTGTGGATCTATTTTTTTTTATTATTTAAATGAATAAGCAAAAGTGCAAAACATTGGTCTAGACAACAATATACAGAAAATATTGTCATCTAGACCAATGTCATATCGAAGAAGGCACAGTGCACCTTTTCCACAATCCTTGTGCTATCCTTATGTTTTCACACCAAAACAAAGAGGAAATACGGTGAGGAGGGAGACACAACAAAAACACAACAGCAAAAACATACAAACAAAAGACATAGAAACAGAGACAGACAAACAAGAGGCATTGACAGGAGACAACAAAAGGGACCAAACAAACGCACAGATAGAAGCGAGAAGGCTATAGCACAAGTCTACGGCATGGATTTCAAGGATTCAGCATTGCTGCAGTGGCTGTGGTAATTATGATGGAGAAAAGTAGGATTTAAGGTGACGAAGTATAAGACTGCCAAAACTCCATGTGAGGATGGAGGATGTTGGGGAATTGGTTCAAACTCAGGACTTTCATCCAGGAGACTGGGGGTATGAGTCCTGTTTGAAGTCCTGTGCTTTTTAACCCAAAACCTCAATCCTTTTATGAAACTTAACTAAGGAGTTGCGGTGCCTAAACATAACCAACAGTTCTTGTGCCTAAACCTTACTAAACTGCAACCGTTTGACAATGTGAATGTGTGTAAAACCTCAAAATGCTCTTGTGGGTCGTAGTTCCTACCAACAATAGGGACGCTAATTTATGAAACGCTTCCGTAGGTCGTATTAGAGGGTAGTGAATTACCAATATATTTGTATGGTATGGAAGACTTTGTGAAAATGACTTAGGTCTTGAGAGTTGGGATATTTTTGAATGTGAGGACCTTGATTGAGACCATGTTAGAATTAGGTTTTGCTGGGAAGGTAACAGTTAGCCTAGCAGTTTAATGAAGTACAACAACTATGTACCAGATTTGGGATTAGTGTGACGGTAATACTACCGTAATATAATATTAATATTAATTAATAAAGATAGAAACCTTATACCTCACACACAGACACAGAAAAGAAGGTCCCGAGAAGGTTAACAATATATTTTAGGATGAAGGTCTGCTTTTAGAGTTATTAAGATAAGAATCAGGTTTAGGTCAAGTTTTGGATAAGGGGGTTAGACATGTAGTCTCTACAATGCTACAGAATGGTCTGGCTGTAATAGTTAACTATACTATACATAGTTTCTGCTATAGGGGGAAAAAATGTCTCCTTTGTTTGCATTTCTTTCAACCAATCACAATCTTCTTGGGCACATAGACTTTAAAAATAATGGACATAGCATCAGTGTTGTCACCAATTGGTACACCAACTGCCGTTTTCAAGCCTTGAGTTGCCAATTTGGCTGTCACCATCTTGTTTTTTTCCTTGGTCTTGAGCTGCCTTTTTAAGAATGTCCACAGTGTCCACAGAGCATAAGGCACTAAGTTCCAAGATTTAGATGCCAAAATCTCAAACGCACAGTCAGTCTGCTTTAGTTTTAAGCCTGAAGCGACAACTGCCCCGATCCCAGGAATCTTGAATTAGATTATAAATTTGATGGGAAGCCAAGATTGTCATATATTTTGTTTGTAAGGTGTTCCTGTTATTTTTGTCCCACTTTTTGTCCCTGCCAGCCAAGTTGTTTTTCTTCTCTTTTCCCTGTAGCGACAATGATCCCTTATCCTGTCAGCTATCTACCATAAGAATATGGCAGCACATAACAGCATTTAGGAGGCCAGATTAGTCTCTGACGCCTTTTACATTTCATGTTTTGGCAATATTCTTATCAGAACAGATATGAAATGTTTCTACTACCTTTGTCAGCAGGGAGACGTCGCAAGACCAGCAGAGAGCGAAGAAGAAGCAAGAGTAGAAGAAAATGAGAGTGAAAGAGAAAGGGAGGAAAAGAATAAAAAAATAAGGGAGGAGGGGAAATGAAGACTGCAACAAAGAAGAAAGATAGCAACGGGACCGGACAAGAAGACTGAACTACAAAGTATTACCAGTGATAGTCAAGGAATCCTATGGTTGGTTGCTGTTGTTTTGTGAATATGTGGTGAGGTATTGACAAGTAATCAACTACTCAATACATATTAATATTAAAGTTACATTGGCTGCATAAGGAATTACTCAACAGCAGAAGCACAGTAATAAGTTACATTCAATTCCATTACTCCATCACAAGTTAATTCCAACATATTAAAACTCCCATGTGTGACATATTTAAAGGTGTCCCCAGAATGAGTACTACAGTACTCAGCGTGTGAAAGCAGTTGTATAATGTTTTTAGAATTTTTTTAATAATATGACAAAATAACTCTGATGTTGTCCCAAATCAGGAGCTTGACATTTTAAAGTCTGAGTTAGAAATGGGTTGTGATACAACTTGTAGAGAGACAGCAAAAAAGTAATGGAGGATTACTTTGATTAGTACGTGTAATGTAATTACTGGATTACATGAATTAAAAAAAGTAATTACTTTGCTTTAAAAACCTTACTCAGAAATGTGTTACTGCCAAACACTGACTGTGAACAGCTAACTGCTGTAAATAGAAAAACTAGGTCCAATTACATTTACCCAATTGGGATAATGAATAGAGCTGTTTGACTCACAAGGATCCCAGACATTTAATTTGGCACATTTGTTTTCTGAAAGGAAAATAAATAAAAATCACTATTATATAATCACAAACAATCCAACAGGCAAACATACCCTGGACGGTGAACAGTGATATTTTGTGTTTGTTTTATCAGAGCAAATAAATATATGGCTTTAACGCTGATGGAGGCTTGGGGGCTGGATGCTGTTTGTGATTCTGGGAATAAAGTACCGCGGGACCCGTTGTTGCTTTCTATCTGCAGTCACCCAATGAGAAGGAATCTATGTCCCTGACCTCAGCTAACACCCCTAGACATGCTGATAGACACTGCATATTTATCATACACTCTGTCTCTCTCTCTCTCACACACACACACACACACACACACACACAGTCTCCCTACATCTCTCCTAACAAAATCCAAATACATATCTGCGCTCAATCTCACCCTCAACACATGAACACATATGCTCTCTCACCCTAACACAAACACATACACGTACACCAGAGGAAAAATGAATATTTAGCTAAAGATGATGCAAGTGTGTTGAAATGTTCAAGGACTGCAACAAAAGATGGACATTTGTTTTGTTTTTGAGGGGGAGTGGATGTTCCTAGATGCCTTCTTTTGTCCAAATGTTGATTGTTTGGACTTCATATTTGCTTAGTTGTAACTCTACATTTGTCATTGTGAGCAAGAACTCAAGACAACTGTTTTCCATGTTCAAGGCAAGGACCCCTTAACTGAAAAAGATGGAGCAGGGACCATCCTACTACATACATTGCATAAAATTAAGTTGCAAATTAAACTGTGCCTACAATTACATGTAGGGCGTCTGAAAGCGTTTATATATTTTCTTTCCATTTAAATCATGTTTTTTTTTATTTTAAAACATACATGTGTCCGGTTTTCCTTTTTTGGGCAAGAAAACAGATTAGCGCCGCCTGCTGTTATGGAGATGTATTACGTCTCGCGCACCTTTGTGAAGGTTTCTCACTGAGAGAACTTGGATAGGAAAGGATTTATTTCTTAGAGTGCAGTTGAGGTAGATGGGGCATCTTATCAGTATGTTTCCCTGGCCGCCTCCCTTTGGATGACTGATAATCTTACCCCATTACTACTAGATGTGTCAATAAGCAACAGTCTGCTGAGTTTGTCATTTCAACTTAGTAAAGTATGTTTGTTACTTATTGATATGCATTGTACCTGTCTGAATAGGAGTCTGTATATAATTGCTTTATATGCAGGCCTTCAGCTGTGGAACCAACTGCCACCAGACATCAGAAATGCCCCTTCAATTACAATATTCAAAACCAGGCTCATAATTCACCTACATTGGCCTTCCCTGTGTTTTAATTGTCTTACCCTGTTATGTCTGTAATTAAGAGTTTGTCTCTTGATGTCATGTAGCTTAAAACACTGATCTGTAAGTATATTTATTTTATTTTATTTTTAATCTTCTCTGGCTAATGTGCTATGTACAGCTGTGTTTAAATGTGCTATAAAAATAAACTTTACTTACTTACTTACTTACTTATTTATGTTTATGTGCTGACTGTAATAAAACATTTTATTTTATTGCATTTCTTTAGGTTGCCATGTTAAAACTGGCCTGGGACAACAAATGAAAATTAGCCTGTTGAGCTAACTCTGGCTCATTTTCAGTTACTTAACTGTTGATTTATGAGCACTGTCCCTGTCAAATAAACACATACGGTACATGGAATGAAATGAAAAGTTATATGTCACAACCACTCCCAATGGTCTAAAATGTTTAAAGATATTCCTAATGTCAGTATTTTCCATATTCAGTGTTTAAAAAATTGGAAATAAAATGCAGTACCTTGACTCCTTCACTCTGCTACATTTCATATGTAGTGTGGAATTAGTACTTTCACATATGTAAAGGACCTGAACACTTCTTCCACCACTGCTCAAGTGCATGTGTTCTTTATGAGGCAATGCAGTGAAAAGTAGCCAGCTTCCGTGTCCTGTAAAGCTCATCCAGACTATAGCACAAACTCCAAACTTCAAACTTTCCCATCCATAGGGATACCCCCCACCAGGAATACCCTGGATTCTAGTCTTTCTTCACTGCATACATACACAGTGTGGTAAGATTTCAGTCGCCATAATCAATACCATGTTTACACAGACTTTTCTGTGCAGGTCAATAGTCCTATATTGTCCAGTGCGTCTCCCTACAAGGAGACAGGTTAATTAAGCGATAGTGTGGCGAGACTTCCTTCTTTGTTGAGTTAAAAGAGCTTTGTCCCCAGGTCAATTATTGCGTTTGAGCTTCCAGCGCTACCTTTCACTGCCTCTCCGTGGGAATTGTTGGGGGTTCTTGTGGCTTTTTAAAACAGCTGTAGATTTATAAGTATGAAACAGACAGATGCCATATTTTGACATTTATGCCTGTGAAAATGAAGACATTATTAAAACAGTGTAATATAGAGTGCCTGATTTTATTGTGCTGAGCAATGTGTAACCATCAATTTTGATGTTATGTTTTCAAAGTAGTAATATCATTGTACCTTTCTGTTCATGCAAGTAGTCATTTTTGCCAAATTAAGATGTCCCTCCACTTCAACAATTACCCTAGATAAGCCTATTTTTAGATGATAATGTCCATGTGTTTTAACACATATCCACAACGCTTTCATTAAGGTGATTGTATTCTATGAGATACAAGCCCAAGGCAGAGTTTGGGATCTGCTAAGAATGAAAACCTTACAGAGAACAATGGAATCAGTTCTGCTCAAACATTCATTTTACTCTCTTATCTCCAAGTAGGATTAGCGCATGGTGGAGAATAAACTCATGACCTGTAATTCACCTTATTGAATTTTTAAAGGTCCTTAAAGGTTTCTTCACAATAGCCCTGGGGACTTTGTTCAGCAGTCTTTGTGAATGTGAATTATCCATTTAATTTTAGTATTTATTAAGATGACATTAAGGGAATAAGGGCAAGATGAGCATTCTGAAATTCAGCTTTCATAATCCTGAGAAGGCGTTGATTATTCACAGGAGAAGTGTACACTTCAGGGACTACATTTACATGCACATAAACTTAAGTTTTTTTTTTGTCCTTATTGCAAAAAAGACAATATTCCAACTAAGCTGTTTACATGGCTAATGAAAGTGAATTTTACATTAATTTTCCCGTTTACAAAGCTGTGCAAAATACGATTTTATTCAAAGTTTACCAGCGGCGGCGGAGTTGTTGGACCGTGCAACCTTCAACCAGCTTCTTGAAAAGGTTGACATATATATGTGTGCATATCCAAAAACCTGTCGATATCCAAGTCTTTGATGTTTAAAAGTAGCTGTATTTCTCCTTCGTAATTGGGTCTGCAGCCTTGCAAACTGTTGGCTGGTTGGTTTGTGAACAACAACCATAGCGACGCACAGAGCTGACCATAAGCTGTAAACAGGGCCTAAACTGTGGTAAAAACCCTGATTGAGACACATATCCCAAATACGCTGTATACATGTCCAAAGAATGCCTCTAAAATCCAAATAATATCAGAATATCCCACGTCTTAATCGGAAAATGCTATACTCGGAAAAAGGCCTAATTCGGAATTTACAACTGGAATATCCTGTTAACCTGACCTGTTGGCTATCAAATTCGGAATATTGTCATATTTGAATAGTAGTGGAATATTAGTGTGCGAGTAAACATAACCTACTCATTGTAGCTAAGAAAAAACACATTGTAAACAACGTGTTTTTTCTGCGAAAGGGATTGTAATTTAAGAGATTTAAATGTTGGGAGCTGACTGCCACTTTGATAACTCTGTCAGCGGTGTTTATCAGTGCAGAGCAGACCGTTCATAATCCCCTAACCTGACCTGAGAGATTTCCTGTTTAAACTATTTTGGTATGTGGATGTTGCCATAGCAATGGTGATGCTATAGCAATGGTGAAGAGGCACCACTCTTAAACTGTTTTTTATAAGTGAAGTGTCCATTGACAGGGCAATGAAGGTCATGCCAGATGGAATCCCCCAAGTCCCATCCATTATGAGGATACACCAGGTGGTCCGTACCTCTCCTGGGCAGATGGTACCTGGATGTGAGTTGCATGTGCAACTGTGCTGTAAAACCAAGGCCGTCAGCTTTGCCACACCAATCTCACCACCAACAACAGAAGAAATTGAATGGGGATAGAAATGTGGTGTGTAATTAAATATGACGGAGACCTCTACCCAGGCATCATTACTGCTGTATGAGCCAATTTGTCTGGAAATCCAACTAAGATGGAAACTCATGGAAATAAATGGAATAAAAGGTTTGAACTGCAAATATAACTTGGACTTTCATTTATCAAAAAATTAAAAAGTGTGTCAATTACTCTACATGCATTATATGCAGTATGTATTTGCTGTGTCTCCCTACAAAAGCCACAGTCCAAGAAAGGTACTTTCCCAGCCTCAATTACTCAAATATCACAAGTATAAATGGTTTGTCCTTAGGGTTGAATAAATAAGAAATAAGGATGACAAACACAACCCTAAAGTATTAATTTAGCAATCAGTAGAGAGGGTTACCAGAACATAACATTCCTCATTGACTTTACTAGATCTAATCAAGAATAGGAATGCCAAATGGTGCCTTACTTTGGCCCAATGTACCATGTGAAACATACCACACGTTTGAGTGTCTTGGGGAATGATGCAGTCATTACCCTTATATCAATGAGCTGCAACAGCTCAACAACCTGCAGGATTCTTAAGGGCTTTCACAGGCTAAATTAGGAAAGCAGTTGACTCAATCAGGTTCCTGAGTACTACCATCACAAATACCCTCAAAGCAAAAGAGAATATCTACAGAATGATCAATAATGCCTATAGGCGGGTGTTCTTCTTGGAGATACCAAGGACGGTCAATATTTCGCAGCAAATCATGGGTTATTCTCATAGATCAATGGTGGAAAATAAATTGCTCACCCATCGGAGATGTTGCCTTCTCCCCAACACGGTCTTAAAGTGGATGAAAAAACGGATCCATTAGTCATTTACCATGCGATTAAACCACCACTTCCTAATTTCAGAGGCAAATATTGTGCCATCAACAAGTCTCGAACTGTAGTTGGACAGCTTTATTTAGCCAATAATAGCTGGCATGAACCAACTTTGAAAGGTTTTGGGGGATTCTCTGCACACACTCCTCAACACTGCCATTAGCTCACATTCCCATGTATACAAAATAAAGAAAGAGCTGGGTCAACTGGCAGTAATAGCTCAATGTCTTTAAGACCAATTCACTTGATACCTGAAAAGCTTGTCTCAACCGCCACTGCCACAATTGACCGTATGCTGATGCTTAATTTTAGTGTCCTTATGCAGTTCATCAAACCATTTTTCACATTAACCCAATGTCTTTAAAACTGTATTTTAGAGATCTCAAATCCAAATAAAATTGGACTAAAATTATCCTAATTATGTCCTTCATCTTCTCATTTTATACAAATGCAATACAAGCTATATAAAGTATTTAATGTATATATAGGTTGGGTCTTGAGAATGAATACTGGTTATTGCATTCATACTATACAGTGAGCAATGATGACAGCGAGTATAATGGTTTATTGTGTGCTGTTTATTAAGAAGAGTGGACTTTGAATCTTTTACCCAATGTGGGACTTCAAACTACACATTCAGCGGTTCAAGCGACCAATGATTCTTCAATTGGGTGTTCTAACCTAGTGCAAGGGAGTTCCTGATCCTGACTGCAGTAGGCAAGTGTATGCAGCTCAGCCTTGATGTCTTCACTTTCCACCATGAAATTTCAGTCTTAAACTACTGAGTTTTTATCCACACAGTCCCTAGGGAAATGTACCACTCGTTTTTGTGCACAGTACATTTTATTTGCATTTTCAAACACACAAACACAGGCTGCCATTACTATGGTGCTAATGATGGTGTATTACTAAAACATTTATTTTTGCTGGCAGGTCAGGGTTAGCTACAGAGCAGCCACCTCTGGAATTGTTAGGGAGATACATACAGTAAAAATAAAAATAAATAAATGAAAAAGCAGTTTCAGTGGCAGACTCCCTAGCATTATGTATCCTTATGGTCTCACTTATCTCAACTTAAACCAAATTATTGTGTAAATGTGTATTCACAAGAGGAAGGTAACTACATTTAACCTGCTTTAAAGTCCTAAAATATGGCACATAGGTGCCTGCCTGGTATTTATAGGTGGTTCTGTAGAGATCTGACCTACTTGTTGTCAATGGACCCTGACAGTGGCAACTTTTATTTGATGCTTTCTATCAGTCGCTGAATTGCAGTGCTGAGCTACAGATACTTTAAATTGAGTTAAGGTGTTTGTCTGTCAGGTGGGACTTATGATAACTGTTGATATTAAACTTAGAAAGCAAAAATGAGTCAATTCACTTTGGCTTGGCCTGGAGGCAGAGCTGCAGTTTCATGTCTGGGATCAAAGGAGCAAAACTCTCATCTTGGTGTGCTGCTGCGCTATATTTACTGTCACTCACTTCTTTATGACATGAGTCAGGGTTGCTGTCACACAGCAACTGTACATCATAATTTACAAAACTGCCGCATATTTGCATCTGTATACAAATTTAAGTTTTCCCTGATTCACACTCTGGATACTGTAGTGACCACACTTGTCACCGTTTACAAAGGAAACAAAATGTATCCAATACGCTACTTCAACTGGAAGAAGACTGTCTTCAATGCGGGTGTATGAGCCATAGGGTAGGCTTATTGTTGTTAACGTTATTTATAATACAGATATTGTAAAATATAGGCTATACTAGGATAGGTGGACTATTTATATATTTTAAATTAATGTTGCCATTTGAAATGCTTGAATGTAGCCTACTCAATTAAATATAATGTTAATGAAATGTCAAAAGAGAGTCGGGCCATAATGGTTCTTTAGATTGTATTATTTTTTCCACTCAGTCAGGTTATTAATTTGACAGGAAGTGTTATAGTGTTAGCATACTCTGCTGCACCTAAACCAAGTTAGCTCAACGTTACAAACATTGAAACCAAACAACGCACAGAAGAACTATGCCGAAGCATTATCGGGGTGCTGGAAGTGAGGAAAAACCAAAAAGCCAAGTTCAGAGACAGACATCACTCATGTCCAGACCTTCTATGGTTTCTCTATCACAGTGGTCCTGACGTTAGGCTAACTAATGTCACGGCTAAACCAGTTCACCTATTTCTTTTGCTGCACTGCCCGAATTGTTAATACTATAACGTCACAGAAGTTAAAACAATCTAATGTGTTAGCATAGTGCTTAGTACAGTAACTGGTGTCAAATATAGCATGAAGGCATACGCTGCGTTTTCCCCCTGCAAGTAAAAGTAAGGGTCAATTAAGTGGACTCAGCCTCGCTGTTCCTCATTTCAAAACATTTTAACGGAGCATAGTCATGCTTCTCACAGTCAGGCCACGGTATTGCAACTGTCCTTCGCTAGGAGGGACTGGAATATTATCCTGAGACCGCCAACTTTGGTTATATAAATGGTGAGTAACACTTAAAAACAGCCTTTTCTTGTTGCAATGTTGTGCCATTATATATGTATCTGTCATAGTATATGATGCCATGGGGAAACCTGAGGCCCGAGATTGTCAGCTTTGTTGTGACGCAGTCTTGTTTGAGACAATGACAGCGCATGACCACCTTTCAGCTTCTTAATGCCAATCTCCTTGTTGACCCTTAAAATGGCTAATGTGTAAAATGGCAGTCTAGCAGATATCTTTTTGTTGTTGTAAAGCTGTTTTGTACAAGTCTGTCTTAGTTATTTCAGTGTTGTAGACTATCTCTTTTGCACTCTTTAATCCAATAAATTTGTGTAGAATGACTCAATATTCACATATGGACCGAATCAAAATGAATGCTATGGTGATACAATACTTCCCATATTATAAATGTTAAAGGGTGACAGACTCTACTGATTATTGCAAAAATCAATATTGTGCCAACATCATATGCTTGTTTAAAGCCTATGATGAAAGTAAGCTATAGTATACAACTAATGTTACCTGAAATTAAATAAAGAAACACAGATGCTATCATTAGTAGTAATCATATGGTATGTTTAATGGAGCGTGAAGCTCATCATGCCATTCTGGAGATTCATTTGTAGAGTTCTTAATAATAAAGAAAATAGTAATAGCATTTTTATGGTTATAAAAGTCAAACACCTCATTTACTACAGATTGTTATTGTATATAGCTTTTATTTTTCTGTGATGGGTTTGAATCTGACAAATGGCCGTTTGCTGTGTGTCTTACCGTCTATCTAATTCAATTCAATTTTATTTATAGTATCAATTCATAACAAGAGTTATCTCAAGACACTTTACAAGGACCCAACAGTTCTAGTAGTTTCCTCCAGAGCAAGCAACAGTGCGACAGTGGCGAGGAAAAACTCCCCTTTGGGAAGAAACCTCGGACAGACCCAGGCTCTTGGTAGGCGGTGTCTGACGACCGGTTGGGGATAGAATGAAGAGTGGCAATAACAGTCCCAAAAAAAAATATAAATAAAAATAATAGTAGTTTGTAGTAGTTCTTTGTAGTAGTTCATGGCATAGCAGGGCACTGTGCAGCATTACAAGGCACAGCAGGACGTAGCTGGGCACCGCAGATCGTGGCAAGGAAGGGAGCGTGTAGCGGGACCATGGCGACAGCTGCAACCATGATTTTGGAGCCTCCCTGATCCGAGGAAACATGCTGGGGGAAAAAGAACAAAAGGACTCCGGGGAATGACTCCCTCCTTTCCTGTCTAACTATGGTATCTAAAATATTTTTTTTAAAAAGTCAACAAATACTGTCAATAACAATATGGACTAGGAAAATTACAAGTACAGGAAGTATTGAAGTCAGTGTATAAACTGTGATCTGAGTTTCACAACAGACAGGGAAATAACTATTCACCTTCTGTTCCAAAAAATTTACCTTTAGTTTTATTTTGTTTAAAACCATTATAATTATCAGACTGCTCATATGTCTTGCCCCATTTGACTTATTTTTAGTTGCCGCATTCGTACATCTCAGCAATTGACTTTGTAAGACATGTTATTACCGGTATTACCGATAGTAATAATGGCAGAAACTACAAAAAGAAGACTATTTCCCTTCTTAAATATGTCTAGGAAGACAAACCAGGTAGTGTAGTGGTAAAAAAGTGGAGAGCTGCAGTTAACCATGCAGCTCACATAGCCAGTTCAAATTAAAACACTGAGTCAAATAGCTTTGTATGGGTTGTGGCACATGCACGCCTCAGGCCTGGATGTGTCGACATTAGGAAGTGCTGTGTTAAACTTGTGTTGCATTTGGAGTTTGTGATCACAGAAAAGAATGCCCTCTTGGGTATTATTGTGATAATAAATTACTTTCTGTAGCAATTCATTTCATTTCAAGGTTCTCAAGAGTGGCAATATGGTGTTGAAAGTTCCTGAACATCAAATGACAAATGTATCAGGAGCTGATCAACTATCTATTGCACATGCAGTCTGAATGCTGTACTGGCTCCATTTGTTAGAAAGAATAATGTTGCATCTGTGGTGTTTTGTAGCCTTGGCAAGCTGTGTCTCTCAAGAATATACTCTCTAGAGACAATCCATCATCTTCTCAATTCACACTCATGCCATGTTGTGCATTCACTTTCAATATTTGAGGGTCGCATGGCTTTTTGAAAATGTATTTCGTAGCCGCTAACACAATATTTCACTTGAAACACTTCATCTGTGGCGATTTCCCCACTGTTGTAAATGTGGTAATGCAGTTGTATCAGCCTTGCAGCAGAAGGTCAACTTTAAAAGGTTTTCATTCCTGAAAAGGTCAGCGCTTCCAGGTGTGAAGCATTGCCACAGCAGAAAGGGGGGGGGTAAAAGTCCAAAACATTTAAAACATTTCATTGGATGAATTGTCTAATTGTCTGAGACTTATTTATTTATTTGTTGTTGTATTCAATGCTCTTTACTTTTGGTAAAACTGTGTCTGAACACAGTGTTTGTTTGCATATCCTCCCTTGCGTAGTGTGAACTCCAATGATTGCCATATTGTGTGTGTGTGTGTGTGTGTGTGTGAACATATTACGTGTGTGGGCTGTTCCCTCCACTACCCTCAGCGGTGGCTAGGGGGTGCACTGTGGACATGGTGTGTGTATGGACAAGAGCGAGAGAAGGGGAGAGAGAGAGAGAGTGTGTGTGTGTGTGTGTGTGTGTGTGTGTGTGTCTCACAGTAATGTATTCCTGCCTGTGGCTGGGCTGGTCACATGGGGAGAGCAGCCTGTTTAAAACAGCCTCAGCTCGCTCACTCAGAGCAGTGCGAGACACAGAGACAGACACACACGTTCTCTCTCTCCCCTTCTCTCCCTCTTTCACGCACACACGTAGGCACACACACATGCGTGCAGACGGCAACTTTCCTCTATCGGACTGACACTACACACACGCCGGGATAAGACACACTCCCCTTGCGACAGTGCAGAAGAGGATAAGGAGCGACAGATCAGAAGAAAGAAAAAAGAAATACAGAAAAAGAAGAGGTTCCCAGTGAGTAGCAAATTGATTTAAAAAAAATATATATATTTTTCTAATTTAGATTTTTGGACTTTGCTCTTCTTCAGCGCTGTCTGACCGGGACCTGACAGGCACTGAATGAGGGAGCGAGAGTTGGATGGAAGGAACTGTGATAGAGGGGGTGCAAAGGTGACAGAAGAGAGCGGAGATGTGGTGCTAGTGCATCATCAGGATACCTCTCCATCAATCTGTCCCTCTGTCTATGAGACCTAATGCTGTTAATTAGCGGCGTGCGCTTGGAATGACAGGAATGCCATTGCTCAGAGCTAGTGGGGTTTGCTTCGGACTCTTGTGCTTTCCTGGTGTGTGTGTGTGTGTGTGTGTGTGTGTGTGTGCACGTGTCTTCTCTGTCTTTTTGTGTTTTGTATGCCAGTTGCATTGTGGTGGTCAGCTGTCCTGATGTAGAGCAGATTCCCCTTTGAGACACACGGTGCTCTGGCTGTGATTAATAGAAACTCATTGATATGCAGATGGAAGAGGATTGAAAACAGCACTCTGTTCCAGTGATATGAGTGATGTGTAAACGGGCAGTCAGGTTGCCTCTCCTCCTCCTCCTCCTCCTCCTCCTCTTCTCTTCTGTCCAACTGTCTCTGTATCTGTCCCTGTCGGTCCTACTGAATCGCTGTCTCTGGCTCTTTCATCCTCCCCTTCTCACTTCCCTCGCTGCTCCTTCTTGTTCGCCACTGATCTCGGTCTCTCCCACTTCTCGCTGTCCTTTCCGGTTCTCCTGTCTTTTCATGAACTTTTCTCCGTGTCTTCAGCACCCTCCATTTCTCCTAATGTCTCCCCCTCTATTTCTCTACGTCTCCTGAGCTCCAAATGCTCTCACCCACCCCCCCACGCTGGTACATGCTGGTATCCATAGTAGATTCCTCAGTTGCATAGAAAGAGAGAGCGGATCGCAGAGTTGTAAGGTTGCAAGGAGGGGAGGGAGAGGGAGAAGAAAGAGAGAGGAATGAAGGAGAAAGTGGAAGGAGGGGAGGGTGGGGTGGGGTCATTGAAAAGGCTGACACTGGCTTCGACAATTAGCCCGGGGAGTCCGTCCTGGGGTGCTATTCTGAGAGGGGCTTTGGCCCCGGGGCCCTGGGCTCTGGGTCACGGGATGCCTTGACCCCTCCAGTCGACAGCTAGGCATGGGAGCCATTATCACGGCCTGATTGATTAGCACTGAGCGGAAATCCCTTTTCTCTTCACTCCTTGGGAGAAAAAGACGGGAGCTTTTTGTCCTTTTGCTGCTGCTGGTTTAGTATCTGCCTGCCTGAGTGTAGAAAGATCTGCCTCTTTTTTTTTTTTTTTTTACTGTTGTCAGTTATGGAGGTCTGGTCTCTATATATCTTTCTCTTGTGTTTCTCTGTCTCACGTTTCTTACCCTAGACAGCATGGGTGTGTGTGTGTGTGTTGTAGTTGGTACTATATGTATTGAATTCCAAGACCGCCAAGTTGCTCTCTGAGAAAGATGCTGCTAAGATTTGTTGGGGGACTTTCTGATATTCCGACGTCTGAGCTGATTAGGTTTTTATTGCATTAGTTCTTTTACTGTCATCATTCTCCGAGCTTGTGTGAGTTACGCACCTGCAGAGATTGTTGGTGATGCATTTGAGAGGCTACCTGAAGGTTGTGAAGGGGGAAAAAAGCAGTGAAGGCAATGGAGAAAAAACTAAGTGATAAAACAAAAATGATGTGAAGGAAAATGTAATAAAAGACAAGAGTGGTGGGGGGACATATACTGTGGGACAGCTTGGGAAATTGAACTCCTCTCTTCAGTCTGTGTGTTTCCCTTTTTATTTTTGTCTCCATCTCCTCATTTCTCTGTTTCAATCTTCCCGGTCCCATCTCTTGCTAACTCTTTCTACTTTTGATCCCCCCCCCCCTTCCCTCCTCAGACTGGGAGTTTAGCGGGGTGTTTAGCCCAGCTCTCGGCTGATCAAAGCAGTGTGTGTCAGACTGGGCTTAGCCCAGACACTCCTAATGGAGCACCGTTTTCATGCCTAGTCGGTGGTGAAGCGGGAGGGAGAGATGATTTGGGGGGAAGGGGGGATGAAAAAGTGAAAGGAGGGGGGGCAGCTAGAAAGACAGACAGACAGGCAGAACCATGGAAAACTGTGGGTACAAATAAGAAGGGACAGGCAAGCAGATTAGGGCAGACAAATAATGAAAAAGAAAGACAAAAAAAGGACAGACTGACAAGCGGGAGCAATGACACTTGCTGTCAATAGCATACATAGAGGCACAAAGCCCGAGACAGGCATATATAGAGAGAGGAAGACAGACAGAGGTGGGCAGTAAATATCTTTCCAGCCCTTTTTCTAGTGGAGAGACCAACAAGGCATACAGTTTAGGCCAGCACAGGATAGCTCCCACACATGGTTTGGTGTTAGGTTGGAAGCAACACCAGACAGGAAGAGGCCTGTGTGTGTGTGTGTGTGTGTGTGTGTGTGAGACAGAGATAACGGGGGAAAAAGAGAGACTTGTGTGACTGTGTGCATGGAAAGCATGTGTGTGCCTGTCTGTGTACTCCTATATGCCAAGCACCAGACAGACATGCAAGCTTGTAAACTGTATATAGATTTTTTTTTTTTACTTTTTGACTATAAAAAGCTGTCTAGCCGTGGGGCATAACCCTGAAATTCAAAGTTTTATATGTTCTTATTTTAAAAAAAAATGTTGAAAAGGAAATAAATGTAATTTCTCAGTAAAGTAGGGGGAAAAAAAGTTAGGCGACTATTTTTGAGAAAAGTCCCTAAACTGGAGACTGGTACTAACATCACATTAAGGGGCCTGTGTGATGTCAGAGAACAAGATAGTGGTGACAGTTTTAAGTGATTCCTGTCACTTAAAGACTAATAGAAAAATATGTGTGTTTCTGTTTCAACTGGAACTGTGCTGTAGATACTTCTGAACCTCTCGACTTCTCTCCCCTGTCCTTCTTTTCCTCCAGTTTCTTCCTTTACCTTTCTCTTTTTTTTCACACTCTCCATTACTTTACTAATCTCTCTGGCTCCTCTCCTCCCCCCTCCTCCCAGTCAAGTGTCCCTCTTTATCCCATATATCTTCTCCCATCCATTTACATCTCCTTTTCTATCCCTCGCTCCTTCACCCTCCTATTCTTTCGCTGACTCCCCACCGTCAACCCTTCTCTTTTACTCTCCCAGGTCCACTCTGTCTCAACTTCTCTACATTGCCTTTTTTCTCTCCTTGCCTCTCCTCTCCCATCCCCACCTCGTAATGCTGGTGTTTATGCTTCAGACAGAAGAAAAGGTAAGATAAAACTAGGATAATATTTCCCCTAACATACTTACTGCTTGCGTAAACATCCTCGGACAGATGTCCGAACGTGGGCCTTATCAGAGGAGGGCAGGGGGGGTGCAAATCTTTCTGCTGTAACGTACACAAAGACTACAAATTAGAAGCCGGTGTGGAGCGCCCGGGGGTGGGGGGGTGTACGGTGGTAGAGAGAGTCAAAGATAATTTTTTTGCCATGAAAATTAAACAGGGATTGTAGGAAAACCTTCAGCTGAAGTTAGCAGGTGTCTTACTTTTAGCTTGGCACTGACCATCGCTATCACTTGTTGGAATAGAGAATCAAAATCACCTAACTAGATACACACTTCAATGTCGCATGGACGACGTCTCACTGATGCTACGATGTCTGTGTGTTTCGTAGCGGGGATGTAACGTTACGGATCTTGCTCGTTCTTTTGCTTATCTGATGAAAACACTTCACTGGATAAAACACATCAGCTACAATAAGGTTACATGTGTTGTGGAACAGAGCTAAGCTAGCTAGCTAGCGAAGTTGAGCATCAAGCTAGGTGACGTAAATCGTGTGAGACGAGAGATGTAGTTCACTGAGCGGTTTCACACAAAGTGTGACAAACTTACGGCTAACTGAGACTTTCTTCGGCTGAAAAATGATCTTATATAAATAATTTGCCTTTCCCGGTTCACTACCGTTCGTATTTGTTCCGAATTAAGGTCCCATGAGGTCCACCGCAAAGGGCGTGACTTTGGCGATCTATGACAAACATCACTTTACCTAATTCACAAGAGAAGCTTTTGGCTGTCGTCTCTAGCTAGGGGTGGGGGAAAAAAATCGATACAGCATAGTATCGTGATATTTTCAGTGGCAATACTCTTTCAATACACAGGCACCAAGTATCAATCTTTCATATGTGTTGGTCAGTTTGTCTGCTTGACAATCCCATTTTGCAGCAATACAATTGAAGTGATATGAACAGAGAAATGTCTTTTTAGATAAAACAGATGATGAAAAAGGTTCCTTTTGGGGGACATTTAAAATTGGGAAAAATTAGAAGTTCAAAAATGATGTTATACATTGCAATGTATCACAGAATATTGCAATATGTTTAAAATTGCATATCATATCGTGATGATATCGTATCGGGAGGCGTCGGGTGATTCCCACCCCTACTGCTAGCAGGTATGTGTGCTTGGATGTTAGTAAAAGATGCGCCGCTCTGCAATCGCAAGTGGACCCGCGTGCTTATTGACCGACAAGATTTATGCCTAGCAGTTTAATTGCTCTGAATCGGGCTCTCCAGCAAGTAAGATCTGTAATAAGCTAAACCTGTTATCACTGTGTCAGACGTATTTAATCAACATGTCACATCTTATGCTGCTCATCCAATTTCCAGGTTGTAATCTACAGTTTAATTTAGCCACTAAAACTGTTATGTCTTTGACTTCTCAAGCAACAAATGTTTGGCGTGGTATTACTTTTTACATGGTACTTGTAAATCTAAAAGCTGAACCGGGTTTGAATAAGGATTCAGTATGATTCTGATCCGATGAGCTGATTTACTGGATTTGGCCAAATGCTTTGCAACTCCAATCCTAGGAGAGGCTGAAAGAGAGAGAGAGGAAATGTAAGAGGGAGAGAGAAGTAAGGATGGGAAGAAGTAAATAGGTAATTTTTGGCTGAGCGTATTAGTGTGCACATGCACGCATCCGAGACATATTACATGCCTCTGTGAAACAAATGCAAGCGAGATCTTTGTACGCAAAAAGCCTCCAAACAACAGCAAAGAAACGAGAAAGATCCCAACCTTCTCGCTTGCTCTCTCTTGCTAGTTAGATATGCCACTTGCTGTGTGCTTTTATCTGAATGCACCTAAGGGTGGGAAAACATGACAAGATTTTGTTGCGACTTGGCCCCAATTAAGCAGGCCCGCATGCGTTTCAGAGATCTGCATTTTACAACGGCTTCCTCTCTGCACCCTGAGCTGGAAGATCTGGCTACGAGGGGGGACTCGGTGTGTAATTATTTTGCTAATACGAAAGAACTTTTGTGCTCTTCTAGATTAAAACACTCTCAAATGCCATAAATCTTTTCATAACCCTCTTATTATGCATCAGGATGTTCAGTTACGGAAAGTTGTAAAAGGTTTATAAAAATGTATTGGCTGTCTGTGGTTGTGAGCTTCTCTGCTTGTGTGTTAGATCTTTTTTGTACGTTTGTGCTCCTTTTGCTGTCTTTTTGTTCTCTGCTTTCAAGACAGTGTCTGTCAGTCTGTCAACTTTGTGTGTGTGTGTGTGTGTGTGTGTGTGTGTGTGTGTGTCTCTGCTTGCCTCTGCTGCATTTTTCTCCTTCGACAGTTCTCCGTCCCCTGTAGCATTCTTCCAGCACAGGTAATCGAAGAGTTTGACCTTTTTCTGATCAAAGCAAACGAGGGATGAAAGGAGGGAAATGGATAGACCCTTTTATGAATATGCATCACTCACCATCACTTCATCACTTGCACTGCAACTAGACCCAACTGCTCAACATATGCACATGCACACCCAAACAAGCACACACAAAAGCTGGCTCCTCCAGTAGGGGGCGAAATGCCTAAGTATACAGTGGGTACGGAAAGTATTCAGACCCCTTTAAATTTTTCACTCTTTGTTTCATTGCAGCCTTTTTCCAAAAATCAAAAAAGTTCATTTTATTTCTCAGTAATGTACACTCAGCAACCCATCTTGACAGAAAAAAACAGAAATTTAGAAATTTTTGCATATTTATTAAAAAACAAAAACTGAAATATCACATGGTCATAAGTATTCAGACCCTTTGTTCAGTATTTAGTAGAAGCACCCTTTTGATCTAATACAGCCATGAGTCGTTTTGGGAAAGATGCAACAAGTTTCTCACATCTGGATTTGGGTATCCTCTGCCATTCCTCCTTGCAGATCCTCTCCAGTTCTGTCAGGTTGGATGGTAAACGTTGGTGGACAGTCATTTTCAGGTCTCTCCAGAGATGCTCAATTGGGTTTAAGTCAGGGCTCTGGCTGGGCCATTCAAGAACAGCCACAGAGTTGTTGTGAAGCCACTCCTTCGTTATTTTAGCGGTGTGCTTAGGGTCATTGTCTTGTTGGAAGGTAAACCTTCGGCCCAGTCTGAGGTCCAGAGCACTCTGGAAAAGGTTTTCGTCCAGGATATCCCTGTACTTGGCCGCATTCATCTTTCCCTCGATTGCAACCAGTCGTCCTGTCCCTGCAGCTGAAAAACACCCCCACAGCATGATGCTGCCACCACCATGCTTCACTGTTGAGACTGTATTGGACAGGTGATGAGCAGTGCCTGGTTTTCTCCACACATACCGCTTAGAATTAAGGCCAAAAAAAGTTCTATCTTGGTCTCATCAGACCAGAGGATTTTATTTATCACCATCTTGGAGTCCTTCAGGTGTTTTTAGCAAACTCCATGCGGGCTTTCATGTGTCTTGCACTGAGGAGAGGCTTCCTTCGGGCCACTCTGCCATAAAGCCCCGACTGGTGGATTGCTGCAGTGATGGTTGACTTACTACAACTTTCTCCCATCTCCCGACTGCATCTCTGGAGCTTAGCCACAGTGACCATTGGGTTCTTCTTTGCCTCTCACCAAGGCTCTTCTCCCCGATAGCTCAGTTTGGCCGGACGGCCAGCTCTAGGAAGGGTTCTGGTCGTCCCAAACGTCTTCCATTTGAGGATTATGGAGGCCACTGTGCTCTTAGGAACCTTAAGTGCAGCAGAAATTTTTTTTGTAACCTTGACCAGATCTGTGCCTTGCCACAATTCTGTCTCTGAGCTCTTCAGGCAGTTCCTTTGACCTCATGATTGTCATTTGCTCTGACATGCACTGTGAGCTGTAAGGTCTTATATAGACAGGTGTGTGGCTTTCCTAATCAAGTCCAATCAGTATAATCAAACACAGCTGGACTCCAATGAAGGTGTAGAACCATCTCAAGGATGATCAGAAGAAATAGACAGCACCTGAGTTACATATGAGGGTCACGGCAAAGGGTCTGAATACATATGACCATGTGATATTTCAGTTTTTGTTTTTTAATAAATATGCAAAAATTTCTAAATTTCTGTTTTTTTTCTGTCAAGATGGGTTGCTGAGTGTACATTACTGAGAAATAAAATGAACTTTTTGATTTTTGGAAAAAGGCTGCAATGAAACAAAGAGTGAAAAATTTAAAGGGGTCTGAATACTTTCCGTACCCACTGTATTTCTATTGCAATATTGTATCTGTATGTAAGTGTGCACAAACTCATTTTGTTTCTTTCTGACACATAAAGTACTCACATTCAACATGTCAAAAATGCGACACACACACATACAGACTTTAAGTGCATCTTCAAGATCAGCAGAGCTTAATATGCCTCCAGGCTACAGTGTATATATGCAGTACAGTAATGCATAATGTAGATGTGTGATGTGTAATTCCCCTTCCATCCATTCCTGCCTTCATCAGTCTAGGCTTGTATGAGTCTGTTTCCTGCTCAGTATTATAGACTAACTTGCTTGCATGCATTTTTATTAGATGCGCACCAGACTCATCGCTTGCTCAGTACATGTTGAAAACATTGCTTAAAGCAAATTAGCTCTAACCATATGTACTGTAGTCATGCTGCATTCATGCCATAGGAAAAACCTTCTACTATTTTCAACTGGGAAACATTCACACTTTTCTATGTCATCCCCTAGTTGTAGCGGTTTGTTGACAATTGATACAATCGCTGTATAGCACCTTTTTTCATTGGCTGAGTCAAATGAATATGTGTTAACAACGGATCTTGTTTTTATGTAACTGCCTGTTGTTTGGGTTTTCACCCATGTTTCCACGGGTTTGTTAACAGTTCCCCAGTCGCCAAGTAGCAGTTATCATATCGTGGTCAGAAATTGCCAATATTTTTCCCACTCAGCTGCTCATCTGTATGAAAGGACGTGGACGTAGCATTAGCCTTTACTGAATTCAATTATTCCCGCCATCACCTGCTCCTTTGACGAAATGCATAGCTGCACAGTATGACTGCCAAGATGAGACATTTATAGTTTGATCTATACATTAATAATTTACTATCAGCGGAGTGATAGGCTTTAATCCCTGAGCTGCTTTTTATTTTATTTTTTATTTTTTAAACAATGCACAGCTTTTGTAAAAATGCCGAAGGCTCTTTTAAGGTAATTTTTATATCAATATGTGTTTTTTTATTTTTTTATTTTCTGTTATGTTGGTGCTGGCAATGCTGCAGTTCTTTCATTTTTCTTTTTTCGAAGTAGAAAAGAATGATATCACTGCCAGTGTAGAAGAGAATTTATTTTCCATGGGCAACACAAAGTGAAGGGAAAGGTGTGTTATAAAATGCGACGTCCTCAATGCTAAATTACCCGTTTAAATGTGCATGCTGTGAAATGTTGCCTGTTTTCTGCATCCTAATACCATTGTGTCAAATGAGACGAGTGAAGAGATGTGTGACTGTCGGGGAGAATTACAGGACAAACTTACAGAGAAAATATGGCAACGTAAGAAGTGAGACAAGAAGAGGTTAGCATGCAAGACTGGTCGTTCCTGACACACAGTGGTCAGGAGCAGTAACAGGAAAAGTTGAGTCTAACAACGGGCAAGAATAATTTCACCTGATGCAGACTAGACTACAACAAGCACCGAAGAACTGGACAGAGCAGAGGTTAGGCATGGCTAACAACATATGTGACTTGTTGAGGGGAGGATTAGAAGAGACAGGAGGACTTGAAAGACGACTTGAGAGGTTAGGGGGAGGCTAACAACAAAAGTGATTGTGGTCAGAGAGGAGCAAGGAATAAAGAAGAACACAGGAGATTCAATTATGGAGCAGAAGACAGTTTTACTGAAGGATACCATCGGGCATGATTGGGACTAGAAAGAAGGTGGCAGATTAGAGGAGGCAATGTGAGGAGTGGATAGTGGGATGGTCAAATATGGGAGAGGAAGACGAGGAGTAATGGGAGGAGGTGAGGGGAGGAAATTACAGGTTAGGAAAGACTCTCCGCAGACACAACTGTGAGCCGTGTATAGTACGAGAAGACCCGGAGGAAAGGATAAGCACAGAACAAGGTTGCCGAGGACAGGAGCCTAACACCACTATGACCACTTGTGTGATTGAGGTCAACAAAGACGACGGAGGGAAAACGATTAGAGGAAAATGAAAAGGGACATGTTGGACAGGTATGGAGCCAAGGTGGTGCTTGCAGATGTGACATTGGTCAATGAACAGAATCAGATGGAAGGAGAGGTTGGAAATCAACTGAAGTGAGGAGCGACAAGAATTCAAACAGACACAAGCATCACTATTTGAGGTTTACCTGTCCGTGCGCAGCAATGATACCCCAAATTAAATTGGATTTGGTCTTTTCAAATGGCGAAATAGCAGGTGTACAGCAAGCAATGTTTTGCAAATTACACATCATCTTCTCTGGACACAAGTGTGTGAAAGGCAGTTGCTGTTACAATTTGGAACTTGCTTTTACCAAAATAACCTGAAAACATTATTAAATTGGATTTAGTTTTTGCCCTGATAGTCACTGTTTTTCAGTTGCTGTATATGATATTCAGGTCTGCTCTTGTAGTACATCAGCAGTGGGATGCTGAAACACAGACACTCATTTATATTCATGTTTATTTCTTTTTTTCTTTTTCTTTTTTTAACTCAAATTGAGACCTGACGTCCGCACCCATGTGTGTAGAAAATGTTCTGCGATCGAGCCACGTTATTAATAATGCAAAGCGTTAAAAAATTAATGAATTTTTCATCAATTTTGAAAAGCATAGTTAAGGCTCCAACATGAATGACATGCAGATATCTCTATCCTTGTTTTGGGGGATGATTTCAGATCTATTAATTTATCTTTGCTATGAAATAGATATGCTCCTGGCACTGTTGGCTGTATGTGAGTGAGTTACTGTGCAGCTTTATGTCCAGCCAATGTTTTTGTCCAACAATGTTTTTGTGTGTGAAGCTGCTCTCTGTACATGTGCGTTACTGCTTATATTTGTCTCGTTCCATCTCCGTCCATATATCTGCTTTTTGATATAAGCTTTTGTCTTCATGCACAAGTGTGTGTTTCAGAGTGAGTGCCTCTCTCAGAGCCGGGGGCTTTTAATCTATTAAAGCCTGATCCTTAAACACTAATCAATGCACCCTTTTATATTTCCATTACATTGTAGAGGGAAAGGGATAAATAAAGCATGACAGGGGAGCTCAGTAGTGGCTGCATTACATTGGAAACTCCCAATGGTTGTTCAAATGCATAGGAAGTGGCTTGACTTATTTGCCTCAAAAAACAGGTAGAAATGTTATTCAAATTTATTCAATACTAGATATAAGACAAATTAATTTAGATTACTACACAGTGGTGTTGTGGTTGGCACTGTCGCCTCACTGCAAGGAAGTGGGTGCTCCGGGTTCCTCCCACAGTCCAAAGACACGCATGTTAGGTAATTTGGCAGCTCTGTTACCCCTAGGTGTGAATTTGTGTGTGTGTGTGTGAATGGTTGTCTGTCAGCCATGTGATTAGTCTCGCATTGCTAGACAATTGAGTATGGTCTGGCTACACAGATTTATCTATTCTGGGATAAGGAAAACATCACTCTTGTTTCTTCAAACCAATCATAATCATCGTTGGCGCTCAGCCACAGTAGCGGAGATCGCAAGATGTTGGGCTTCATGGGTTAACTACTCCTCAGATCTCTGCAGGGTAAATCCAGACAGCTAGCTACACTACCAGTCTGAGTTTTTCTGTTGCACGACTAAAACAACCTTTGAACATATACGTTCCACTAAAACAAGTTCCTTCCCGATGCTATTTTGCAGCGGCACTGTGGCTCCGTGCAGCGCTTAGCACCATCCATGACGATTGTGATTGGTTTAACCTCAAGAACTGAAAGGATCATACACGACCCCAAACGGCACCTCTGATTCATATTTCAATCATTTAATAACCATGAAAGACAGAAACTTACTGATTTTTGCAGCTAAAAGCTAAAGAGCTTGCGGTCACGGAGGTCTCTTCGGGGTCTTCGGGGTCTTTCTAGCCTTTACAGGTGATTTTCTATCCAGCCTGGAACATGTACCTTTTTCAGGGTCGTTGAGCATTAAATCCAAACTATTACATCCAAGATTTATCCACTTAATGTCCATAATTTATCACATTTTCGCTCATTTCTGCCACTAGCTCCATGTCTTCGGTAGATCTCCCATGATGCATTGCGAGTTTGTTAACGGATGGGAAGGCCAGTTTGTCACACATTATGCCTCATATGGGCATTTGAGCGAGAGCAAAGAGTAAATAGTGGGAAAAATATATATCCTCCAATTCTGACTAGTCTAATCTGATCAAAGATATTATATAGTGGACAAGAGAGATAACTACTGTTTTACAGAGGAGAATGGTGTCACTGTTTTGAGATCTGGCATATATTTAGTCCTTTTTTGAAGAAATAAATAGTTTTTGCTTTATATGAGTTGTAATTTATAATTTTTTTTAGAATAGTTATTTTTTTTCTCCATATAGGAGAACTGTTTTAGACAACACAAATGCTTGTGTACAGTATCATTGATGTGGGTGTAAAATCAATAAATTATTATTATTATTTGATTATTGGCATACATACATATTATTGGCATTTGTATTTTGTCAATTGTATGATTTATCATGATTATTTCTTCACAGTGTGACTTCCAAGACATACGAGAAGTGTTTTAGAGGAGGAGATTAGCTTAGCTTGTACTACTCTGTGTGTGATATCAATATATATTTATGTATTTGTCTTTAAGGTGCTACAACCATTTTTAACATTCGAGTGACCTCACTGCAGCACAAATATTCTAATAGCCCACTTTGTCCTGAAAGAAATGATGTTCATATCTTGACTGTAGACAACAGAGTTCATGTTTTTACAAGCTTTTTCGGAAAATAAAACCAGACGGACAATGAATTGTAAAAATGACCTTTGGTCTCTGAGGGTTAAAGACCAGAGCACTTTGGCTCCCATCCTGGAATGCTGGGCAGACTCTCCTGGCTAAGGGAGACTAGGGTCTACCTCACATCTCACCCATTGTCATCTGGGATCAGATCCAGCCCTCGGTGGCCCTGTAAAAGAAAAAGCAGGAATACCTAGTGTGTGGATGTTATGATTGTTTTGACTCATCATTTTATCATTTTGTATCATTTTGCAGTTTAGCAAGATTATTTAAAACACTCTGTTTGAAATGTCAAAAATCCATTATTGCACAGTAAAAGAAAGACATTTTTTTTAGCAATGTCACTGCTCGGATGTTAAATATGCCCTTTTAGTTTTTTATCAGAAACCTCAAAGAATGCAGCCAAAGCGCTGTATAAAATGTGGCCTCAACAAGTGGAACCATCTCATCTGTGTCTCTGCAATTAAAGGATGATGAATGCGTTTACTTGACACCTCCTCTTTTAATGTAGACAGATAATTGCCTGTGATTGCACAAGAATCTGTGCTTTTTGTGCTCTTTTACCAGCCCTGCGTCATTGTCCTCCCACCCCTTTTTCTTCTTTAAATGTAGTGCTCCTTGCACGCAGCATTGTATCACGTATTTCCTTTCCTTTCGTTTAACTGGTGATCTATGCATTGTAGCATTCAAGTGTCAGGAGAGAACACTTTCAAGCCATGCAGCCTACAATATGCACTCCTGTTTTAGGGATGATTTACAGCTAATATCTGCAGTGCAACAGGAAGCCACAGTTGCCCTCCATCCCACACCCACCCTCCCCTCACCCATTTAAACCCACTAAACTGACAGTATTTGCCTCTTCTCAAAGCACAATTTATTAGCTATGTCTGCATGTGTACATGTCCCTCAACCCCAATTAATTTAGTGTACTTAAGTGGCAGATTTGCATTAGACTGTGCTAGCCTTTGGAGTATACTTTATTAGTGTTGTCTGGGTAACCGGGTAACCACCGCCCCCCCGCGCCCCCAGCTACCCCACCCATCCCCTCAGTTCCAACATGCACACGCACCCATTTATTTAAACACAGTACTTTCTTCGCTGGAGTGTTCGTGTGTGTTTTTCCGCTCCGCTGTGGTAGTTTATTAGCAATGTCTCCTTTGATAGTTAGTGTGCACGCTTGATTATGGCTGAAAGGGAGTGGGCCGGGCGCTGGGCTGGAGGAAGTCTTCCTAATGATATTAACAACATCCTTTATTGGGTAGCTACTGCAGGGAGAAGGAGGGAGGGATAGAAGTAAAGCAAAGGGAGGGGGAATAGTGTAAAAGAGTGCATAGTTAGAACCAAAAAGGGAAATGGGGGAGAGGAAATTTTGGGTAAATCAAAGAGACAGTGTGTGGAAAGCCGAGGGGGGGGGGTTAACATGTCAGGAGATTTAGCCAGAAAAAAAAATAAGGAAAAAGGTAGATAGACAAGGGGCAGAGAGAAAAAAAAAAAACAGAACAGAATTATGGAGAGAGGGATAATCTCTACGTTTCCCTGACCCAATACTATGATGGTAGATATTCTTACCCCATCTTCGTATATTTTACAGAAGTGTTAGTACCTGTGTGCCCGTCTAATAGAAACTTTGCAGTGGTATCACAAATCGCCTAGCAACCGTGTGTGGCTCCATCATGGAGGTCCACTGGGGGATTAGCTGTGTGTGAATAATGGCGTGTGTGTCTAACAGCTGGCCAGGACAAACACAGATACCTGGGAAAAGGATTGGTGTGGTGCCGATTTGAGTCAAGTTTCGTCATGTTTTTTTAAGTAGCAGGGATTGTCTGGAGAGGAAGACATTATTTCTGTGACTAACAGGCTCATATAAACAACTAAAGAAAAGCAATAGAAACTGAAAGCTATATATGATTTTAACTTTAGATTTATAAGGAAGGCAAAGTCAAACAAAAGGCCGGACAGTCATGGCAGATTAAACCTGACAACTGAATCCAAAAAGAGAGAAGCAACCATGGATTAAATGCTGTCAAGGAATATGAAGTTGGTTGTTTTCACTGGTGGTTTTAACATTAAGGTCGGCAACAAATCAATCAGAGAAAATCCACGATTTTATGTGTGTATAAAAATGAAACATTTGTAAATGTGCTGTATTTATATAGCGCTTTTCTAGTCTGAACGACTACTCAAAGCGCTTTTACATAGTACAGGATCCATTCACCATTCACACACATTCATACACTGTGGCCGAGGCTGCCGTACAAGGTGCCACCTGCTCATCGGATAAACATGCACACACATTCACACTCCGATGACACAGCATCGGGGGCAACTCGGGGTTCAGTGTCTTGCCCAAGGACACTTCGACATGGGACTGCAGGGCCGGGGATTGAACCACCAACCTTCCGATTGGCAGGTAACCGCTCTACCACTGAGCCACAGCCACCCCCGCATATATTTGTGTATTTAACAAAAAAAAAAGTAGCTTCAAAATCATATTTAATATAATTTGTATTGTCTAAGTAGGGCTGGGTGATGTGGAGAAAATAAAATATCACAATATTTTTGACCAAATACCTTGATATCAATACCGCAATGAAATTGTAGTGTTGACTATTGGTGCTTTCACAAAATATTTACACAATGAGATTTTTGATAAATAATCATCAGTAATGTGGATATAATGACTAAATGAGTAAAGGCAAATAATAGAGAAAGACAACACTTATGTCATTACGATATTCAAAATCTAAGATGATATATAATCTTATATCACAATATCGATATAATATTGATATAATGCCCAGCTATAAATGTTTTAGTATTATTTGCAGACATCACTTCTGTCAGTTTATTTTTTTGTAAATTCTTGTTCCGATATCTGTGTATTTTCTCACAAACACATGCACATTATTTTTTTACTCCTAATGTATTCAACTTCATACAAAAAGGAGTCAAGCTGAAAGAGGAGGCATCACCTATCTCCAGGTCTGTGGTGTTACTTCCCAACACGCATTCACACATGTACACGCTAGATCCACAGCCGAAGCACAAAAGACGGGGAGTGAATGGAGGGGGATTATTTACATAACCGGTTTATGTCCCTTTGTGTCATCAACATCAACAGAGACAAAATAAGATAGCGGTATCTTCTATACACTGGCGTTGTGTGGTATAGAGCGTGGAAAGCACGCACGCACACACCCACATACACAGATGTATACAGAGCTATGCTTGTTACTGAATGGAAATTCATTAAAGACAAAACTACCGAACGAGCGCAAAACAAATTTGAGGAATACATTCACAAGAGTAACATTTTCTCAACATTCGGAGCACTTGAGGTTGTTATATGCCTCACAAAGACACATACGGTTACATTTGAGAGGTAACATGAGCTTCCGAGGACAAAACTTTACTTTAAGGTCAAATTAAATGGATTTTACTCTGCTGTCACTTTCAGTTTAGATACAAAAGTCTGTAAAAAAAATCTTCAACATATCAAGTTATAACTTAGCTCAATCTTGGGGGCTTGTTTTGCTCTTACAAATCTGTTTCCGAACAGTCTCAAATCTTGATTTACAGACTTTTTCTTTTTATATTTTCAGGGCTCAATGCAAACTGTGGAATCAGCTTTTGGTTGCCAAAATTGACAATACGGTTGACATGTTTTAAACTGCCTATATTTGGAGCATTTAATTTCGTATGCAAGTGCACCCCACATTTTAATAATGAAAGAATGAGAAAGTGGCTTGCAATATAATTTCCCATCCCTCTCAAATTGGGATGCAACGGATCACAAAACTCACAGTTTGGATCACGGTTTTTAGGCACAGATCTGACCAATTTTCAAATCAACACAAAATAGCGGGGTTGAATTTAGATTATTAGGAATGTAATAAAAATAACTTTTATACAATAAAAATTTACAATAACTTTGAATGCACCAGGAAGTTTACCAGAAAACATATTCTTTATTTCAGTCTGTTTTTGTAAAGTGAAATTTTCATGCCATGGGACCTTTTAATCCAGCTACTACTGTAGTTGCGTTGCTATTCCGTCCGGTAGATACCAGCCACCGCTGCCATATTAGCACCGGATTTTAACACACGCTGCTAACGTGAACAGAAAATTGCTTTGCCTGCATAATTTCATGGCAAACACGCGTGTGTGGAAATTGGTCGCACAACAGCTGAAATATTGTGTGACGCATGAACGTAGCTAGTGGTTAAACTTTATGGAGACAACCAAGTAAAATCTTGACTTCTTTTGAAATAAGATTTTCCAGTTTTGTAGGTTTTGAAATGCCTTATATTAAAAGACAAATATTGAGCAGTTGGTTGCCAAAGGGCAATCAGAGGCTATGAAACGGTTGCCATTTGACTCAATCTGGTTGCCAGTCGTTACTGTGGAGCCCTGATTTTTTTATTTATTTTAAACTCATTTTAGAAATGTTCTATGAAACAAAAAGACACTTAAAATAAACCTGCATGGATACAAGAACAATTTGTGTCTTTGTCTTGAACTAACTTCTGTGTTCTACTGTAGTCACATTTAGAAAGAAATGGCAATGATGTTGAGGAGAAAACCATGCATGAAACAGCATATGTTAACAGATGCAATCAAAAGACAATGTTCTACCCTCTCTAGCACAACAACTAACACTCCCGTAAACACATAGCGTCAGAGCTGTTGCACATGCACATTCCACCTCACGCACACACTCGCAAACAGACGGCAAATAATAACATGTGTGTCATGAATGTGTGTTGATTGCTAAGCAGCACAATCCTCTCCCACTAACACCCAGTGAAAGCTGTCACCTTGAGAAGCCTCGCTCCACACAAAAAAAATGTCAGGGCTGGCAATTTCCTCTGTTTACCTTGGCAAGGTGCCTAAGGTTCCATACCCCTCCCAGATGTGTGTGGGTGTGTGTGTTTGTTTGTGTGCAGGCATGTTTTTTTTAAAGATTTGTTTTGGGCATTTCAGCCTTTAATGGAAAGGACAGCTAGATATAAAAGGGGATAGAGAGGAGGAAGACATGCAGGAAATTGTCCAGGTTGGACTTGAACCCTGGACCTTTTCCGTTGAAGCATACACCTCCATACCTGCTTTACCAACTGAGTCAACCCGGCCACGAGGCATGTTTGTTTGTCTGTCTGGGGGCATGTTGTGTTCTGTACAAGTGTGTATCGGCTATGTGGCGTGTGTGTGTGTGGATGTGTGTGTGTGTCTGTGTGTGCGTGTGTGTGTGTGTGTGTGTGAGTGACAGAGAGAACTAGACAAAGACGGATAGATAAACTTCTCTTGCACTGTGTCTCTCTGTAAACAGTGTCAGCATCTCTCTGCACCTGTGGCTAAGGAGATATATCAAACACACACACACACACACACACACACACACACACACAGTCAACTGTCACACACTAGAGACACTATCGCACAAAAGCAAACAGAAATGCATGCACAGGCGTGAACTAAATGCAGCGACAACAATTTAAAAATCCACATATCCTCAGTTTGCAATAATCAGTGTAAACACATACACCTTGTCACATATGGTTAACGTCAACAAGTGCATACACACTGCATACATACACACACATTATGGTGGCGACAGGCTGACACATGCATGCACAGACAACCTCTAGTCTGTCAGAGTTAAGGTATCATTTTGGCCTAGAAAGCTAGACGCTACCTAGCGGCAGCAAATGTAATTTGCAGCCAGTGTCGCCTAGCAACTCTCCGTTGGCTTTCGAGCTGGAAAAACTAAAATCTAGTCAGGCCAATCACATTGGGTATAGATGGTGGCCGGGCTTAACATAATGACAGCAGAGTTGTGACGGTTTCTGTGTGAATTCCCTGCTACTTGAAATGAAAGAAAATGGCTGCTGCTGCTGGCGAACAGCGGCCTTTAGAATCGGCTAGTGCCGCAACTCTGGAAGACTTGGAGTTAAGCAACGAAGTCATTCTCATAAAAAGGAAGATGAGTTTATCTATAAACCAATGTTGGTTTTGGTTGGTTGTAGCTCTATCCTATTGCGTGCAAAGACAAACGCTTATCCCCGCCCCTCGGATTGAGCCCTGCCAATGGGGAGTTCCCAAACGCAACATCTTGATGTGGGTCTGAGAGTGAATGCCCTCCATTTGTGTGTGTGTGTGTGTGTGTGTGTGTGTGTGTGTGTGTGTGTGTCTGTGTGTGAGAGAGAGAGAGATAACAAACTATATTTGACTTGGAGGCAGAGTTCAAAATAGTCCCTTATCTGGAAGGATTAAATAGACGAATAACCTCACTCACTTTGAATGACTTCAGCTTCCGTGTGAGTGTGAGTGTGAGTGTGAGAGTGTGTGTGTGTGTGTGTGTGTGTGCGCACACAGCTAGCTTCTTCTTTAATTGCATCGACCATATGTTTGGTTTTTACTGTGCATTTGTGTGCTTCTGCTTGTACAGTAAGCATGTGTGTCTGTTCAATGTGAAAGTCTATATGTTGTGTTTTGTGTAAGTAGCCTTTTTATTTACCTTTTTTTTTAATTGTCAAATTAAATAACTGCTTCAACATTAGAACCTTGGATTGCTTTTACATTCATAGCGTCAAAATAAAATCAACTTTAATGTCTTGGAGGGGCAGGTTCCCTCACATTGACGTCCTTCAGCAAACCAACACACACAGAAACAACTCTGGCAAAACCAAGACCGGACAGAGCATGTCAACTGGCTGCATGAAGCGCCACAGTTCTTCGGCCAACAAATTGATGTCTGGTGGATAAAAACCCTGTACCAAACAGCAGCTGAACACACCATCTGTTTCTCTGCGATCCCACTCATAAGGGAAACATATTTTAATTTATTTTTATTCCCCTTGTCATTTCATGGCCAATGCTTCCATCCTACAATTTTCTGCCATTTTGTTCCTGTTGTCATTTCATTTCTGTTACTGGGTGCAGGTTTATCGGAGCTTACCATCTTAATGTTGCTGCTTATTTTGAGGTGGGACTTTTTTTTACCCCTTGTGCTTTTTTGTTGCTCTTTCACAGATTATTGATTGCTGATCATGGATTTTTGATCTCCTCTGATTTTTTTCAGCTTTTTATCCTTTATTTATGTCAGTCAAATCAGCTATTATTAATATTTAAAGGTCCCATGGCATGAAAATTTCACTTTACAAGTTTTTAACATTAATATATGTTCCCCCTGCCTATGTTCCCCCAGTAGCTAGAAATGGTTATAGGTGTAAACCGAGCCCTGGGTATCATGCTCAGCCTGAGAAAATGAAAGCTTAGATTGCCCAATCTAGAATTTTGCTCGTTATGATGTCATAAGGGGCATTGTTAACTCCCTTTTTCTGCTTTGCCCGCCCAGAGAATTTGGCCCGTCCATTTAATAGAGACATCACGGCTTTCAAAGAAGCAACATGGCAGTTTGCCCCCCCCTTCAATAGCTACAGACACAGAAATGGTATGTCCTAAGGAAAGCTCATAATTCTGCACCAAGGCTGAATTTTGAGAAAGAGACTTCAGATGGTATGAGGGGACCACTAAGGTCTATATAAGCATCCAAAGAGCACCATGTCATGGGACCTTTTAACATTTTGGTATAATGCAACACAAAGTGCGTGTCAAACCGTTATAAAAATCACTATAAAAATCAAACTATATTTTCATAAACTTCACATCATAAAAGTCATGTCCTACAACCTCCAGTTGATTTCTGCCACTGCTGCTGTTCATTAAGTTTTTCTGGAGAAGCCACATTGGGAAGGCATTTCTGCTCAGCAGAGAGCCCAGAGGCGGCAGTCATGCAAGCCTTCTGCCATCTCTCCCTCCAGATGCAGCCTTTACATGCTCCATCTGTGGATCTGGTCTATGATCGCTCCCCACAGCCACCTGCATCGGGGCCACCCCAATTTAAGTAAAATAATCATTGTCTGTTAACAATGTGTGTGTGTGTGTGTGTGTGTGTGTGTGTGTGTGTGTGTTTGTGTGTGTGTATGCCAAAGAGTTCAGGATGCTTTGTTTGTTTTTTAGTATCGTCATTGCAGTATCAACTTGCGCAACATACACATCGCAACAGGTTGCAACGCATCGTTAGTTGAAAGAAAATATCAGTAGAAAACGGCCCTTAAAAATGTAACTGCCATTGTTTTTTTAGTGGTGCCTTTTATATTCAATTAAATGTGAAATTTGTTCAATAATATACAATACCAGTCAAAAGTTTGGGGTCACTTACAAATGTCCATACCACTCCATTATAGACATAATACCTGCTGATCTGAGTGGGTGGCTAATATTTAATGAAATATCTACATTGCTCATTATCAGCAAACATCCATCCAATGTTCCAAAGGCACATTATGTTTTACTAATCAATATGAATTTAAAAAACTAACTGAGAAAACATTGGAGAACCCTTTTGCAATTATGTAAGTACATAATGTAATCTGAAAACTGCTGCCCTGGTTAAAAAAAACAATGTAACTGATCTCAGCTGGTATTCTGTCTGTAATGGAGCGCAATGGAAATTTCTAACTTTTGACCGGCAGTATAATGTTGGAAATGATTTGCTTTTATCCGTTTTTAAATTCAACAGACAATTTGTTGTATTTTAGCCAAATACTGAAAGCAGCATATAGCCATAAACAGCCATAGCTGTAACTCCGTTTTTCCTTCTTGTGATAATTGACTTCTGGTTGGCAGACAATCAACTGACCGAGAGCTACATAATCCATATGATGAAGACGAGTGTTGTTTTATGAGAACATGTGGCATCGAGAGATTTTACACATGCAACGCTGTTTGCAAGAGTGCTTGTGTACATGTATGAGCGTAGAGTCTGTATGTGTTTTTGAGAAAGACCATGTGTACGCTTGGATGTGGATGTGTGTGCGCGCACGTGTGAAAAGTGGATTAGATTTCACTGTGAAGGCATGTTGAACAGTCGGTCAATTTCCTGCTGCACGTTCAGTTTTCCCTCCCCATGACAAATTCCTCGATTTCCCCAACACATTCCTGATGCATTATTGGTCATGGATATTATATGGTCCCACATATTCTGTCTCCCTGAGTCTGGGAAGTATTGAGTTGCTTGTGCTCTTATGTGGGTAAAAAAAAAGAGAGAGAAAGAGAGCAATGGAAAGTCGGAGCAACGTGTAAGCCAACAATGTTTTATCCCCTAGTTGGAGAAGATTTAGTGTCATGTTAATGGAGTTTTCAAGGAAGTCATAATTCTGGCTTGCTTTATTTGATTTTCATGGCTTTCTGATTGTCTGTATTTAGAGCTAAAACCAATTTGTGATGGGGAACCATGCTACAGGACCTCAAATTAGACTCCCTTTTTTAAGTCTATAAGAACTACTTTGCATAGTTAGGTTTTTGTATTAAGCAGAGTCTTGTCATGAGGTTTTCCCTGCTACTGCTGTTAAAATAAGATAAGGAAAATGTTCCTACAAACAAAAGATCAGTTGACACTTTCAGTCCGTCCTTGCAAGATTCTGGGTCTGGATGTAGCTTAAAAAAATCATGTCATGTCATTACATCCAATCAATCCATTAAAGCAGATACATGATGCCACATAATGACGATACAATTTTTTTTTTCAGACCTTACTCCATAAACAATGTGCCAAAATGGGCTTTTAAACCAGAGGGATGTTGTCTGTGAAGATTAAGTGAATGTTTGTAGTGGCAGTGGGGGTATTGACATGGCTTGAAGCGTCCATATTGTTGAGGAAAGTTAAGGAGGTTTAGCTCAAGTGTGAAATCCATATTGAAGCCCTTCGGTTATGCTCAACTTGATGGGTTGCGTGTGGGGGTGTGTTTTCACATCTGTCAGCACGTGTGTGTATATGCTTGTGCGTGCATGTGCGTGCATGCATCTTATTTTATGCTACCTTTACGTGTGTGAATATACACAGTATGACTGTGCATTGGGATGAGTGTATCACACTGGTATTTGTGTGTGTGTGTGTGTGTGTGTGTGTGTGTGTAGGGGGGGTATAATTCATGATCCTTAAGTCCATTGACTGGTGACTTAAAAGACCAAAATATAGAAAAAAAGTCCATATGGTACTTATCATAAGCGGCCATATTTCTCCATTACTAGAAGCAATTTGTTTTAATTGCCTACTTAGAAGTAATATAGCCTCAAACTAGCATATTTTATTTTCATAAGAACCTAAATGAAATATGAGAATGCCTATTAACTGCCACAATTATGTTATAATAATCCGAAAATTGAGTTGTCAAGACTGGAAAGGCTCTTTAAGATGGTAGTTACACAGCATGCTGGGTGTGTGTGTGTGTGTGTGTGTGGGGGGGGGATTTTTGGATCAGATCATCCCACTTAAACTTTTAGATATAGAGAATGAAGACCTAACTATCTACAATTAGAACTGCTCACTCTCCAATTAACGGCTCCGCGTTTAACTTGATTGTTTACACAGAAAGCTACTTGTAAATTTTAGAGAGAAAAAAATGATCATCAAATCGAGATATACTTTGATGATGCAGAATGGCACATGACTGCACCTCCTTGCATTACAACCGCATTGGCAGTGAAGTGTATCCTCAGGGAGGATTCCTTAATAGCACTATGGCCTCTGTGTGCAATGCATCCTGACTGGCTGGAGGGGTGTTAATTAGTTAGAAATAATCCCAAAATCTTCAGTGCTGTAGTTTTAATACCAAAGTATATAACACATCACTGAGATGTAAGAATTCTGCTGAGTCACAGTTCACGAGGGGTTATTGCTGCTACTTAATTTCGTTGACAAATGGCTGCGAGGGAAGCTTACACGGACCAATTTAATTGACTAAGCATAAATTCCAAATCTGCACATAGGTCACCGTCGTCATCCCTCCTCTGATGGTAACCATGCCCATTGCCTGTAATGTGTTACAAGCTGAACAATATCAACTGATCCAACATCAGGTCACAACACATGACTAAATCAGCTTCACTGTGAGACAAGCCAGTGTTGGATCAGCGCAGCTATTTTAAGATAATTTGGGCGATGAGCAATGGCAAAAATAATAGAAAGATGAAAAGCTACCCCAGAAGAAATGGGTGAAAATTGCATTAGGAAATACCTTTTGAAATCAACAGGGAGATAAAAAAGAGTGAAATGTTAAGCACAGTTGGCTTTCACTTGGTTGACATTGTATTATATTAAATGGTTAATGCACCCAAGGCTCCAGCTATTTCCTGTTGATATACAGTACACAGTAGTGTTGTTTAATACACACACACACACACGCACACACGCACACATGCACACAATCTACCAATAACCTCAGTCAGGGAGGATTATTAATGTTATTGGAATAAAAACACACATTTTTCTCTGACAGTAATTCCCACGTTGTGCTCGTGGCTATGCTTGACACAGCTCTTCCAATCGTTTTTCATGTGCAAGAGGCTTTTAGAAAAGCTTTATGTTCAAAAGACAGGCATAAGGGATTCTCATGGGGCTGTGACACTCCCATTAGGAATATGATTCTTACAATACAGCACACACATTAACTTAGAAACACACACCAGCTCTGTAGTCCCCGCCTGCAGCAGCAGAGACAGATTGTGCTTGCATTGTACCCCAACATGTTTTGGAGCTCTGACTCAAAATCGCTCTTGTACTATGAACTTCTAAACTGGATTTGGCGTCACGGCATCTCGAGGTAGAAAACCCAACTTGTGGTGCTTTAGCGGTCGAGAAAACAGCTAAAAGTCTTTCTAATTTTAAATGCAAATGCTAGTACTGCAAGCTTGCTTTCTGCATTCCTAAATTAACATAGATTCAGTTGCTGCAATATGTAAAGTTGGTTTTAAATGGATTGATAATGGAATGTTGTGTGATATATTTTCATGTTTCTTGACTCCTAGGTAGCCTCTTAATCTCAGACAAAAACAAGACCTACATGTGAGATGTAGCAAACTGTTTTCATTATTTAAGGAGCAGAACACACCTTTCCAGATGTGCCTGCAAACACATCTGGACTGTGCTTAGGAGGAATACGTTATCAGTGGGTGTGTGAGAGGCTGGCATCAATCATGACCAATCAAATCAGCTCCTCTAATTGCCTTTAAAAGCAATGCACTCCCTGCCATGAGGCACTGACAGTTTTATTATGAAGAGTACAGACTGTCTTTTTCTAAGAGGAATAGAGGGCGGTCTGGACTGGATATTATTGTCCTGTTGCAAGGCACAAGGGCCACCAAGGGCAGATTGGGTGTCTTTAATCTTGAAATAACTGTAAATATTGAAAATGTTCGAGTCATCATGTCAGTACATTCTGCTCTAGTCATGTGAAGCCATTAGAACACCATGTTGACATGTATTATTCATGTATTCACACAAATTGAAGAATTACACCATCCCCTGTTGAGAAAAAAGCCCCTCATGTCCTTATTAAACCCTTTTAAAACACACAGTGTAACACATAATATGTCATTAAGCCAAAAACAATTTTCCCTTTTTTCCATCGATGAAAGGCTGACATTTTGGTGATGCCACTGCTTTAGAATGAAATCCTTTTCCATTTCTTTTAATTTCCACATGTCAGTACAGAGGAAATATTGAATTCCCCAATAAATGATCTGAATTTGGATAAAGGTAAAACATATTTCTCTTGGCCTTCGTTTGGATGGGATCCTTTGTTAGATTCACACACCCTCGCTCTCTTAACACAGAGGTGCCTCTAAGCAAGGCAGTTAGGAGTTCTCTTGTGTCAATGCCTTTAAGCCCGTGAAAACGTGGATTGAAGGCAACAAATAGACTTTCCCCTGAAATAAATAAAAAATAAGGTAAAACGTGTGTTGCCTGACTAGCCCATTGATGATGATTATTGAGCAGGAAGGGCTTTCATTTCACAAAACCCTTTTATTCTGGAGTATAAATAGCCTTTTGTGGTTGCTTGACTGTTAAGTCTTGATTGAATGTGCACTGCAATGGAAAAATCGAATGTTGTATATATTGTACATTTTGACTGAGACTAGGGGTGCACCGATACCACTTTTTTAAAAATCAAGTACTTACTTACTTACATTTGGGTACTTGCAGATAACAATAATAATAATAATTAATAATCCCTCTGGGGTCCGAGGGTGTTTTCAGACACAGACAATTTTGGTACCTCCGATATTGTTGTCAATAAGAACAAAGCAGTATTTTCAAAGTACCATGCCTTTTTTCTATTCAAAGCTCAGTGTCTGGGCCTGGACATTTCCCCGGGCTAGTGTCAAAAAAATAAATCTTATAATTCCTAATATCAAAATACTGAGTTAAGTTTAGAAAGAATGAAGAATGCAAAGTCTGATGCATATTAAGTACCCATGTGGATTTACCAATCCAGCGGGGAGGATGGTATGTTTATGCCAGCAGCTAAGTTCACAAGAGTTTGTCCAAATTTGAAAGACTTATGGCAAACTATACCAGTTAAAACAGTTAGACTGCACACCGAGAGCTTTCGTTTCAACCTGTTTGTGAAAAACAAAATCGTTATATACGGAGTAGGGCTGGGATTGTGAAAACAGCGCTGTGTAGAAACCGCCTGCAGACAGAGCAAATGGAAATATCGCTTTCTTCATGTTGATGCCCATTAATCAGATGAGATTGGGCTAACACCGCAACTCCAAATATCAGTGGTGAAGTTTACGGGCAACAGGCTGCTGATTTTCAGCAAGAAGCTTTGTAAACACGGTTTCTGTGATGTGGTGATGGCTAGGAATCTCTCTGCTCCAGTACACTGAGAAGACGGTAGAATTACTATTAACGACTGACAATGGCTGGTCGTCATGCGCAATCATGCATTGTGCAAGAGTCTAGTTATTGTTTTACAGCCCAAATTCTCCAAACGGCTGGCGTGGCTCCTCTTCCGTCGCCTATACCTGCTTGACGGAGAAGTTGTTGTCACGTTGCTATGAGGTGATATCGGTTGTGGTAGTATGGGAGTAATTTTATGACTACAAGTACATGCGCACGGCATCGGACCGACACCCGATACTGGCATCGTTATTGGTGCATCCCTAATTAAGACAACATGGTTCTACTGCTCGTTGCCTTTTAAGTAACCAATATCCAGTATTTTTTGTTTGACTAGAAGGCTGCCAGTAGTCCCTTGGCCCTCCCAGTGAAACAGAAATAAGAAGCATGGCCATTCTTTTGTAGTTGGTCCTGACAGAAGCAGACAGACATGATTGCCTCAGAGGTGAATGGACTTTGGATGGAGATTACATGCCCTTTTGTCTGCTATAGATTTTAGCGATAAAAGCAAGAGAAGAACAATTTCCCTGCCCACAGTCTGAACAAACAGCCCCTCTCTGTTGATTCTAGTGTTACACATATATGGGGTCTTTCTATGGTAATGGTGCAATCATTGTTCGGGGATCTTTTTTTTCCCAAACCGACATCATTATACCTGAGAAAGTGAGTAATCTGCTGTCTTCTTGGAGAAAAGCTGTGATAGTAAAGAGTCTGAAATTGTGAAAGCACTCTATGTTGTAACATTGTTTTATTATAGTAATTTTTGGCTCTTTTGACTCAGTTTATTGGATTTTTTCGAACAGTACATAGTCACAAGGGCTCTTGGGATTGATTATGAGTTGGTTCAAGAGAACGATAGTCAAAGAGAATGTAGGAAATGAAAATGGGCAAATTCCAACTTACAGGCAATAACAGCAATCTTGGTATCAAACTGGCTACTCTAAAAGCAACATTATATTTTTAAACATTTATCACAGAGCTAAACAGACTGTGAGGTTCAGTGGAAAGGTCAAAATAGACCATGCTTTACCTGGAGAAAGAAAGAAAATGCTCATATTGTATTGCTTCTCAACATAATCACACACATTTCCCTTTACAAAAGGAAAATATATTTTGAACAGTATGAAACTGAGGCAATCAGGTTTCGGGTTCACACATGCTGTGGACACAGATAGACAGGGGAGCAGAGATGGACAGATGTAGAGTCAAGAGGGGAGAGACAGTTGGGTTTTTGTTGAAGAGAGCAAATATGAATTGAAATACAGAGAAAGCCTGTAAGAGGTTTTTTTGTGACAAGCCAGGTGGACATTTTACATTGTATTAATTTATATCTTACATATATCTTACATACATTATGCTCATACTCTACAGTTAGCAAAACGTCATTGCTAAAAAGTACATATTTACTGTAAAAACATAGTAAAAATGTATCTTTCCATTGAAGTGTCTCTCAAATGTTCACTGAATTTCATATTGCATGCATGAATCGTTGCTTATACAAATGATATCAATCAGTGGTATCAAATCAAGCTTTTAATGCGGATATGTTACCATCCGGTAATGTAACAAATTGAAGCAAATTGTATGTGAGATTGTGTGTGTGTGTGTATATATATGTGTGTTGGTTTGCATTGTTCATGGACTCAGCTTCCATGTCACTAAGATACTGTATAGCTAGCTAATATGTCTAGAATAGGTAGTGATAGTAATAGTTGCTTTCACACAAGTAGATTTGGACCTCAGTTAGTCATGGAACTGTACATTAAATGGGATTGGATTCCATTACATCTACCTGGGATGATTAAACTGATGGCATCATTACATGGACCATTATTGTGATGGCTTGCCTTAGCTGTAAGCAAAGGTAAATGAATAACAGAAGTCACTTAACTAGGCACATACAGTATATCTGTGCATTTTTTCAAACACCTTGTTGTCAGTAGCGATATGAGGAGAATGTTAATTCTGTCTCACCAAATTAGTTTTGCCATATGTGCTAACCATTATTTTTCATCTAACTAAAATGGAAGTAGTCTCTGTCTGTCTTCGCTTTATTTTTCTCGACAACTGTTCATCCGATCGACTTCACACTTGGCGGGTGAATAGCTGAGGACCCTGTGAAAGTGCAGTGTCCTGTGCGAGCTCCTGAGATCTAACAGACATATTTATTAGTAATACATGGCTCACTACAATATTAACAGCTACACAGCCAAACTTGCTTAGTACAGCTCTTTCTCTGTCACTCGCTACAGTACCTTCAAGAACAGATGAAGAATGAGAGACCGGAGGGACCAGATATGTTAGGTTGTAGCTAACTAAAACATTTCAAGCATGAATGTTGTTCCTTTTGTTCCCAGAAATAGCCTGCTTTCAAATAGGCAGCTGTTAGAAAATGACGCCATATACTCTAGTATTGCTAGGGTTTTTTTTGTTCAGATGCTATCCCCTGACCAGTCGGCTATCCTAACTCTAACTACTCGAGATCAGTGCCTAAATCCAACAAATCAGGCTGCTTTGTAGGGCTGGACTTGCCTAGAAGTTACGTGGGATCCATAATAACATTGCAACTATGTTGTGGCATGTGTATTGCTCTGGACCCAAGGAAGTGTGAAGTTGGTTGCAGAGCGGTTCTCAAGAAAGCGCCAAGCAGCAACAATGGAGGCCAAGCTATCAGCTCATTCTGAACAGGCACGTTTTCAACTGCACCAGTATATTAAATGGGTGACGCAGCCTTTGTGAAATCCCGAGCATTTAGATCAACTCCTTTGTCTTCTGTTGTATTCACCACCATAATTACAGCAGTGATGAAGCTTTCATTTGAAGGGATGTTGACCCTCTTTATAAAAGAGGCTCTAGAGCTCTCAAATTAACATATTGGAGCACCAAAATGGCTGCATACATCAATGGGTTTCCATTACAGAGAGATGGATGAAAATGCCAGGGGCAACAGGCTGTGATGGGCTCCAAGTGGATGACAGTAAGTAAAAATAATGATAAAAAATTAAGAGGCAGACATATACAGTGTATATGAAAGGGACACAAAGAGACATACGAAGAAATGGAGAAACACTGAGACAAATATGTAGAGAAACCGAGAGGCATGGGCTGAGCAGCGCAACAAAGCAGACCGGCACAGAGATAGAAGAGAAAGACAGATAGAGCTATGAGAGGAGTCAGGCCACCAGATGGTCTAATGACTATAGGAAATATTACAGCTGGCAACCGAACACCAACGTTAATGATGCAAGTCATTTAAGAGCCCCGAGAAGAGCCACTGTGTGTATGTCTGCACGTCTTGCGTATGAGTGTGGCACATTTGACTGTACTTCTGAAGTCATGAAGTCCTCCAAATGATTGTATAATTACCAAAAGTCTGGAGACATTTGAACCATACATCATCTGGTGAGAAAGCTGTGGGTTAGGCTTTGGGCAAGGATACAGTTCGCCCATGTTTAATTTAGGTTAATGTTGACCTGGGAATTTGTGCCACTGACCAAGAGTATGCCATCTCAACATTTGTTTTCATGTGGGACTTGAGCCAATGCAGAAATGAGCAGCATTAGCATGAAAACATTGATGAGTAGTATACGACATTACAGTACACAAGTGGTGTTTTTAATAGATAAAATCAGTAAAATCCTAGATAGGAATAACGGAATGAAAAACATGTTTTGTGAACTCTGTAAATACCTAATTTTAATTCATCAATCTTCAACATTTAATTTTTTGTGATTGTGATTGGCAAAAATCCTTGATTATGAAAAAATGCGATGGAATATGCAGGCTATTTACACAATTTTATGCGATGAAATTGCAGGAACTTGCAAAAATTGTGGGAACTTGCAAAAACTGTGTTTGTCTTGTTGCGAAATTACTTCACTTCATAATGTTCCCATGGCAACAGGGGATAATGCCTGCTCTTGTGTGAAGTAAACGCAACATTTTTCAACTTTCTGCTGAGATATGTCACTTTTTTGCAACATAAATGCGTGGATTATGAAATCATGCAAGCCATTACTTTGCGCGGAAATCTGTAATTTATGCATATTTGGGAAAAAAATGCGGCCCCCACATAAATATCCGGATTATATCTGATTATGCATTGAATGCAATCGGATAATCACGATTTTCTGGAGACAGACTCAAACACGCGCTCTGGGACATCTGGACTTGTGATGGTCGAGCTGACATGTAAGCGGTTCGAGTAAAGTGGCTGAGTGTCTCCAAGACGATGCTGTCTGGGTGACGGGTACAAGTCTGCGGCTGTCCGGTGAACTGGGACTATTAATGATCAGTTAAAAAGGTCTGAAAAATCCCTATACTACATATCTTATTGAATTCATAGCACGAGGTAACCCTTCCTTCTTCATTCCCCTCTCTTATCTCTCTGTCATGGGTCTATATTAAATATTCTGACCAGGCTCCTACGGTGAACACATAATTAGAAATCACTGAACTGTGACTACAACATGGGGGCTTTTCATATATCTGTTTGGGGAATGGGGGGGGCTTTAAAACATCTTCATGGTCCGAATACTACACCAGCCTGAAATGGTGGTGTCCTACAATACATTTAGATAGATAGGAGGAGTGGGAGGATGAGGCAGAATGGATAAATGGATTGATAGTGGGGGGGGAGAGGAGGGTAGGAGGCGTCGACAGTGAGATGGACACAGAGAGTTATGGCTTGTCTCCGTTAGCGGTGTTTTCCACAGCCAGCCAGATTTCATAATCATTGTTTGGTTTTCATCTTCATTAATAAGCCAGCTTCACCAAACAACACTTTGATTTTAAAACGACAGGACTGAAGAGAATACAGCCAAATAGAAATTACAGTAGCAGGTGGTAACATCAACACTACAGCCATCAAATATACTGCTTTCATTTGTTTGTGTTACACATTGGAGCCAGTTGTGGCCTGCTCTGGCTTCTTGTGAAATGATAATTTTGCCATTAGCCAGGTGGAGACCGCAATAACACTTTAACAGTAATATGCAATGTAAGAAATAAGCAACACATATTACAAAGTCCTGCAAAATAGAAGAAAACACTTCTGGATAAGGTATAAAGCTGGGCAGAATTACGATGAATCGATATCGTGATATGAGACTAGATATAGTCTTAGATTCTGGATATATCGTAATATGGTAAGTTTTGTCTTTACCTGGTTTTAAAGGCTGCATTACAGTAAAGTGGTGTCATTTTCTGAACTCACCAGACTGTTCTAGCTGTTCTAATATTTACCTTTACCCACTAAGTCATAAAATCCTTTCTGGAGAATATTTATCAAAAATCTCATTTATAATAACATTTTGTTAAAGCACCAATAGTCAACCATACAATATCGTCGCAATATCAACATCGAGGTATTTGGTCAAGAATATCGTGATATTTGATTTTCCCTATAGTGCCCAGCCCTAATAAGGCGGCACCTACTATTTTCATAATTGATTGATCTGGGTATCTGTTAACCTTTTTTCTTCTTCAAATAATGGATTTATATAATAGTAATAGTTTACTATTACTTTCTGACTCTAAAATAGGAAAATTGATGATGAACAGAATAGCAGCACATCCACACATTTAAGAAGGTCTGAACCAGCCAAAGTTTGCTGTTTTGGCTTCAAAAATGAAGGAAATTACAAATTGATGATCAAAATAATTGTTGTTGATACATTTTCTGTCAATGGACTAATTAGTATTTCAGCACTAACTTGATTGCTGTTACAATATCATGCCATAGTGTAATGTCTACCTTAAAGCAGCTACATTGTCCAACCATTTGCTTAATTTCGCAGCTATGTTGGAGGATGACTTTGATCCCTTTTTCATGATGTCATCGTGACCCCTTTCCTTTAACGCATTCTCATAAACAAGTTTGTATGCTATCGTATGAAAAATTCGGCACAACAACTTTTTATGATATCGGTCAGGGCCAACCGGTCACTTGACAGTGAAGTTTAGCCGTTGTTACAGTTAGTGACTGTGAGACGTGTACCGGGCACGGTGACAGCGATGACTATCATGCGCCCACAGCAGTTAATTTTAGGATCTAAAACGTCTAGTCCTAAGTTTTTAGTTCTAAGATTAGAAAAAGGTTTGTGGTTTTGGTTAGAACACCGGTCCCGTTAAGTAGTTCCCCCGGGGCACTTACGTATACCCGTTTTCTGAGCGAAAGTCTTGTGTTTCCCCCATTACTTCATTCAGGGCACGAACTCCGCTCCCCTGCTTGAAGTTTTTTAGGACACACCCAAACAACCCAACCTCGTCCCTACACGGATCTTCACAGCCTTACATAGCGGCAGTCAATGTGGGGCTTACATACAAATGAGTGCATTACTTTTCGGATCTTTTTCTATGAATGGTTCATAAGAACAGTCTGTTTTCAGTTTATTGTGATCATGCAATGTCTTTGCTTACTGTGGTAAAGTATAGCAGTATTACGATGCCATAGCATAACCTGTGCATTACTATGGCAACACAGAGCTATAATGCAATTTCAATGTGTGTCCTTTATTGCTCTTTGTGATGTCACAGTGTACCTCTCTCCTGACATAGTGTGTGTGTACACATTTAATATGTGGCCATGGTGTGACTTTTACCTGACTTTGTCCCCGTATAGCTTTAATATGTTGTCATGGTGTGACTAGCTAGTTATGTTTTGTGCTGAGGGCTTATGGCTGTATTACAAAAGGACAAAGGAGCCTGTGGGACAGTTTTCATCACCGCGTGTCCTTGGAACACGTAGACGTTCACACATTGTCACACATGATGCGGCACACTCACACACACGCACATACTCACACATTCACTCACTCACTCACTCACTTACTCACTCATAAGGACATATCTAATATATATCTCTTTACTTCTCCACACACACACACACACACACACGACACACACACACGACGCACCCACATGCACCCTATTTTTATGAGCCCTCCCTCGGCTATAGCAGGAAATGAATGTCCAGCAGCTGAGGCTGTTAATTAACATTTATGGCTGGAGATGACCATTGAATCGTTAGACTTGCTCTCGTAGCCTTCACGTCAAAGCAACAAGGGTATAAAAATCCAATCTCTGTCCCTGACTCTTTGCCAAAGTAATGATGCTGCTTCATGATGTTGATTTGTTTTGTAATGATGTCTAAACCGCACGGATCCCCCTTGGCGGTACAGTATTTGTTAGATTATTTGTTTGCTGCAGTGAGTGACACCCAGGTTGGCAAAATTTGCAAAGCTCCAACAAGTTAGTTGTTCAATTTAGCTGAATGTTGTCGTCTGCCTTGGCCAGTGTTTCTTAATAAGATCTGTATTCTCTCTTTTAAGGTCCCATGACATGGTGCTCTTTGGATGCTTTTACATAGAGCTTAGGGGTCCCCTAATACCATATCGGAAGTCTCTTTCCCAAAATTCAGCCTTGGTGCAGAATTACAGTCCCACAATGAGCTTTCCTTAGTATGTGCCATTTCTGAATCTGTAGTTTTTGAGGAGAAGAGAGGGGGGGCAAGGTGGAGGCTGGGGGTGTGGCCTTGGCCAACTGCCACTTTGCTGGTTTGAAAGCCATGATGTATCTTTCTCATGGGTGGGCCAAATTCTCTGGGCGGGCAAAGCAGAGAAAGGGGAGGTAATCTTGCCCCTTATGACCTCATAAGAAGCAAGATTCCAGATCAGCCCAGCTGAGCTTTCATTTTCTCAAAGGCAGAGCTGGATACCCAGGGCTTGGTTTACACCTATCACCATTTCTATCCACTGGGGGACCATAGGCAGGCTGGGGGAACTCATATTAATGTTAAAAAACCTCATAAATGGAAATTTTCATGCCATGGGACCTTTAAATACATTACATAATGCATCAATATTTCCATTCAATACAAACTGCTTTAAGTCACCAGCGTTTTGGCATATCTTTTATTGTGTCCCAATCACTCCTTTTCTCTTTTCTGCCTCTCACCTTTTTATTTCTCAATTTCTCTCAGCCCGTTTAATACCACAATTGTCTCCTTCAGCTAGCCACTACAGCCCTGCTATTGGACCATTGCTCACATACTGTACATGCCAGGGTGATTGACTAAGTGTGTAACTAACCAGGCACATACTGTAACCTGGACCAAGACTTTGCAATAGGAAGCAAACAAAACAAACCCCTCAATTGATAATAGTAGACATGACATCAGCACATTTTACACATACAAATCAAAACAGACACAGAGAAACCTCTACTGGTACACATGCAGCACATTAATAAATACTCACAAAGACAGGCCTACGTATAAACACGTTTTATTTGAACAATCATAGCATACAAACCAAACCATTGCCATTATAAAGTTCCCTTGTCATATGTACAGTATACACACATCACCACACCACACACAGACATCTGAATCAGTTCCATTCACAGCCCCAAACACCTGTCTGCCAATCATCTAATAGTTCTCATTCCATGTCTGCCCTCCCCTGACCAAGGAAAACTGTGTGTGAGCAGCATGTGTGTTAATATTTGTGTGTGTGTGTGTGTGCGCGCGCGTGTGCGTGCGCATGTTAGCAGTCTGACGAGCACAGATAAGGTGGCAGTTATCTTATCGTGCTGAGCCAACCCTACCCTAAACCCTCACAAACCTCAGGTGTCACAGCGTGCTGGCTTTTCCTCAAGCATCCCCTCATTTTCATGTCAATTTCACAGCATTTCGCTGTCTCTCAGCCCCTGCCATCCCTCCACTCTTTCTCTATCCTTCGATTTGGATAGGCAGTTAAGTCCATTTTAGGTCAGTTTTGCTCCTCTGTTCTCCCTTCATCCCTCGCCGTTTCTTCCTCTTGCTCTTTAGCTGTTTCTTGGGATTCATCCACTTGGCCTTGTAATCAATGTCTCTCATCTTTGGCCAACTTTGACAGCAAGTTAGCTATCCTGCTTATTCTCTCTTTGCCCACATCTGACTCATTTTCCTCTCCTTTTCTTGCTCTCCTTATCTCCATTTCTTGTTTTCCCGCCCTAGTCGCTGACCCCTCTTTCCGTCCTACATAGTCCAGTATAGGTGGCAATTCACTTTGACTTTGCCAGACCACCTCACTCATTTTCAATGTCTTTCTCTCCTCTCTTCCACTTTCTACTTCCACGTTTCTCACCACACCGTCATCCAGTTATTTATTCACTGCACGGCGGAGATGACAACCTTTTTATCAACCTGCCAGTCATTTTGTCTATCACTCTTTAGTCACTCTTTAGCCTGCCAAGCCGTAGCCCTGAGTCCTTCCTTTCAGCCTTGTAAGACCATCTTAAATCATATGAGCTCGGTTTTAGGTCACAGATGATTTGCTGACAATCCTCTGAGGCAGACAGCTGAGAGCTGAACCAATCAGTGTCTGTTGGGAGTGGTTCAGCTGATGACGACAGCAAGCAGCGCCATATTTAATCCTAATTTGGTGTTGATTTGCATCTATCACTATATGTCTATATATAACTTTTAAGAACAAGTTGTAATGATGAAATTTGTAATGATGCAACAGTAACATATTGTTAAAAGTGTGGGGTTTCCAACAATCACCAAGTTTTTTCCAAAAAAGCTAAACCTGCGGAAAAAAACAAGCCAGTAGGGGTGTATGATTCAGTAAATGTCAATTCAATATCTATTTTTCATTCAAAAACGATTCTTGATTCAAAAACAGTTCACAGTATGTAAATGCAGTTACTTCTATCTTGCGATGGCAGTAGACATACAAATTAAAAAAATATGAATCAAATTTTGGAATTTTATGAGTCGATTTTGAATCGGTAGAGCTTGAATCGCGATTCAAATACAAATTGTTTTTTTTGCACACCCCTACAAGCCAGAATCCCATAATCGGGTATAAAAAAAGGTTTACGCTGATGTGTCAAAGGAGACCAATTCTCATCATGTAGCGGCTTATTAAAAGGCTGATCTAATCATCTGCATTTGGTCTATGCTCATTAACAATACCCCCGATCCAAGAAAATGTCTGGCTACAGTAAAATGTGTTTTGTAAAACTCCCTTCCTTAATATCCTTCAATTTCCCTTTTTTGTGTGTGTCATGGCAAGTTGAATATCATCACTGTGTGTCAGAAACCGTTACTTTTCAGGAAATGAAAAATAAGCTAATTTGAAAATATTATATTGAGCTATTTTTCTCAGATGAAATCCCTTCGGCACTATTTAAATATTTTTAAAACTCCTCAGAGAATTGTAAAGGGTGACCAATAGTATTCATTTATGAAAGAAAATGGTTTCTGCTTGACAGCGATAATATAAAATTGTTCTTTAAATTTGACTTTGCAGTCCTGGTGTAGGTTATTTAGTTCTTTTCAATTTCCCATGAGCTCCTTCTTTATACATTTCTGGCAGTCACATGGACATTTTTCTCAATCCTCGCCATTAACTTTCATTTGAAACCAAACAATCTATGCCAAATCGTCTTGCTTTCCTACCTTGCTCCATTTGGCCCTTCCGAGCCTTCCCAGTACCTCTCCCGTCTCTATCTTCATCTCCCACCAAATATGACCATCAGCTTTGTCATTTCCTTTCACCTTATATCACCCCTCCCTTTCCTCCCTCTGGCCTTGCGCTCCCATCTGATACCAAGTCAGGCAGTTGTCAATCTGCCAGAGGAGAGAACCCTATCTACGTTTCTCTCCTTCCCTGCCTTGTTTTTACCTTCCTCCTTCCTTCCCCCCCCCACTCCATTCTTGCCTCCGTTCTTTGCAGCGTTGCCTGGATTCACATCTGGCAGTGCAGCGGTGGACGGATGCAGGAATGAGACGCGTGAGTATCTGTTGAGCATCCCTGCGGGCTTTGTCTTCCTCACTTGCTCCAGAGTTCATTATTTTGCTCTGTTTGCTATTCTGTGTTTGTCTCTTTCTTAGTGTTTAAGATGAAAGCTTTTTTTTTTATTTAGCGCTTATGACATATTGCATTTAGTTTTCTCTCCACATTGTTGTCTCAGAAATGCAGCTAATGGAAAACCCCCTCATCAGTAAACTTGTTTAAGTCTGTAGTATTTTCTAAATGGTGGATACTGTAACTCATGTGGAGGCATCTGATTTATGCACAGCATGATCCATGATTCTGACAGAAATGTAATGTCATAGGCTGAAATGAAATATCACATGAATATTTCCCAGTAATAAAAGCGACAGCAGCTTCCTTCACATTTACATTTTCCCCCTGACTTTCTCAGCATAAGTATAGCTTCCCGATTCCACTTGTGATCTGTCCAAGCCTGACATTAAATCGACTTTTTCAGAGTCTAGGTTGGCATGTGTTAAGTTTTGCTTCACTCAGGCACATTTTTCCTTGTTGGGAGGGGGATCAAACTCCGCCGGCTCACGGCTTAAGGAAGCCCACGGTGACATCTTTGATTTACTCTCGTATTCAAAATAGGCCTACAGTTATTACGCCGAATCAACCACGACGTTCTGTTTTAAGCGCTGACATTAAAAGTTCACCTCTTCCTGTCATATTATTTTCAAATCTTGCGTTTCAGTATTTAATACACTCTTTGAGTGTCACTCAGTTGTGAACAATGATGTGTTTTGGGAATTATAAATAATGGAGTAACAGCCTGCAGTCATTCCTATCTGTACTGGTGTGAAACTAAAGGTTGTTCTCATTACATGATTGCCTAGTAAGAAGTTAAAATGTGGGTGTGTGCGCGTCTGTGTGTCATATGTGAGACTAGAGCTTAATGTGGCAAAATGCAAATATCACGCTATTTTTGACAAAATACCTCAATGTCCATATTATGGCGAAATTGTAGTGTGTAGTGTGACTATTGATGCTTTCACAATGACTTTTGATAAATAATCACCAATAATGTGCATACAATGACTAAGTGGGTAAAGGCAAATAATAGCAAAGCTAGAACAATGTAGTAAGTTCAGAAATCCAAAATTGAAGACAATATCTAGTCTGACATATCGATGTTGATAGAATAGAGATAGAACAGCCCTATGTGAGTCTGACTGGTGATTGGGGAAAGGCCTTGACCAACTGTTGACCCCTCTTCACCGACCTCTTCACAGCGAGTCAGTCTGGGCAGGATTTGTATAGCCTCCTGGTTCTGGCTGTGTGAGAAACCAAGCAATACACATATATTTACCCAATCTTCAACAATCTATGAATAACAAACCACTTCAACTTGAGCGTGACCACAGTTAACCACTAGGACAAAGCGATGCAGCTCTTTAGAGCTATAAATCTATGAACATGAGGTGCACAGCAGAAATTGAGCTTTGCTGAACACTGAGAACAAAAGGGGAAACATTTACATTTCTGGTCACACAATGAGGTGCAGGGGAGCATGCAATGCATCACATAATACCAGAATGAAAGATATAGCATTAACATTTGCTGTAGAGATGTTTCTTGATTTAATCTGAAATATTACATTGCTTTAAATTCTTTTAAAACATGAATCTTGCTGAATAGAACACGCTCATTTCGGCATTACGTTTTGAGTTCCCCCGTGACTGATGAGTTGGTTGTGACCAATTACCCCGCCTATAGGATATAGGTAAGTCAATGCTTACGTTCTCTTTTGCTGGAGGAATGCCACGTCAGCACATAAGTAACCAAATTAGACAGAAACTAAAGCGGCCAAAAAAAAAAGACTCACAACAAACGCTTACTAAAGTTAGTGTGATATGTAGAGCAAAGTGTCGCTGCATAACTGCCTTGTCCATGACTACTGTGAACATCATTTACTGACATGTAAGATGCAAAATGAAATGTGTTAAGTGAAATTTCCAACTCAGCCTATGAGAGATATGTAACCATTAGGCTTTCACACACACCTCTCACACACTCCCACTTACACTAAAAAAAGGTTATACATAGCATGGCGTAACATTATTTATACAGTGTGAGTAGGGGACGATTGTAAGATCTTTAACCCTTACAATCCTCACTGTTTAACAGCTCTGCATGATCATCACACTACCTGAATTGCCGCTGAATGTTGCCATCGGAGACATGTTGCTAACTTGTTAGATACCGTCATAATCACGTTTTTCAAAATGATGGTTATTTTGTGATTTTATGTGGCAGATAAAGTTAACAATTACTTAAAACTTGCAGGGTATGTATGATCAGACCACTACTACTGTCATCACCTCTGATTTTAATATTATCCCCAGCAAATCCATATAAAACAGTATCTTCATCGTTATTTTTAGATCATAATAATCTGTTCTCCTGAATACCTACGCTATACCAATTGCAGGTGGGAAAACTGTAGGTCATGAAACTGTTGCAAATTGTCATTCTTCAAACTTCAAACACATTTCTCAGCCGGCCTGCCTATTCCTTGAGGTAACTGGAGCCAGGTCAGTGATTGCGCAGGTTGTAACACAGTAAGCAAAGGAAACCTTCAAATGTAAATGCAAAGCACATGTGGCCGTAAACATAGTCAACATGTAATATATTCACTTTATAGTGCATTTACTAAGTAGTGTGCACTTTTAAAAGCTGTATAAATGCTTTTTTGCTGGCTGCATACTAACAGATGCACACACACACTTGCACATTCACGCACGCGTCCTTACACTCTTTCACCTGTCTATTAATTTCTCTGCTCATGGCACCCTATAACGCAGCACCCTTCTCATTGGCTACATTTACATGCACACCAGTATTATTCCAAATTTAATACAGGTCATGCTAACAGCATATTCTGGTTGGATATTCTGAATAAGGCCTTTTTCTGAATTCATCATTTTCCGATTAATGCCAATATTATTCACGTTTTAGATGGCATTCTTTGGACATGTAAACAACGCATTCAGAAAATGTGTCTCAATCTGGGTTCTTACCACAGTTTACGGCCAGTTTACAGTTTACAGTCATCTCTGAGCGTTGCTATGGTTGTTGTACACAAACCAACCAGCCAACAGTTTGCAGGGCTGCGGTAGGGATGAATGCCTAACACACAAACACACCTTCTTTTAAATATTATGACTTGGATATCAACAGGATTTTAGATATGAAAAACACTTTTTTGCATGGCTGCGTGTAAACAAGAATATTAGTGGATTTCTCACTTTCATTAGCTTTGTAAACAGCTTAGTCGGAATATCTTTTTTTCAGAATAAGGGCAAAAACCGGAGTATTATGTGCATGTTCCGTAGTCAATCTCTCCTTCTCTTCATGGTGTGGAATATGGCTCCATCTCGGTCTATTGCCCCTTTGTCCTCTCTGTTTTCATTACATTACAGCATGGCAGAGACGCCCACCCCTTCTATTAAAATCGGGAGAGAGAACAGTATCCGAGATCAAGCATCTGCTGCAGTGATGTCAGATGACAGTTATGAAGCAGATTATGAGGCTCATAGTCTGAATTCTCTGCCTGCACTTTGCTTTCATAACCTTTAATATCTTAACTGCGCAGTCCTCATGTATTTTTCTTCTCTGTCACATTTGCTTTTATTAGTTTTCCACCATTATTTTTACATTTGTTGTCACTTTTCTCTTGTGAATTGTGGAAATGGGACTCACACTTGCTTCATGGCAAGTCTTGCTCAAAGTGAGAACATTTTAAAAATACAATGATCACCAGGTGTTTTTTATGAATTTATTTCAACTGGAGATCGACTGTGTGTTGCTGTTGTCACTCCAGATGTTTTTTCAAGGTAGCCATTTATTCACTTAAAGACTAAATTGGGTGAGGATGGGATTTATAATTACTGTCTTTTGCCAAAGCTGTTACTTGGCTTGAAGCTTTCCCCTTTTTTAGTTTTTCACAATGACATTTTTCCTTGGGTACACCTGATTTCCATCTCACCTTTCCCTGCTCCCTCTTAGCGTCGTTCTACTTTGTCTTTATTGTTCTCTTTCAGATGTAGGCATCAACACCACGCCATAATATTCTTTTATCATTTTTTGAAAGACAGAAATGAGACATACAAACAAATCTGCACTTTTACACAAAAAAAAAAAATTAATCGATGGGAGACTTCCACACTTCGATTAGATATGCTGCTGTGATGCATGTAATTCATTTATTTTCTGAAACTTTCTATTACTCACTTGGTTGGTAAACCTATTCTGCAAATAAACTGGAAGGTCAACATGTTAGCCCCCCTCCAACTATGCCCTTAGTTAAATTCTCTGTCTCTCCACGCTGTTTTAGCCTTCATCTTCTTAACCTGATCCCCTCGCTTGCTAATAATAGCCCTGGCTTTAACAGAGCAGGCAGGGGAACAGAGCAGAAGGGGAGTATTGGGGGACTGTTGGCGGGTTTCTCATTGGATTCTGTGCCGTGTGCACTTCAGTGGCTCTTGTATGACTCCCCATTGATTTATAGTGGTAACCCAGCTATAGTAACCTTTTTAATCTTCTGTCTTTATTTTTAGTTTGCATGTGCAAGGTGATGTTCTAATTTGCTCATCATTCGGCTGTTCCAGATTTTAGAAGTATAATGTGTGGATGCTTGAGACAAAAATCACATTGCAGGTGTGTCTGTGTGGAAGCATTTCTGTCAGGGAATACCAATGTCCAACACAAATAAATAAGAGATGATGTGTGCCACTTGGGTCATGTAATAGGAAAGTGAAAAGCACATTCCGACCTTATTCTTTAAAGCGTATTGGTGCTGAAGTGACAGACTAACAGAAACAGACAAACATATACATGCAATCCCATCTTTTGGCTGGTGGCTGCTGTGAATCCTCCCTTTTTGCTGTCATCCTTTATCCTTGCAAAGACATCCCAATGCTGTGCTGTGAAAGACATCTGCTTGGAAAGTGTTTTATGTACAGCTAGTAGACGTTAGACACCAGATACGAGACGAGACACCAGATTGGGTTCACTAGACGAGATTTTAACATTATTTTACTAAAAAACTTCAATGAAGAAATAAGACTGGAAAAATAGTCCTTTTTTCAAACAAAAATGGGAACCGAGCTGGCTTCTCTCCTGTATAACTAACAGTTCTTAAAGCAAGTGAGAGAGAGAGAGAGACTTAGTGTCAAGAGATGAGCTAATGGTAACAGCGTGATTGATGTGGTCAGGGTTAGGGGTCAGCTTTTTTTCTTCCGCTATCCCTCTGCAAAAGTAAACTCAGAATCAACTTTGGAGAACGGCGGGGGGATTTTCTATGCTAATTTCCAGGCTGCTTCTCTGCACTCGTGTACTGATATTGCGAGACCCTTTTTTTTACCTGGACGAGAAGTCTCACCACGTTTTAAATCTCGCGAGATCTCGTCACACCTCTAGTAGACATAGCAAACTGCCGCGTCTGTCGCTGTTACTGAGCAAGCTTGATCACAAAAACACTAGGATCTAGTCATTTGAAAAACAAAGTCCCCCAATTAGCATTTGGTTTCAGTAAAATGGATACAAAGTAATCCTGTGTTTGATACAAGACGGTTTTCTTTTGCATTGCAAATGAAAGGCCCTCCGGATTGTCTGGTTTAGCATGAGTCAGTCCACGTGCAAGTGAGTCAAACGTAGCTCGAAGAGGCCCAACATTTCAAATAGCATGAACAACATTTCATTTCAAAACAACTTTTTGACAAATCAACCTACTGAGCACCAAGAAAACGTCTGGCTCACGCAATGAATCTGTTATCCTGACTCTTTATTTTGTCAAATCTGTAGTAGAGCCCGGCTGATAAAGGATTTTTAAGGTCGATACCGATGCGAATACTTGGTTATTTAAAAAATCTGATATGCGGATATATCGGGCAAAATACAGTTTTAAAAATAAAATCAAGAAACGCATTACAAAACATAAACACATTTCCCTAACATTAGTTATTTGTAGTTATTTCTGAGTTCTCCCTAAAATAATATGATAACAGAACAGTGGAACGTCAAAATATATAAGTTCTGAGAAATATAAATTGTATAAAAATACAAAGTTAAGATAGGAAACTTAAAAAATAAAAAATCAGTGTTGCCAACAGGGACGTTGTACAGCGCCCTCTGGTGGACAAACTATGCAAGGTCAGCGCTCATAAGATGGTTGACAGTCCAATATATAATTTTTTTTAAATATTCATTTATCTGAATCATTTTTTTTTTTTTAAATCCTACATTTTAAATGCTGATAGCGATAGATCGGGAAATTCCTAATATTGTCGGGCTCTAATCTGTAGCATGCGTCTCCTCTGAATCAGGATCCACAGATTTGACCAGGATTAGCTGGCCTCTGAATCAAACACCCACCAATGCTGCAATGATATAGTGTTATTATTGAATTTTAATAAAAAAGTAATGATGGAGTTAAGATATCTGCGAGCTCCATATTTGGGGGTAATCTCCTGTTATGGGGGCGTTGAAAAGACACATGCTGAGTGTTTAATTATCTCTCTGAACAGTGAGGCTTCCACACTGTTCACGTTCACATCTCATCTAATTTAATCCCTCTCTCTGTAGAAGCTACTGTATATTTAGCTCTCTCCTGTTATTCACTGTTTTCACTCTTCACATAAATCTTTTTTTTTTTATCCTGGCTTACTAATACTGTCAGGCTCTCTATCTGGAACTGCACAGGCCTGTTGGGATTTGTTTTTGCTGATTTTTTGCTTTGGTTTATCATTTTCTTAATGCTTTTTTTGTTTAGTGTTATTATTTGTGTTCTTAGCTAGTGTTAAATCCTGCGAGATGAGGAACTGCTGAATTGGAAAAGTACAGCTGGTGTCAAGGTCTAGAAGAAGGAGAAACAAGGTGTGTGTGTGTGTGTGTGTGTAAGCACAAAGAGTAAGGCAAAGAGACAAAAAGAGCAAAGGAGACTGAGACGGCAGATAGACGAGGAACAAACAAGAAGGGGGAGAGCGAGAGCATCTAAAAGGTGATGTTTCACATGATACATCTTCTGCAAAGTCGCTCTCTCTCTTTCAGTTGTGCAGACAGCCAGTCAAGGTTTCTGGAGATAAATAAATGGCCTTTCAGACACTGAGGCCTGCAGAGAAACTGAAATGGGCTGCATTCACTATACATTAAAAAAACAGCAACAAAATATAAAAAGAGCAAAATCTCTGACTGTGATACTACGGTCGGATTTATCTGTGGTAGAAAATGTAAGGACACATGCTATCTGAAAGCTATTTTGACTGAACTGGAACAACACATACACTGAAGAAGCAGGGACGGGCTTGAACCCAGGCCGCTGCAAAGGACTCAGCCTACATGGGGCTCACGCTCTTACTGGGTGAGCTACAGGCCGCCCCAGGGAAAACTTTTCTAAAGCCTCGGCACTTCATGCAATGCACTAGAGAATCCTGGCCAATACAGGATGGCTGAGCAATTGATTGCTGCGATTATAACAGGATTTACACAATAAGGCCATAACATATGTTTTCTTCTCATCTATATTAAGGAAAACTATTTTTACACTTTCTGGTTTTTAATGCTCTTGCTGTAGTTAATTCATCGGGGGGGGGGGGGGTTCCTGCTGGTGCGCTCATCACCACTTTTAAGCCTAAAGTACATAATCGTTATCTTGTTGGCTTGCAGCGGAGGACAAGCCAATTTTATCCGCCAAATAAATGCAGAAAACGTCATTCCATCACAAATATTAAACCATGAATACTGCCTCTCTTGGAATAAAGACAGAATCATAAGTTCTATGTATAGTACAGTATATATACTGTATGCATCGGTTTGTGTCAGTCTTTTGCAATAACGTTTTGGAAACTACATACCATATGTACTTTTTGCTTTATTCAGTCGTTTTTCTAGGAACATATTACAGCAATAATACCTGTCTGGTTGTTCCCTTTGCCTGTTACAGTAAGTTGGAATGTAAAGCTTCTGCTTAGAGAGCGCCATAGAAAATCTCAGTGCCTGGAGAAGTAAATGTTGACTCACTGATATTGATCAACAAGCCTCTAACCCCCCCACACATATATCACAACTGTCACTTTGAGCTATTACTGTATAGAGCACAAACTGTATATTTGCAGTAAATTTTTTTGCGGCAGTCTTTTTATATGCAACACTAGACCACTTCATCAGGAGCGTGATGTGGCCGTGGCAACAGGCGTTTTACAGCACAGCAGATTGTGCCTGATGTGCGTGGCACGCTAAGTTACCATGAAGTGGAGCTAGTGTGTGTGTGTGTGTGGTGTGTGTGTAAGACAATGTGAAAAGCGTGTAATAGGCTCACCTGTCCCTGGCTGCAGACTGATGGGCAGGTGGGATAAATGGAAACCAGATGGAAGGAAAAACTGCGACGGAGGAAGGGGAGAAACAAATGCACAGAGTAGATGAGGCTGCAACAGACCTGTGGGGGGTGCATATGTTGAGATTAGACTTTGCCAATTAAATTAACACCCTTATGTGTGTGTATGTATGTATGTATATGTATATATGTGTGTATATATATATATATATATATATATATATATATATATATATATATATATATATATATATATATATATATATATATATATATATATATATATATATATATATGCCCTCTGCAGCTTTATATATTAAAATAGGTGGCATAGAAATAGTAGAAGGATAACATTTTAGAATGAAATTACTGAAGAAGTATTGTAGGAAGATGGATAGCCTTTACAGCATGTTGCCATTTCCATTAGACTGTAAATGCTTGTAGGGTAACCAAATCTCTGACAACTTTGAACAAGATTTGTTAAATTTTACAATCCCTTGAGGGGTTTCTGAGACTATCAGGATTATTATCCCTTTAAACACTAAACACATGTTGATACGATGGTGAGGACACAACAGACACTATCCTCAATATTAGCATAGATGAGCTTTCATTAGGGGTGGGCACATACTGTAGGAATGAGTGTAGTAAAACTGAATCCCCGTCATTTTTTTGGGACTGGTTGCTGAATCCAGAATGGCGTATTCAAAACTTAAATCCTGTACTGCACCTTTTCCATGGATGTAGTAACTAACTCTGGCTTATTTTCGACAGGGTGAAGAGGAGGATCGTGCTGACGTTTTGTCCTGTCCAAGGTAAGTTGGTGAGACACATGTCTTTGCCCCTGTTCAAACTCCAAGTTTTTTTCTGCATTTCAATTTCTATCTAGCTGAATGTAGACTTAATGCGCTTTTTTTATTTATTTTTTTTTGTGCTGAGCAAGTTTCGAAAGCCAGGGGTGCGTGAAAGTCATTTCATATTCCGTGTAAGTAGACACAAAAACGTTGCTTTTGTCCTTTTGTTTCTTCTGCTCAACCATAAGAGCAGCGAGTTGGCATTATCTTGTAAATGTGTTCTATGAGCAGATGAAATGTCCCTCGCACCACTTTGAAGATGGTTTCAGTACTGAGCACTCTGTTTGAGATCCAATCAACAGTGGGAGCCACATGTGTGAAAAAGCCTCCCGAAATACTGGGAAGATGTTTTGCATTTACGAGAACACGGCAGGCTGTACATGAGATGAAAGCTTCAGGCTTTCAAATCAGCGTCAAGATTCCCAATGACCTGCTTTTTTATGTGTTTGATTTCAAAAATATTGTGTGAAAATTCTGGATGCATTTCAACCAGCAGCTGTCCTAAACCTGCCAGTATGGTGGTCTCTGCTTCTCTGTCAGTAACCTGTCTCTGGTTCTATCTGGTTGCTGTGGTGACGTGTGTGTGTGTGTGTGTGTGTGTGTGTGTGTGTGTCTGTGTGTGTGTGTGGCGGCGGGCATTGAAAGGTCTTGGCGGAGGTGGATAGAATTCCTCTGTCCAGAAATGCCAGCAACACACACACATGTCGACGGTCAGATACGGAAACTTCAGAAATGTGGGGGCATGCAGGAAGACACACACACACGTCACACACACCCAGTGGCGTGTACACATACACGCTCGTAAAGGAACTACACAGACGCTCTTGTACAGGAACTACGGACACACACGTAGACAGATATTCAGATTCCATGAAGGCCACTGCCAGTCATTCATGCTGACAGCTCAGGACTATAGGGTTTCATACAGGGAAGTCTATGCCTGCCGCAATGCTTTGAACAAGAATAGTATGTATACACACATTTTATGAACTCAGAGACCTGAAGCATGAACATTTAATGCCAAAAAGTCTGCTTCCGATCTTAACAGATTTATTTTTATACGCGAATGACAGATGATATTTGCATACAGAATTAGCAAATGCAAATTGTTGCTCGCTCAGCAGCTGCACCAGAGGAATGCCTTGCTTTAGGGCAGTTTGACTTTAGTCAAGGGAGGGGCGAGCATTACTCATTTTCTTTTCCCAGACACCGTCCCCCCTCCCCTGTCCTCATACCAGTTTGGGGTTTGAGGACACAAGTCTGCTGAAGCTTCAGGCTACCGCTGACCACCAGGTGTAATGCACTGTGATTACCCCTGGATTTTGGTTTTTCGCCAGAGCTGTAATTGAGTTTAAGTTCACAGATATTTTCTTCCCAATCGGGACGTACGAAGGCATATGTCATCTTGCATAAAGAAAGGACTGAGATTCAGAAACACAAGACACATTAAACAGATTGGATAGAGGGAAGATTCAGGGGACTGAGACTCAGGAGAGTAGGTCTTTCTGTCTGTTACAGGTAAGGATGTTAATGGGATTGGGGATCATTTTTTTCTCCATTTCAGGACTCGGATCCTGCTTTGAGCAGGATTGTGTTGATTTTTTTAGGATCCCAAGGAAAGTAAAGTTGTTTGCCATAGACACACAATTGCATTGAGCCTTTTAAAGGTCACTATTAATATGAAGCAAGGGGATGCAAAGTACTATATTTTCTTTAAATGATAGGGGACGGTCTAGTAAAACTTTGAACACAGTGGAGGGCGTAACCATTTTAAAGTTGAAATATCGAAAAAGAAATACAACTAAATTGTGCCTGTTTCACCTGTTTTGCTATGGAGTGTTGTAACATTCTAATGTGTGTAGTTGCACTGTTTTTTTCTTTAGTTACAGAGACGGGATGTATCGTAGATGATCGGTAATATATAGTGCATCACACAATCAACTGTGCAATGGGCAAATATATATTGGCATGGTATTTATTCATTTAAGCATTACTCCTGATTGCATTATCTCTGTCCATGAAGAGGACAATGTGGGTAATACAACTGGAACTTGTGGAGGCGTATTTTACACAACCTTAAAGCTAAATATGTTGTCCTTTTCTGTGTAAAGCTTTGAGTTTGAGGGGAGACAACAAACTGCCAAAGATGTCTGCATAAAAGAGCTGGTTTTCTTGACATTTTTCCCACTGAATGCTTTTTATTTGATATTTTTAACTTGGCCACACGCTAAGTGGTTTTGCAGCTCCGAACTCAACACAAACAAAACTAAAGCTGTCACTTCATGCAGCCTTTCATTCTCTAATTGGAAGGTATTGGTCAGTGTGACTAACCGAAATAACTAGTCCAGGCTGTTCTTATATATTCATTTTATATTCCTAAGCACTACTCAATGCACTTTTACATAGTACAGGAACCACTTACACACTGTGGCCAAGGCAGCCGTGCAAGGTGCCATCAGATAAGCTCATACACATTTAAACTCTGATGGCGCTGCTCTGGGTTCAGTGTCTCGCCCAAGGATGCTTCGCAGCTGCAGGGTTAGGGTTAGGGTTAGGGTTGCCTGCCAATTGAAAGGTTGAACCGCCAACCTTCCAATTGGCAAGCAACCTCTCTACCACTAAGCAACAGCCACAACATACATGGATTTCACCCCAATTTAAATCCATGCTGCATTCAAAGAAGCCTCCGTGAAGCAGCGTACATGTAACATGGTCCATGAAGATGAGAACCTTTCTTTCATCTTTTCTGTCCCCCTCTCTCTCAACTACTGCAAGTGGTCCCGTTGGCATGCGGGTCGGCAAATTGCTCAGTAGACACCACCGTGTCATCTACACTTGTACAAGCACATGAATCTCTTGCCTGTGAGTGTGTCTGTGTGTGGGGTCGTCTGTAATGTGAGACTGTGTGTTTTGATCCTAAGGGGGTCGACAACCCCCCACACACACACACACAGTCAGCCTCTCCGTCTCCCAGAGTACACCCACATACACACACACACTCTATTTTAAATTATATCAACATTAATTTGTTCACGATATACCCTCTACCCGTGCCTTACTTATTTAGCAAATGCAGTTTGCTGCAAATTGACTTTCAGTTATAATAATAATAATAATAATAATAATAATAATAATAATAATAATAATAATAATAATGTATATGTTGTTTTTGTCAATTTTTTCTGTATTTGTGTGCATGTGTACATGTTTGCTTTATCCCAGTCTATGGTTTTTTTCTTCTCTCCCGACGTGTGTGTGTGTGTGTGTGTGTGTGTGTGTGTGTGTGTGTGTGTGTGTGTGTGTGTGTGTGTGTGTGTGTGCGCTCGCATGTGCGTTTTCTGTATTTGTGTATGTGTCACCTAAGAACCTATTTTGCTCCAATGGATTCAATATTACCTGAGAGCTCTCCATGCTCACTTATTATGTCAAACATCAGGATGTGTTTTTGGTTCTTTTTTGCCATATCTGATATTCTATAATAACTTGTTTAAAATCACGCTGATATAAATACCTATGTACTGTAGCCTCCTTTACCTCTTATTCTAGGGCTGCACGATTATGGCCAAAATAATAATCACGATTAGTTTGATCAATATTGTGATCACGATTATTCTCACGATTATTTGTTGATTTTAACCAAAACAAATTGAATTGTCACATAGGCTGTTTATAACTGCTTTTACATCCATATTATGCTACATTCTCCTTATGTTGAAGTTGTATGTTGTATAGACATACAGCTGCAACACATGTAAATGAAAATTAGCTATAGCACCAACTAGCGCTGGTCACTGCTGTTGTCTGAAAAACAACACAGACGGGACAAAATGTTGCATTTACAGGTAAACTGGCAAACCTTGAGTCCGACGTATAACCGACTGCTATCTGTTGAATTTTCCTCCCATTACTCTGTCCTCTGTGACTGTCTACATCTAGAAACTAAGCTGCGCAATGCAGGGAACAACTGACTGGCACATGAGCAGACATGGGGTTTATGGAGCGGTAGATGCGCTATACCCAGAGTGTTCTATTAAATGATGTTTTAAAAAAAATAATCGCTCGATCACGCAAATTTGATCGTGGTAAGTCAAGATCCTGATTAAAATTTGATTAATTGTGCAACCCTATCTTATTCCCTCTCAAATGTAAATTATGGTAAGGCCACTGCAGCTTTATATTTTGGAAAGAAAACATGGCCTAGAGTCTTCCAGCGGCAGGATGGATATGTTTTCCCCCGTGCTAGTCCAGACTAAGGAAAGGCAACAGAATGAGTAGGACGGGTTGCCATCGCTGACCTAGCATTGGTGACATGGGAACAACACAATGCCAATATCCTGACCCTGCAGACAAGGCATCATTTTACTCTCTGGCTGCCTCTTGCATAATCAACAGATGTAGCTATGCACATTGACAAGGCAATATTAAGATCAGTGCCGGTTGCCATCTCTGTGACCTAGAATTGCTGAAAAGCGATAAGCCCAGGAATTGTATTAACCCACCCGTGTCCTGATCATGCTGACAAGACCTCTTTTTCTAGCCCCATTGCTGCTGTGAGACAGCTCTGAGGACTTTGCAGGCTACTGAGAGCAGTTTGTCTGCTCTGTAAGATACCATTACTGACAAGCCAGTGCACTGTGGTCTTAAGCACAGTTGACCAGGCAATAGTAAGCCAAGGAATAGAATCAAGGCTGGCTATATCGACTGTTGACGAGGCAGGAGTGAGCGCCGCGCTGGCCTGCCCGCCCGGCCTCCTGTTTCTGACAAGACACTGGATGCTTGGTGACAAGCTGCTTGCTATTCCACACTCATGTTAGCATGGCTAGGGTCACATTGACATCTACAATCTGAGGAAACTTGAGCCTATCTTTCCAGCAAACATTGTGAGCGTGTGCATGTGTGCCCATTGATAGGGATTAGCAAGGATGTGTGAGCCCGGCTCCCTGGGATGGCCCAGTTGCTGCTTGAGGTCAAAGCATGTGCACTCTAATGTCTGTGTGTGTGTGTGTGTTTATTTGCCAGGCAGTGGGGGGTTATGCCTCGGATTGCAATGACAATGGAGAGGAATTTAAATGAGAGAAAAAAGGGGGGATCAGGGACGTTTGCAAGGAGGATGGGAACTGCTTTGGCACCATTGTTATTCTTCCTCTTTGTCATTCTGCCTCGCTATCTCTCTATTACAAATCCTTCACTCTCTGGCCACATTTCCACCTGGTATTAAATCCGATCTGAGTGATGCGATCACAAGTGGACAGCTTTAAGTACGTGTGTTCCCACCTGGCAGTAGGATATGTCTCCATATGCATCTTGAGTGACCACTTATGAATGAATCATACTTTCTCGCTCTATATGCAAATAAACACATCAGTTCTGTGTGTGTCTGTCTGTCAAACAATATGAATAAGACCACTCCAAAACTGGTGGTAGCAGAGTTAAAGTATGTTGCTTTATTACGTTTCTAATGCTGCATCTCTAGTAGGG